>CM060263.1:4651909-5251909 GCA_030684275.1 Acipenser oxyrinchus oxyrinchus | reverse complement strand
CACAGTGGGTACAAAACAGGATTGATGGAGGAGTTTAACCACAGGAGCCAGAAAGATATCTCGTATAGGTAATACTGGACACACTGTCCATGACAAACTGCTCTGATGATCATCATCAAGGTGTAGGGAGCCCAGCAAAGTCCGAAAACACAGACGATCACAGCCAGGGACTTGGCCACCTTTTTGTCCCTGGAAAGCCGGAACCGGGTGGCCATGCTGGTGGCCACGTCAGACCTGCGCTGAGTGCCGCAGAACTGATCGACAGGCCTGTAGCAGCAGTCAGCTGGCTGCCTGGGCAGCTCTTCCAGTTGTAAAGGTGGCAGGTCCATGGACTGGCAATCCAGTTTCTTAACACTGCTACCTCCTATAGAGACTTTAGCAGCAGAAAACCTACTTGCTCTGGCTTTCTTCCCTTCGTTCTTTCTAGCTGCAGGCCTAACAAAAAAAACTTGTTGCCTTTTGCTCTTTCCCAGAAAGACCATCTCTTCTCCTGGCCCCGGAGCTGGGTTATCGTTCTTCATGAGGGTGCGCTTTCTGATGTTGATGTAAATACTGAGGTTGAAGTAGGTCACGCTTATAAAGGGGGTGAAGAACTCCACTGTGGATGCCGTCATGAGGAAATACCAGTTGAAATAAAACTCTGCATAGCATTCTTCCTCTGGCAGGATGCTTTTTCCTGCAATGTGTTCCCAGCTGATGATCGCTGGGCCATAGAGCAGAAAGGCAGCCAGCCACACACTTGCCATTTTCAGTACCGCACCTCGGGTCACACCCTTCTGGCTCCTGTAGCTTACCTGACAGGAGAACAAACACAAGTGTGTGTATATATATATATATATATATATATATATATATATATATATATATATATATATATATAATTTAAATGTAATGCACACCAGAATATTAAAAATAAACCCAAAAATGTAAATACTAAGATAGGTGCACAAAGTACAAAACACATTGATTTGTATATATTTATTATTACTTGAAAGTTTTTTGTTTATATACAGGATGATTAGTAAGTAAGTTTACCACATGAGATATGGTGCATTTATGAGGTACACTTAACGTTCTAGTCACCCTGTATATGAAAAAGGAAAACTGCTGTGTTCCAAAAGGTGCAAAATCAAAAAGGCTTCCCACCCTGAACATGCCCATCCAGCTGAAGAAGGGCTTGTAGTCTGAAACGTCCTGAGATATATATATATATATATATATATATATATATATATATATATATAGATATAGATATAGATATAGATATAGATATATATATATATATATATATATAGATATGTGCATATGATTTTTTTTTTAATGTACATAAAGTTTAAAGATTAAAATCTTTTATTTTCAGGACATTTCAGGCAAAAGCCCTTCTTCAGCTGTTTAAAAAGAAAAGTAAACACAGCTTTTGCCCAAAATGTCCTGAAAATAAAAGATTTTTTAATCATATGTACATATGATTAGAAGTATGCCTTCAATATTGTATACTGTACACTGCAGTTTTATATATTTTTTATATATATGAATTTTGTATCTATCTATCTATCTATCTATCTATCTATCTATCTATCTATCTATCTATCTATATATATATATATATATATATATATATATATATATATATATATATATATATATACATACACACACACACACACACACACCGTTTTAGGCTAAGCATATCAAGATTTTGCTACATACGTAATCATGTACTGTGTAATCCGTCCACCGCACAAACATATTACCTATTGTTTGTATTGAAACCCCAGTAATTTACAGGATAATTCTATTTTGTTCCATAAGTAATATAAGGATATTGCTTGATTGTATGACTAATGTTAACATTAACTTAACCAGTATTAATGTATTACTAGGAAATTAATAGAATTACAGAGGAATTGCTTTATCTTGCACAGCAGTCGTATAAATAACAATTATTATTATTATTATTATTATTATTATTATTATTATTATTATTATTATTATTATTATTATTTATTTTTTTAAAGGAGCTCTACAACAAATAACGGCTATCCATTCAAATGTGCTTAATGTTCAGATTGTTATTAAGGACATAAACTGTTCATGGATATTGAAAATCAATACATCAATTTCTTACCGCTCTTGTGACTGAAATAAACCTGTCGAAACTGATTAAAACGATGTTGAAGACCGATGCTGTGCAGAGCAGGTAATCAACAACAAGCCACAGCTTACAAAGACCTCGTCCAAGTTTCCATTTCCCAGTCAATACATATGGAATGTAAACTGGGATGCAAAACCCACCTGCAAATACAAGAAACCCAATCCTGAATAGGAACAATTATGACACGTGTTTTTATTCAACATGATATCAATTGCACACGATCACTGTATCTGACTGCTAAACGAATAATAAAGGTAGTCTATACTTAGTAACCCACAGAATTGTCTTTTAAGAAAAGGAAAAACATTGTTAACTGTTAACAGTTAACTGTTGTCTTACTTTTTTAACATGTAACTTGCAACTTCCCGGTCAACATTATTATTATTATTATTATTATTATTATTATTATTATTATTATTATTATTATTATTATTATTATTGTCGTTGTTGTTGTTTCTATAAATTGATTTAAAAAAAACTCACCAACTAAAAAATCAGCTATAGCTAAGTTCAAAAAGAAAAAATTCCCTTGAGTCCTTAAACTTTTATCCACGATGAAAGCGAGGATTACCAGCGCATTCCCAAGTACTGTGACAAAAACCATGAGTGACATGAGGACTGCTAGAAGAACCGAGACGGGTGCAGAGAACTGTCCATAGTGCAGAACTCTTCTGTTTTGGAGATCCGCTGTCGACCCATTCCAAAAGGGAATTAGAGAAGCGTTCATCCACAAAACTTCAGATTCTTTTATAAACGTCGGTGGTGTCATGATCTCGGTTTTTAATGCTCTTCCTAATGCAAGCGTGTTTATCAAATATCATGCTTCCATTCAAACATCAGGTACTACTATAAGCGAGTGCTGAAAGAAAACGGAGGCAGGAACAGCGAAGTGTGCCACACGCGCGCGTACGCGCACAGACACATAATACGTCACGGGAATCTGACAGATTCAAAGTTAGAGTGGATCTGAAAAAAATATGGAGTAACCCTCCTCATATAAAGATCAGTAATGTGACACAAATGTGACGATTTGTTATAATAACGACCAAACAATAGTCAAATAAATAGTGTGGCAGCTTCTCTCAGCACGCCTGGCTGTTCACGGTGTTTCTGCAGGCGATACAAATTGGAACATTGACTATTCATATGTCATTTTTGTTGCTCATCAATTATTTTTTCTATTTATGTATTTAAAAAAAAAAGAAAATTGGTTTTAGGAGAAGTAATATGCTGAATTACGTATTAACAAATACCCAAGAAAAACTGAAATCATCATATTCACGCAGAGATTTCAGTTCCTACAAAAGCATGCCAGCTTCGCTAAACTTTAACACCCTGTGTTTTTGGAACTTGCATAACTCACAATTGTATTTTACCTGATGAAACAGTTCACATATACGAGCAAGTTACATCAAAAAGAGATTTGTCAAATAGCAATCCAACCCTAAACCCCCGATAAGATGCGCACTGTGGTTAGTTGAAAAATTGAGTCCATCATGGGAAAACGTCTGCAGAGAGGTTGTCATTTTGAGACTATTTGCATTTTACTTGGCATTGCATATCCAACACAATGATGATAGTGGAGTACTTTTAACCCATTAAGTACACAAGAAAACAAGTTGTAAGTAATTTGATACATGCTAAATCAATATATCTTCACAAAAGAAAAAAGATATTTTGTTTTGGCTACAAACTGCTGGCTATATGAAGCTCAGTGCAGAAAATTGAGCTTTATCATCACTGGGTAGGAAAACACCAAGAAATGTTAGCTTAAGTTATCATAACAAAGAGAAAATTAAAATAACAGATTGATGCCAGTGCAAAATGCTCCAACACATTTTAAAGTATACCCTCAAATGAGCACAATGGCACTTAATGGGTTAATACTACAAGACATATTGTGAATTTCATTAAGAAAACAATTAAAATCAAAGGACCTGATAGTCACATTTTTGATAATGGTTTCAATAAAGTTTTAGCGTATCTGTAGCTTTCAAATGGAACATTACATTCAATCTTTGATTTAATTTCACCCATATCCATCTTATTTTGAAAGACAGAAGAATACATATTTGTTTTATTCATAGGGTTTGTGGTGATGTTGTAAAATAATAAGACAGAAATAATGAATTCCTTTATTACACGCATGAGGTTTCAAACTCTATACTGTATCTGTGTGTCGAATGAATGTGAAAACAGGTAGATTTTATTTATGTTAGTTTGTGGAAGAAGGAAGCCAAGTGAAGAGGTTTGCTATTGTTTTGCAAAGATTACGACGGACAGCGCTTGTTAAAACAGGTGAATACAACCTGTTTACTTGTTTATTTGTTTCAAACAAGCATGTTTTGGCTGGATTGTTTATTTTTTAGGGAATCATTATTATTAATCAGGTGGTTTGCTTGATAAATGTATTAAAAGTAAAATTATTATTTTCCATCCATTTTCATGTGTCGTGCTCATTCAAGCAAGCTGATTTATTGGTAGCTCTAGTTGGTATTTTACATGAGCACAAAGCAGCTCACTGGCTGGCTTAGATGGTAGTGCTTTGGACCCTGATTTTCAGCGTATTTGGTTCAAGTCCCACGTGAGACAGGTGTTAATCCCTCTTTTTCAAAAATATTGTTTAATAGACCTATAAGGTTTGGCTTTGAATCCAGTTTAAGTCATGAATTAAACACAGTTGAGAATCACAGCTTATCCCCAGGTCTACATCACAAAATGTGTGTTCTATATCTGTGTGTCTGTGCTCCAGCTGGTATTGTGTGTGTGTGTCTGTGTACTGTATCTGTGTGTCTGTGCTGCAGTTGGCATTGTGTGTGTGTCTGTCAGAGGTGCAAATTTGGTGCTATGGCGCTAGATTCTAGCACAGGGTATCTCAGCATCATTTAATCGTTAGTAACCATAGATGACGATAGTTTTTCATGACCCACCCACACTCATCCACATAGGAGAGAAGGTCTGTGTTGTGTGGGAAGTTGTGAGGGGGGGCATGATTAGTGCTGGGGTTTGATAATTTAGGCTCTCTGGTGCTAAATGATCCCCCAGGGTGGGGGATGGGAAACCGGCAGGAACTAGTTATTATTTTTTTTTTTTATGTAGTTGTACATAACTGCAAATTTATTCAATAATAGTACATTTAGAAATACCTAAAGGAAAAGGAAATTCAGTGACAAAAGTCTTTCTCAATCAGTCTTTCTGTATCGGAATCATTGAAGCACTGTGTTTCTTAGTTCTTTTGACAATTTTGTTGACACTAAAGAAAAAAATGTATCTCCTCATTGATTTGGTCCCTGAAATGTGATTTTCTTTCAAAAGAAGGAGAGCCACTTCAGGGATCAATTCAGGACTTATGAAGCATTTTACTATCTGGAAATCAAGCAGTGAAATTGGTAACCCGCATCTCCAAGACACATTTTTACATCAACAGTTTTTTTCCCTTTAATAAAAACAGTGCCAGTTGTTATTACTAATGTATTATCACAAGCCAGTATGTGAGATACTTACAGGTAGGTGAACTATTTGATCCTGTCATGTTATTTGCTCTCCATACTAAAACCAAAGCAATTCCAGCAGAATTACATTCAGAGTTACATTCAGTTTAATCAGACAGTGAGAAAGCCACTTATTCACACACACTGGTTCTTCTTCCAGATTAAGTGTTTTTCCGGATCTCCCTGTCTCCTTTGCCATTATTTTAACTCACCCTGAAAGCTACTGTCTAGGCTGCATTCATCTAAAATAAACAAGCAATTAATTTAACATCTTGTTTCTTTATACTTGCCCCCAGTCAATTATAATTAAGGATACAATTTTGGCACGGTGATTTTTTGTGCATTTCACGGGCGAGTTCCAGAAAAAAAAAAAAATGACAGAAAGGTCACCAAATAATGTAGGTTTAGCTGCATCAACATACACAAGAGCTTTTAAATAGTACACCAAAACCAATAATAGAAAGACTAGTTGCTTTTGACTGCTGGCACAATATATTGTATGAAAAAAAAGTTTCAAGAAATAAAATGTAAGTATTAATTAATTTTTTTTAAAGATGCAAGTCCACTTTTTTGTTTACAAAATAAATTAACAAGCGCTGTACGCATATGAAGATCACAACCGAGAGTTTACAGAAACATCTGATCTGTGTTCATTTACATGCAACAATTTACAGATACTCGCAGATTTGTATTTTCAGTGCATGACATACTGCATTTTAAAGGAAATAAAGGAAGTGCCTAATCAAGTGTGTTTTTACATCATTTCCAAGATTTCACTTCTGTTCAAATTCACGATTTTCACGATTTCCATGACCTCTGTAGCCTCCGTGACAAAATCGTATACTTAACTATAATAGTCAAGAACACTTTTAGATGTGGCTAGTTGTTTAGATTCTGTGTATCTGTAAAGCTACTTTTTCTCTTTAAGGCACTCTTTCTTAAAGACACAAGGTGATTCACTGTACTAAACCCAAGACAAGGTTTTGGGGTCCATGGACAATTGCAGCAATAACCAACACTGCTCTATCATGGTCAGAGCTGGCAGTTTATTCGTTTGGTTTTCAACATGCTGGTTCAAAAGGCTTTTTGCTGATTGAATATTTGGTTAAACCATTTAAAAAAAAAGTTATTTTAAAATCCCATAACTTCAAGCAATTGTTGACTATACGCTTAAATGTTCAGTCTTCAGGGGGTGTATCGTATAGATACACCAACTTGGAAACCCTGAAGGTGTCTGTTTGACTGTCATATGATAACCATTAATAATAGTAAAAAATATATACCTTGTAAGTTATATCTCAAAAGTTGAAAGCAAGTCTTGAGCCAGAGTAAAAGTAAATTTTTTTTTAAAAAAAAAAGCTGAAGAAGATTGTAGAGAATGCCGATTTGATCAAAGCTTAATGCATATTGGGGAAGGAGACATATCCTGGCTCTACAGGTTGCAAAGCAAAGGAGGTTGCAAAGCACAACAATCCACCAAGCTTTAGAATTCCATCAGATTCTACTGAGTGGGAGACAGCAAGGAAGCTAGTTAATTTGCATGGAAGATTGTGAAGCCTGGTGAGAGACTGAAGTTGCTCGAAGAGTAATTCCGAGAACATCTCGCAGGGGTGGAATATAAAACATGAGTCAGATTAGAAAAGAAGAAACTGAGAAAGCAGTAATTAGACTGACAACCAGAAAGACAATTATCTAGAATCCTGAAGATTGTTGCCTCGAGTGACAAATCACATGGAGAAAAACACCAGAAAAAATTATCAAAATAAGTGCTTTAGAAACAGCGGCATTGCTCTTAACACGAGCCAGAGCCCCATTTATTGTGCAGTAGACCATAACTAATTTTAATTGTTTTTCTTATATTGAGATATTAATTACATATTATTAGCTATTACAGGATTATGTTCCTTTGGCTAGTTGACATGTTTTTTTCAAGGAATTACAGAAAGGTAATTGTGTATTTGATGTTGTTTATGTATAGATTGATGGGGTGTTTAATGAGTGCACCAAGGTACTGGCTAGCAGTGGACAGTTCAGTGGTACAATATTTATCATCAGTTGTTCATTTATCACAGATTTTTATCGTTTAAATGGAACTAGACCTGTATGCTTACAGTAACCTAAAAAGTTGCCAAATATATACTGGATAAACTGGATCAAGTCAGTAGGTTGTAGAACAAAAACCTATGTAATTTGTCACATGTTGAAATATTGATTAAACTGTTCAACCACACAAAGAGCTATATGCACCAATGCAAGCTGTTGCTAGGTAAAAAATTCTGTTTCTGTTTCCATGGTTAGGTGAATCCTTGCAGCATAGTATAATACATTAACATTTGTAGCGATGCTTCTGTTTGAATTGAGGTGTCATTACACAAATGAAGGAATAGTGGTAAGCTTTTTTTACCATTTGGATCTAATTAATCCATTCTGCTCAGTAATTAATATATCGGGCTCTTCGTTTTCATTTTTTCTTTTGTCTTTTCTTTTTTGAGCCGACTTGAGTTCACTCTAGTTTTTTTCTCCCGTAACTTGATTGAGAATATGATTCTGTTTGATTGATAATGTAAAAAAAGGCAGCTCATTACTTTTAATTCAAACCAAACCGTACATTCCACAACCCCTTGTTTCATGTGCATCCTGGTCTCTCACACATACAAGAGGCTTGTAATGGTGTGTGGAAAAAGTGTAGTGTTGGAAAAATGTAATCAAAGGAACAGCAGGTTTAGGTTTTCTTCCTAACACAGACTTCACAGCAAGTATGAATTATAATTTGGATGCACTTCAAAATCTAGGTACATTAACTACACTGTAGCTACACTATACTTTTGTTACATTATTGAATACCTGTGTTTAGAACAAAATGATATGATTGGCTAAATACATGTTGTTAATGTATAGAGTTCGGTCCTCCAAACCCCTTTTAAACAATTTGTTTAAGTTCCAGTAACAGTTATGAAAATGAAACTGTCTCTGCTTTTGAATGAACCATTTGGCAATACATTCACCATGCTTTAAAATATTAGACACACTTAAAATGTCACTTTATTTGCACATGTGATTACATGGGAATTGTACTCTAAACACACAACCATAAAAACAGTGTAATTACAAAATAATTGCCTAAAATTAAAAAAAAAAAAAACTCTTATTGCAGTGTCATTAAGCACCATTTAATGTAACATTAGAATAATAGCACAGTATATAATAATAATACTACTACTAATAATAATAATAATAATAATAATAATAATAATAATAATAATAATAATAATAATAGGATACTCAAATCATTGTATGTGGTCATTAATCATATAAATGTTCTGTTTTTCTTAATAATTATGGAAGCGGAGCAGAACTAGACAAGAGGACTCGCAATGTAATCTATTTTCAATGAGACGTCCGCACTCATTATTTCACATTTAATGTATTCTGGTGATTATTGCAAAAATAATTATTTTAAAATGCAGATTGAGGTAAAAAGCTTTTGGACACTCTCCTAAATAAAGGTCATGGAACTATATTTATTTAAAAGCTTGTCTAGAACGCTGCATAACCAAATATCCTCTTAATGTGACGGTGAAAGGAGGAAATGTGTCTGTTGTTGACTTTACCAAAAGAGAACAGGTTCTTCTGACCCCATCTTTGAAATCAGGCTTTAATTAGGTGATATTAATTTGCTTTAGCTTCACAGAGGTACGCTCAGACTTGTAATTCCATTTCAATTTTATGTGACAAATGAAGGCTTAATGGATAGAGCCATTAAGGGGTGGTCTGACCCCATTATCAATTTACTTCAAAGTCATGGGCCTAAAAAGGGGCACACAAGATTACACAGAAAACCTGTTTTAGTTACTGAACATTGATTTTTATCTATACAACACTTAATGGTAGAATATGCAGTGTTACTAAAGCAAACTTCCTTCAGCATTTCATTGAAGACATTCACGTTTATTATAAATCTATTAACATATATTAATATATTAAATATAGTCGGTCATGTACCTGCACACCCACTGCAAATCTTATACATGCGTTGACAGTCATAAAGCTGTTATTCACGTGGAAATAAGATTTACAGACATTTATTTTAAATGTTTATGGCTGTGTCAAGTAAGCCAAGTAAGAGTGCATTAAAATTAAAACAAAAAACACAAAATCTGAATCCTGTTACCTGAAAATGCCTTCCCCTTGGTCTTGACAGAGTCATACTGGTGTATTTGTGAGAGCAAAGCTCATTCTGTTTACCAAGAATAGTCCCAATGCAATGTAGGGGAATTTAATTAATAATGTGTGACATCAGCTTAGCCACAGCTGGAAATATAAGTAGAGCATCTCCATGCAGTGGCTGCTATTGAAGGTTGAGGGGTTGGTAGTACTGTACATGCTTGAGAGAATATAGAAATAATTATAGAACCCACATTTCCTCCCACAGAGTGTAATACTTTATTGTGCGCCATGGCCTTGAAGCGTCAGTACCGTTATAATTTCAGAATGCCCTGACATTATTAGTTGTATGCATTGTAGTGGACAGGTTAGGAAAGATAAAGACAGCGGGTGTGTGTGTGTGTGTGTGTGTATGTGCATGATAAGCTTTTCGGTTCATCAAAATGGTACATCAAGTTTCAAGAACAGGTTGTTTTTTGGTTTCAGCTGCAAGCGTTGGGGGCCATGGGATTTGAAAGTTCAGACAAATTATGATTTGTGATTGAGGAAGGCATACGATCGTGAAGTAGCCTAACCTAAGTAGCCTGGGGGCCGGTATTTTTCACAAAGCATTACTGGGATACTGTGTCAGCGGTGAGAAACTCTACACCTATGTAAATGTCAGTTTTGTTTGTGAGCTATAACAGTGCTTGTCAGTGTCTTTCATCTCATTCCCCTTCAGCAGGTGGAACAGTATGAGGCTTTTTTATTTTTTTCCGCACAGATGTTATGACTAAAACGTCTTGGTGGCACGCAGCATGTGACTCAGCTGTGGAACTTAAAAAAGCTTGGGTAACCAGAAGACTAAATGAGAAAGAACAAAAAGAGGCATTTTTTTCAGTGTAAAACTAGAATTGCAGGAGCTTCAGGATAATGAAAGTGTTTTTCTGTTTCCAAATGTGTGAATACAGTTATTTTGTACCTTATTTAAAGTGCTCCTTGCAAACTGTAACTGCATGTGAAGCTTGCTAAGAGAAAAGGCACTGTAATAGACTCCTGGTGGAATATGTCTTGAGAGAAAAAAAAAATTCAAAACAATATCCAAGTGGCATACACCACTATCACTATCACTGCTCTGCTAACATTTGTAAGGGGTTTTATCTTTAGTTTGCTTTTAATGTCATAACGCATTTATCTGATTGTGAACTGCTCACTTACCTACGTAGCTTATAACTTGTAACTTATAAGGCTCAATTCATATGGACTCTCTGATAAAAAAAAAAATGTAATAAATGATCAATTCAATAACATGCAGCTGTGCTTTATCATCTGCGTAATTCTTTGTGAAAATATCAGTTACAAATGTGTAATTAAAAAATGTTATCCTCCCTCTTTGCTACCCACAAATCAAACCCAAGCCAGCTGTCGTATCATTAAACAAAACAAAACAAAACAACTTTCAGAAGCAGAGAGGATGCAACAGTGATTTTTAAACATTGTTAATCACACATTTAGATGAGTCATTTCCACTTGACCCATCACAGATTACACATCTACAAACTGGTTTCTGTACCAGTAGCTTTATTTCCTGCCTTATGATTACCAAGCTAATTTTCTCTTTTAATGAAAAGAATGTTCGTACGCACTTTATTTGAAGTGCTTATAATTGTACTGTAATTACAAAGTAACTGCACAAGTTATTGCCATGCAGTTGGTGAAGTGAAGTGTTACAGGCATTACTCAAGACATGGACTTCCAGTGCAGAAACAGTGCAACAGCTGCAATAAAAATGAAAGCTTACAAGTAACCCTAACCCTAAACCTAACCCTAACCCTAACTCTAACTCTAACCCTTAAATGTGGCCCAGAAATGCTTTCCCCCAGATGGATATACTGTAATAGTATTGTACCGGTATTTAATTCTTGCTTGTAGTATTAAGTTTGTCATGCAGTCTGGATATTCAGTCTGCTACAGTATTTTACTAGTTTGCAACATTCATTTCGTGTTCAGACATGTTCAGTTGGTATCAAGTTTGTTAAAATATTCAAGTTAAATTATGATTTATAAACTTGAAAAAATAAATCCATAAATATTTTCTCCTGCAAAATAATTGCTTTTAGCTTCCTTCTATTTGGGGAATTTTCTATATGGGATGTTGCCGAGTGTCAATGAGACTTATAAAGTGGATTATCAGTGCTTCAGCAACCTGATATTTCAATTACACTTCTTGTATAATATGAATAAATCTAGAAATGTGCAGAACTGTCCTGAAATGACAATTACCCAAATGAAAAAATATATATAAAGTGTTGAACAATACACCAAACAACTTTACAAAGTCAAATTTAGTTCTGCAATTTTTAATTTATGGCCATATTTTTGAGGTACATTATGACAACTGGACACAATTTTTATGAAAGGAAAATCAATTGTTAGTGCTGCAAAAATCAATGAATGCACTTCGAAATAAGTACATTAACTACATTTATATAAATTCATTCTGTGATTGTGAAGAACTCTATACATTAACAACATGCATTTAACAAAGTTATTTTTTCAGATTGCAGGTAGTTTTGTTGTATTTTAATTATATTTATTAAATAATGTAACAAAAGTCTAAGTATTGTGAAGCTACAATGTAGTTAATGTAGTACTTGTATTCTGAAGTGTATCCTTTATGATGCAAATCTGGATAAATCTGGGCAATGCCAGGGATGGAGCCCCATTGCAATGATATAATCTAATTTCAAATTTTCGCAATGATATTCTGCTCTTGCCACAGTAACAAAAACACACACTACAAACCACAGAGGCAAACAGGAAAGTTAAACCGAGGGACAATACATTATTGTATTGCTATCAACATGCAAAAGTAGCTACTTCATAAAACATTCCCTATTTTGATAAACAAGACCCAGAGGTGCCTTAGCATCACTTTTTAGTTACATGTTGGTAGAGCTCTTTAGACCTCTAGCTCCTGCTGTGTTTTTTCCTAATGTTATAGTACGAGATTAAAAGCATACGATGACACACGTAATTGCACCCCTCAAATAGAGGGGAAGGCTACAGAATATGTGATGTGACACCTACTTCTTGGAAAGGTCAGTGATGCTTATGGAGGAAACTAAATGGTAGTGCAAGGCAATGCAGACTAAACTGTTCGTTAAATAGCTTTTCATACTTCTTTCCAGGGTCTGAATCGGTGACTTTTAGGTCCAGCTGTTCATTACAGCTAGAACATTTTTTGTTAAAAAATATAATTTGTGCCTCAGTATGAAAAAAAGGCAGCATCATCATTATGCACCAGGTCATGTTGTACAGGTGTAGGTTGTACTGGCTGCAGTGCTTTTAAATCGAATGCTGCTGTATACTGCAGTATTGGAAGCAGATCATTATTCACACTGGCCCCATTTCAGTCACCGAACAGAAACATGTAATCATCCATCCTGAACCTTGGAGGCGAGGCCGTCTGGGAACTCTCCATTTGGACTCCTTAGGTGCCTGTCCAGTCTGGTTCGTTGTAGCTCTGAGAGTCAATCTATCCCAAGTGATTTTCCTCCATAATTTGTGGGAGCATAAAGGCAGCGCTCAGTGTGGGCCTCCAATCAAGACTAGCAATTTGGAGTGACTGGGATTTGAGCCTACATGCTCCAGATTGCAAAAAACTCCACAGATTGTAGTGCCACCAAATGCTGGACAAGACACTTGAACCCCTTTTTTTCTGTACTCTGCTTGACTGAAAACACAAAACACAGATCGACTCTACTGAGTGTAGCAGGAGCATGTTTTGAACCCAGCAGCCTACAAAGGTGGACTAGTGTGTTCAAAGCATTGCAAATTAGCTGTGTATACATAATAAGAAACACCATTATTTTGAATCAATCATCCCCCAAATCTGGGGCTCAGATCACTTTGAAAGGGCCTGGAATTGCACAGTAGGTGTTCACAAGCACCTTCACAACTCAGGTGCAGAATAAAACGGTGCGTTTATTTAAGTAATATCAATTACAAAAGACCTAAGCAATACTCACAGATGGTAATTTTGGTTCATGTACTTCACTGATGAGATTAAACGATGTTGAATACAGTATTTGTATTTTGCTCATAAATAGAAGTGATTCATACCCTGAAATTGTCAATACCTTAAAAACACTGCTGACATACTTAAGTAAAGTTGTCTTTTGTTGATATAAAATTTGAATATGTTGGCTTTGAAACAAATTCAGTTTGATCTTGATCCTCTATAGTTCTGACATAAAAAGTGTATGTTCTAATTTCAAATTATCTCTGTCACTTGTCAATAATTAAAACATCTTTGTCTGGTACTTCTCAGTTAAATTATTGTAAATTGAATATATTTACGACCCAAAGTAATTAAAAAACTGACATTGAACTTGGAAGATGGAAGATAGAATATTTTCCCATTATTTTAGAGAAAGGGCATTTTTCATTTGGAGTGAAGCTCATAGTAGTGATGTGGTACCCAACAATTTGAACTGGGTCTCCTGATTAGCATACGATAAATTATTTTTCCATAACACATTTCAGAAACACTTTGCACAAAGTGTCTATGTGTAAATGGAGTGTGATAAAGCATGTTGTTGCCTTATAAACAATATATTTGTAATTAATGCACTATTACAACATATTGAATGTGTAGTTACTTATAGTGTACCTACATATGTCATCCATACATCCTATCTATACTAAAAGCAATGACTGGGTATAAGGATACAAAATAATCTGTTCTGATGAAAATGACTACAAAAAACAGAGAAAGGAATTCAAAATAAATTTTAAGAGTATATATAGAACACATTATTGAGAGAGAATTGAGAAAAGTTGACAAACTCAATAGGAATGAACTACTTGACTATAAGAAAAGGGAAGAGAGGGTTAAGAGAGTGCCATTAATAATTACATATTCTAAATTATTACCCAACATTTCAAAAATAGTTTGGAAGCATTTACGTATACTTCATAATTCAGAAAAAGATATTTCTGAAAGCACCGATCATAGCTTTTAGAAGGGATGCAAATTTGGCTGACATTTTAGTCCACAGTAAACATAAAGGGGTCATAGATACATTAAGGGACGTTGCAACCCGTAAAAGCACATGTAAAGTGTGCAAATATATTGGTAAAGATAAAAGTGAAATCGCAAATAAAGAAAATAATTATTCAGTCTTAAAATATCCATCATGCAAGGACAGCAACCTTGTAGATGGTATATTTTGCATAAAGTGTATTAAAATAAAATATGTAGGAGAGACGGGTACAACATTATATAAAAGAATACAGAACCACTTATCAAATATAAGAAATAAAAAAGAAAATGAACCAATAGTTCAGCACTTTACAAGGAACAGACACACCAAGACCTAAAGTTTGTGGTTTTAGAAAAAAAAATTAGATAATGTACAATCTAGAATAAATGAAAATAAATGAATAAATAAATAGACTAGATACCATGATGCCTGAAGATTTAAATAGAAAGGAACAGTAGATCGTTACATCATTAGCTACATAGAGAATGACATCACAAAGAGATTAGATTTAAAGAGAAATAAATGTGTGGTTACCATGGCGTCAAAAAAGCCTACAAATACCTCCAATGTTTGTTTTTAAACACACTTTCCCTTGACAAAGGTACGTTAAACATACTGAAACGTTGGGAAGTTGGCTCTTTATATATATTTTAAGACGAGGCAACAATTGTTATTCTGAAAAGGTCTGAAAAGATTACTTTTGAGAGCTCTGTTTTGTAAATAGGGGCTACTGGGATATATTCTCTCAAAAGGTACGATTGCTTCAGGGACCTGTACACATTTGTTGCTATGGTTACACGAGTATTGGAATATATTACAGTATATTCTGGTCCTTTCGCTGCCACTCAGACACCAGTCAATAGCTTGCAAATCTCTCTGTATAAATGTTTTATCTTTTTAAATCCTATATATTGTAGCGTTTCGCAGGCAGCCAGAAAACAGGAGAGACATTCCAAAAGCTTTATTCAGCACACACACAGGTCACAGCTCCCTGTAGCTACTCCGGAACCATGGCAACCACTACACAACAACAACAACAGGGCGTCGCAGAGCCTTTACAACCCCAAGCCCCCAAGCTTACACATCCCATTGTTCCTCAGTCACACACTTCGGGCCAATGGGAACACAATTACAAACTACGGGAATGACATAATACACACACCGCAAGTACACAGATACACAGAAGTACAGTACAAAAACAAATGCACAGATCGTTACAATATATATTACACACACTCAAATACGAAACAAAAAAAGCCAATTTCTATGGTATAAACAGAAAGACAACCGTAACCTCAAATGCAGCACTGCTGCCACCTGCCAGTAGAAAGAATAACTACAGTACAGTATTGTATTTGTATTTTTCCAAATCTAGTACTGCAGAGTTGTTCAGCTACCACAAAACTAGCAGGATACGGTTAATATCGATAACCTCATTAGACTAATGATGTAACAAGAGACAACTAATTTTCTTGACGGAACACCTGTAGTGATCCTCTCATAAACCCCTTACGATCAAGGTCTGAAGTATTGTGCAAACAAAACGAGAATGAAAGATATCCATTTCTAGTGCACCCAACTAGTATCTTCATTGGAGTTGAAAGCAAGTTCTGATCCCGGTAAATTCAACTGTAAATCGCCATTTAGCGCAACTAACCAATTCGTACCCGCAAAATGGACCCTTTTTGAGCCACAATGGCGACGACTGGACATCCTCTCAACGAAAGCAATTAAAGGAAGTTGCGTAAGGTGTAGCTTTATCATTGGTTTGTTCGTTCCAAACCGGGAAATTTTTTGAAATTGTTTGGAGGAGGAGCGATAGACAGACAGACATACGTACAAACAGTCAGTCCATGTTTCGTATCTGTTAACATTTATTTGAAGAAGGTGCGGTTGTACTGAGATTGAAACACGGTTTGAGTAAAACTAATTATGTCCGAAGAAGTTGTGGGTGAAATCCTGGAGCTGCCACAGTCACAACATGAACATAAACAAATGCCTGGGGAGGAACAAGAGGCGGTGGCTCAAGCGACAGAGATTTCAATCGAATCGTTGGAAGAAGGGAATGTGCAGTTTCAGGACGAAGTTAGTGCTGTAAAGCAAGGTACGCGATTGTACAACTATATTAGTTGGCTTGCAAAGGGTTTAATTTGAGCCCGAGAAAGAAAATGAATTGGTACGGTGGAATGGCAAAGTTCCAGTAAACAGTGTATAATGTACGGTAGAATGCAGCCTCAACCCCAAAACCAAGCTAAATCACAGTTGTTGTTAAAAATAATATACAGGTATATGATATTCTGTAACAATTTCCTTTAGTTTGTCCCAATTAACTCTGGTATGACTTTAGTAATGTTAAAAGTAGACTAACAAAACAACAACAACAACAAAAAAAAACATTTTAAGTAGTTTAACACGGGATAATAACTTGTTTGCAGGGAGTGTCTGTACTGGGTTTCTGAAGGACTTTTGACAATGAACAAAACGTGCATTTCAAGCAAAAACTACATTAGGAGTCGTAATTTTCTTGTTTGACCTCTGCTTTAGATACATTCAACTATATCCCATCATTTTAAACAGTTGCACTTTATTTCCCAGTTCTGTTTCAGGATCAAGATGATGACAGCAACAGTGATTACGGCAGTCATGGCAAGCCTGGGACTGTATTACAAAGACTGGTGCCTGATGGAAATGTGCTCTTTCCTGACATCTTCCAGACTAACCAGCTTCTGTTTTATGAGAGATTTAAAGCTTATCAAGACTACATGCTGGGTAACTGAGTTCTTTTTAAATAAATTATTTCTGAACAATGCATTATGAAAAAAGTTTACAAATCCACTTGGATAAGATGGGACTGTGTGCGACCAAGCTTTTTCTGTCTACTGTAGAAGTTTACATAAATGAACTAGACAGTCGTCAATAGTTTCGAACTTTACTTGCTGATGTGTACCACTTGTTCTACAAGGATTCTTGTATTGCCTTAATAAATACATCTACTGACAGATTAAGACTCGTTAATCCCCTTGCTGAAATGAAGTAGGCTTTTTATTTATCTGATTTTGGCCTTTTATTTTTTTTATTTCATTTTTTATAAATATTAAAGGAAATCATCCTGGTGTAAACTTGGTGGTAATTGCATAGACAAAATGGGTTTTACTGTAATTCCAGTAATGCTGAGGTACGCTCACTGATGTTGCAGTAAGATTTTTTTTTGTAAATATATATTTTTGTTTTGTTTTCAGGTGACTGCAGAACTTCAGAGGTAAAAGATTTTACTGCTGAATATTTGGAGAAAGTGCTGGAGCCATCTGGATGGCAGGCTGTTTGGCGTACTGAAGTGTTTGAGGTGTTGATTGAGGTAAATTAGGGTTAAACACTGTCGACATGTACAAAGAGCCAAGTTAGAAACAGAGATGTAATATTTGGAAAGAAATAAGCAATGTCATGTAACCAAATTGAAATGAACTGACTCCCTGCAATAAAAAAGCATTATTAAGTTACATCAAATCAACCTATGACACTAATGACAATGTCTAATTTTGTGAATCTCAGGTAGTTGACGTGGAGTATCTCGTTCTGAAAGCAGCTGTGGAATTGGTTACACCTTTCCTCTGTGAGACAAAAGGCTGTGAGCTCACAGAAGAGTCCATGAAAGACCTGTTGGATGCTAAAGAACATAAAGTACCTCTACAGGAACTCTATGTTGTTTATGATGAATCCGGGGAGTTTGACCAAACAGCACTTGCTGTGGAACATGTAAGGTAAATTCTGTATTTATTATTAACTTTTAAAAAAATGTAGTTAAAAATGTAGCCTAACATATTTGCGTTTCTAATTTAGAAAACCTGCACAGACTGTCAAGTTAATTGCATTTTTTTTTTGGGCTAGATTTTTCTACAAACACATCTGGAGAAGCTGGGATGAAGAGGATGAAGATGATGATTTTGATTATTTTGTCAGATGTGTTGAACCCAGATTGAGGCTGTAAGTCAGACAAATTAGCTTATAAAACAATTAGTCAATTGGACAAAGATGCTAGTCTGTTATGCATTATAAAACTTATGCACTAGATGGCAGTCTAGGCAAAATGATTGATTGTACTGTACAGCAGTTTATTGCCTATGGATTTACAGTGAAGTGTTTACTTCTTGTCGACTGTAGGAAGGACAATGTCAATTTAAACACATAAACCAGGAGATGTTTTACTTGATAAAACTGATTTATGAACATGGATAATATCTCACAGATTTTAAAGGACAGGAATAGTCATTTGTGAAGCACAAACAATATTTTGGGGACTTGGGAAAATAACTTGGTGTATTACAATACTGCCTCTATATAACAATAACAAGTCATTGTCATGCCGTCAAAAACCTATAAATACCGCCAATGTTTTGATACAAACACATGCTCCCTTGAGAGATATGTAGAACATATCGAAATGTTGGGCATGTTGTTGAGCTATAAGATATATACAAATAAAATAATGTATCTTCTTTACTTACTAAATTTGATATGTAATAAAACACAAGCGAAATACTGGTTCCAATGTATAGATACCAGTGTTGGAGTATCTGAGTCAGAGTCAAGACTAAGGCCAGGACTGTCTGAGTCCAAGACAGAGTCCCTGAAGTCTGAGTCCAAGTCAAGACCGAGTCCTCATAGGACCGAGTCTGCCAAGTCCTCAAGTCCAGAAAAAATGTAACTGTCGGATATTTGGATAGTAATAATTGAGAATAATTACTAGTTCTAATAATCAGTGGCGGCTGGTGAACCTTGAGATTGGCGGGGTGTCGGAGAACCACCTCTTATTTTATCCTCCAACCATAACCCCCGGTATTTCACCTGTCCAACATACACTTATATACACTTATACCATAACAACGTTTTAAACTACTTGCACACAATGTACTGTATTTAACTGTTCTTCAGTTATCCTACGTTGTGTCAAATCAGTGATTTGAAATCACTGTCCGTTTCTTAACAAAATATGAGAATCCCCTTACTCGCTACTGACTGTGCATTACGTTACTGAAACAAAAGCTTGCGATATAAATGACCAGAGATACTAGGCTACTGAGTTCTGTATATTCAGATAAATACAGTAGTAGTAGGCTATGTAAATAACTAGGTAACTGTATTAAACCAGTCAGACGTCTTTAAAACTACACCATAGCATTTGATATAAATACGGTATGAATAACCGTATCAGCATTACTTTTAGTGCAGAGGGAAAAACAAATGTAGGGTATGAGGTTTAATCAGACAATAGGTGGTATGGCGGCCGAATTGGATTTTCAGAAATGTTGGAAGTTTTCCATCTCAGATTTTGCACATTCTATACAACTAACACCATTACATAGAACCTAAACAATAATAAAATAGTTATCAGAATAAATTCAAACTTATGAATATAGTGAATGTATAACATTATTTTGGCTGCAAGTTGACTAAATTGTGACCGAAGTAGCTTGGAAGCCTCAAGTTGCCTGCAACTTATAGTTTAAATTGTTATTCAAATAACGGGGCGGCTGCTAATGATGATAATAAAAATAGAAATACGTTGTGATTTCTTTGGCTGAGAGTTTGTAGCTGAAGTGTTAGATCTGGAGAAGGGTAACAATATAACATAAACAAATATGTTTAAGAGGCACAGACGGGATATTAGTTTATGTGCATCACCGTACCAATAGTATACAGCGCAGCTGGGGACAGGTGTGTCAAATATAAACAGAAATCAGATAGAACAGACCGTAAATGATAGTTAAGTTAAAAGGGAAATGGACAAATGACTGTGGTAGATGTTAATACTGTATTACCAATATAATTGTGGAACACTGGCATTCGTGGTGAACATCTGAACTGATAGGTGGTCTCTTGCTAATTTTAAACAATATTATTTGGGACAAACTATGTAGCCGGGAGCCAAATGCATGTATTGTAGGCGTAGACTGTGTTTAACCCAGGACCGTAATTCAATGAAGCAAGGATTTTGGATTGTGAAAAAAAAAAACTGTTTGGTAAGAACATAGCTCCCTACACACACATGATTTTAATTGCAGTAACTGGGAAAAGGATAATTATTTTTCATTATCTGTGATATGATTTTATTTTGTAAAAAAAACCAAAAAAAAAAACCTGCTTTACTCTTGTAAGCGATTGTGTTAAAGATAACCGAGACGCATTGTATTGCAAACTGGTAGGTGCAAGAAATGAAGCTGCATGAAAGGTTCATTTGACTGGATCCTGTTCTGTGGTCTTGGCCGAGACATCGAGTCCTGAGGTGCTGAGTCCGAAACCTTTAAAATCCGGTCTCGAGTCCTACAGCACTGATAGATGCAAGTAGTACGATCACATAGTATACAGCATAAAATAAGAATGCATTTTTGTAAAGTTTAAAACAGTGATAGTGCTTGTTTGTGTGTCAAGATTATTCTCTTCTTACAATGTTCTCCTCTTCCCCTACCTCCCACCCACCCCCCCACAATTTTTCAGATACTATGATATTCTTGAGGACCGGGTGCCGTCAGGCTTGGTTGCTGAGTATCATTGTTTGGTTTCACAATGTGAGGAAAAATATAAAGAGTTCACAAGTCTGAGAAACTGTATCTCTAACAGTGACTCAGAGTCTGAGCTTGACAACGTCTCAATGGTGGAGGGCTTAAAGATGTATGATGACCTGGAGAGCTTGAAACGCAAACTAAAGATTATTGAGAACCCCCTGCTCAGGTAACTGCTCACAAAATATTTTTAGCTTGATGGGTAGACCAAGTGACCTGGTGTTTTTTTTTTTTTAAATTTTTTATATGATTTGTTGAAAGTTGCAAACACAACTTTGGACTGTACGCAATTAATTTTTAAAAATGTATGTGATGTAAAATGGATGCTATTCTCATTGGTGTAAACATTATGCTAATCTACTTCCTTTCTTTCCCTGTCCTTTGGTGTAGATATGTTTTGGGTTATCAGGTGAATTCGGGTCTTCAGTCCAACAGAGCTAAAGGACCCCGTCCCACCGGGGAGAGAGTGGTTCATGTTGTGTCCAGTTCCATGACAGTTAGTCAGCTGCAGACCTTGATGAGGGACAAATTGTGCCCTGATTTTTCTGGGGAGGAATTTGAGCTGCAGGTAAGTGCTGCATTTGTATGCGAGTGGCATGAAAACCCAGCACATGAATACAGATCACAATATCTTCATCAACTTTAAAAACATTGAACTCCACATTAAGGGAAAAGGAGTGCATTTAACATAAACAAGAGAGAGTGAATCTATGTGGAGAGTTGTTGCTGTTAATATTACGTCAGTCACTGGAATTGCCGTGGAAGAAAATAAGGTTGAATGGGTCGATAATGATGAAGACTAAAGTTTATGCAACTCCTTGTAATTGTTAGCTGCCCTACACTTATTGTGCAAACTTTGTTTTGTGTAAATCTAAGTGTATAGATGAAATTGTAATCTTTTAATCTTTTTTTTTTTCTCCATTTTCATTTGTTAGTTTCACAGCGATCCTTTGGCAGCAGTAAATGCCTGTTACGAGGGGGATGTGGTAGTTATCTGCCCTGGTCATTACTCTGTGAATGGTTCATTTAGTATTCCAGACTCCATTGAGCTGGAAGGTAAGTGACTCCTTTTGATTTAAATTTATTTGGCGCTTATTCTATGTTCTTATGTAGGCTATAAGGACCATTCATTGTATTGTGACGAGTGGGACTTGACTGTCTTGGGGGATATTTATGTTGCTAACATATTTTGTATGACCTTTTATTCTATGTTTTATAGATATAAAAAATAGTTTATTGCACAAAAATCTAACGGTGCGTATTAAAAATCCACAAATTAAAGTAAATGCAGTCAACCGTAATCTTAAACAGTGTTTAGGAGGCTGTGTGGTCCAGTGGTTAAAAAAACAGGCTTGTAATCAGGAGGTCCCCGGATCAAATCCCACCTCAACCACTGATTCATTGTGTGACCCTGAGCAAGTCACTTAACCTCCTTGTGCTCCGTCTTTCGGGTGAGACGTAGTTGTAAGTGACTCTGCAGCTGATGCATTGTTCACGCACCCTATTCTCTGTAAGTCGGCTTGGATAAAGGCGTCTGCTAAAAAAAACAAATAATAATAAATAATAATAATAATACCTAAGTCGAACAGTCATAGCTACAAAGATTATAAAGTCTAAGTCTATCTGTAGATTAGATCAGTCGTTCTCAACAGGTGAGCGTTCTGATAATAGTGATTTATAGTAATTCTAAGTACAATTTTACACAAGTCTAAATGTGAATTTTACAAACTTTATTTTTTTTATTTTAAGTATGATACCGGCTGCACGTCAATCTTAAAAAAAAAAAAAAAAAAAAAAAGTGGGGCTGTGATTCAAAAAAGGTTGAACTCCTGGATTAGAATATGTAGAGTATGTCCTTTTATAGCCACTTATTTTGTAACTGAACAGTATCACTGTAGTGAGTCAAACATACTGTAATGTTTCCTTTATCTACCCCCCACAGGTTTTGGCTTAACTGATGAAGTTGTAATTGAAAAACTGGGCAAAGGCGATATATTTCTGGACTTAACAGGTGCCAATGTGAAGATTTCCAACCTGAAGTTTGTGCAGCATGATGCAGTTGAAGGGATCTTATGTATGTAAAACAAAATGCCTCCTTGCTTTGCAGGTTTAACATCACATATTTATTACTGTAACTTTGGGTTCTGGTGATTTGAATGACATAAGTCCTTAATGCATCTTTAACTGGTATCTGTTTCACTCTTAAACGGCTAAACTTAACTCTAAATTTTAAAGTGTCAGATATTTTTCTTGAAAGGAGGGGTGAGGTTTTAAGCTTGTTGGAACTAGCTCAGGCGTTCATCCTTTATGAACACTTAGATGTTCTACATATGAGTAGATCTACAGCATGTATTAAGGTATACATAGCACATTGTGAAGGGGATTTCTGTTTTTAAAATGCCTGAACTGACTGTTCCCTGTTACATGTAGGTGTTCGCCAAGGAAAGACAGTCATGGAAAATTGTGTTCTTCAGTGTGAAACCACAGGAGTTACAGTGAGGACTTCAGCAGAGTTGTTTATGAATATTTGTGATTTGTATGGTGCAAAGGTATGACTTTCATTTATCAAAATACTACTGTCTGCAGGACAACATACTGTATATTGTCTGTACCCTGCAGCCCCCTTCCTACACACCAAATACATTAATGTTGGAATATATTTGTTTGTTTATATATTCGTATATACATTTCTTTTTAAGAGTAGTGTTTCTAAAAATGTTGACCTATGTGGTTTTTTTTGTTAGTTCTTGTGACTGATTTATTTGTATTTGTTTTTTTTCTCTTTAGGGTGCTGGTGTTGAGATTTACCCTGGTAGTACCTGCAGTTTGGTTGGTAATGGTATACACCATTGCAAGGAGGGAATACTTATAAAGGTGAGTACCCCATATGGATGAGATGGCTTGTGACCCTAGATTAGTTGTACCTGAATGCAAGTTTTTTGCAAAGTTTGTCCTTTTCATTAGTTTAAAAGTAATCTAATCAATGTTACTAATTTTATCCCCATCTATTTATTTTAATACTTTAAGCCAGTTCAAATTAATGAGTTTTATTCAAATTGTTCAACTTTCATATCAAGTTCCTCTTATAACTAAAATTGGATTCTGGAAAGATGGGAAACTAGTTAGTAAAACAGATTGCACATTTTATTTTAATTGCCTTAAGATGATTCATGCATGCTTATCTTGTGCCCTTAGGTTCTTCATTATTAATACAGTTTAGGATTAATCCTGTATTGCTTCAATATAAATGTTTTTTTTTGTGCTTTTTTTGTTGTAGGACTTTACAGATGAATTTTACACCATGCCCAAAATTACCATGATGAACAATGTTATTCATAACAATGAAGGCTATGGTGTCATCTTAGTTAAGCCTGCAGATCTGCCTCGAATGAAGAAAACTACTGAAGAAGATTTTCAAGGTAGAAATTACTCCTTTCTTTCAGATTCATTTTCTATCATTTGGCTCCTTCCTTTTCTGTTACTTTTAATATTTCATATATGTAATAAAGGTTTGGGGCAATCACAGTGCAGCCCTCCTAAAATCTATGTGACGATGTTTTTGTTTTCAGTATATAATGCCCATGAAAATGTATTCATGCGAGTAGAATTTTATTAAAGTCCACAGTCATTTCTCCCCCCTCCCCTTTTATTCAATAAATTCACTTTTTTTTTCATAACTGTACCACTACTTTTTTGAAACAGTATGTTTTGACTAAAATATCTCTGACCTTCACTGAAGGGCATCCATGAATGAAAATGCTTAATTTATAAATAAGGTTGGAGAGATGCTTGGTTTAAAATAACAAAAGAATGTCTTCAGCTGCCTAGCAGAGTTTAATGGAATACAGTCTTCAGAAGGATGCAATTTGAATTTATATGAGTGATACAACTGCTGCAGTGCTGGCCTGGTGAAATAACTGCCAAATGTTATGTACATAAAGGGAAACAGAGTAAGCTGTTGCCAAAAGGACTGAAAATCCATACATACACACATGTTGGAAACTAATCTTTCAATCTAAGATGCAGCTAGTAAACAAACAGTTTGTTCTATTGTACTATGGCTTATAGTGTTATATTTGCAAGCAACTGTGTTGCATTGTTCTTTGACTTTTTTGCAAATTCCTTGAAGGGATCACGTCGCCTTTAGATTGCCATCATTATTTTAAATATGCGTTTCAGATGAGTCGAAGGAAAATGGCGGTCAAAAAAAGGAGGCTGACGAGGAAGAGGTACCCCCTGCAGAGGGATGTGTGGAGGAAAACAATCCGTTCAGGGAGCCCCATACCCAGGAGCACACTGAGGGCAATGATGTCATCACAAATGAACTGGTGGCCACCTCGTCAAAGAAAAGCCAGTTGCAGAAGAAAAAGATGATTGAACTGGGACTCACAATGGCAGACGATGACTTGATGTCTCAGGAAATGTTTGTCTCTATTAATGGAAACCATTTCAAAAGAAATGGGAAAGGAAGCTTTGGCACGTTTTTCTACTAAGTGCTTGAAAACAAAATGAATCGTTGCGCTGAGCCACGCAAACACTTTGCACACCTTTATTTACATGTTCATTTTTAATAACTTTATGTGAGATTTGCCAAAACACCACCTTCACAATTTACTTTACATTGAAGGAAATGCTGCTGCTGTATCCTCTTGTCACCATCTGTCCAATGATGTATTTGAGTGTTTGTGTGTTTTTTTTTTTAATTTTAGAGATTTTAGTAGTTTAAGAAGTAGACTAGCATTAAAACAAACTAAATGTCTACAGATTGAAATAAAAAATGTTGGTACACGTTCCTTCCAGTCTGGTCTTTTGTTTTTGTTTTCTTGCCTCTATTTTTTATTTTTTTATTTTTTTTTTCTATATATTAATGTAGTAATTTTCAGAGGCTGTAACGTCGGTTACATGCTATATAAATATATTTAGCAAAAAAACTAATGTGTTAAATATTGCACAGACAAAGCTGACCTTTTAATGTGTGAACAATATAATATTTGGTAGGAGAAATGTGTTAGTCAATTATGCAGGTACATTTTAATAACACTATTTAAAAAAGATCACATCAAATTGGAATATGTTTGTTTTGGTTCCATTGCTGTGTTAACATTAAGATTTAATAGGGTTATTTGCAGGACTGGAAACAAAGGTATTGCTTTTACTAGCATATATTATTTCTCCTTTTGTATACATCTCTACTGTAATTCCCATTGATTCCAATTCTGAGGATTGAATGCACAACAAAAGCTCATTACACTGCAGTCAGAATAATTAATTAAACTAATTAATTTACTATCCCACTGAACAAGGTGCTGATTATTTTGAGATAATACATCTTTCTTGGAGTAAGCCTACTCAAACAAATGGTGGGTGGGGATTTAAATAAATGTTAATTGAAATCCAAATGGTGTTTGTTTATTGGATTCAAGTATTGTGTTGTGTTGCATGCAGAGGCTTGTGCCATTTTTTGGCAATGCAAATTACATTGTGACAATGTCATGAGATTATCCTTCTGATGGTGTTATCCTGATTTTCATACAATTTGAGTCATTTGTTGGCCTGCATTTTCTCAGAACAGTATCAGCTCTATCATTGATATGTTTTTGGTTGTTGATCTTTTTTTTGCAATATGAACTCTTCATTAAAAGGTCTGTTTGTTTTGTCTAAGAAGGCATATGCTGATGCAAATCATGAGGGGGTTTATTTTTAATCTACCAGTTTATATGTGGGAGTATCACACTGATTAGGTATGCAATGTCTGCAGCAACAGCAAATGGTTTGGGAAAGATGCTTGAAGTTTTAGAGCAATGAACAGATTTGTGTTTAAAGGTAAGAAATCTTGGCATTTGTTGGTTGAGGAACAGTGAAAATATTTCTCAGCTTGAATTGGATCCATCTTTTTTTCTTAAAAGACTGCTTTTAATATTTAGAAAGCCATGATAATTATTGATTTACTTTTATATATTAAAATAAAAAATTATGAAGAACTGCAGGCATTTCATAAAATTGTTTTATCTTTAATAACTGTGTTTGATTTAAACAGGACAAAAGTGAAAGCAAGCGACTGTTCGGGACAAAAGCAAATGATTTGCACTCTTTCTGGTCTCCAGGGCTTTCTATTGAAAGCAATAAGAAATCTGGCAGCATTCCGCAATGGTGACAGGCCCACAGAGTAGTGCAGTTCAGCATAGAATGCAAATGAGGATTTGGGGATTTAATTAACATTTTTAAATTTCTGTGATGACACAAAAATGTAGCATTATCTGTCCCCATGTGTTGCTACAACTGTTTAAATAATGTACCTGTAATTTTTCTTTTCATTGTTAACATCCTGACAACTTTTTACACTTATAACTTTAAAGTCTGTTCCAAAGCTCTTTTCAAAATGACAACTCTAATGCACTGGGGTTTGAGATCTGTCCTCTAAATCACAGCGGGAAGAGTGATTTAAAAAAAAAAAAAAAGGATTAGGTGCTCTGGCTTTTCTGTTCTGTACCACATCGTGGATCGTTATTGCTGTGTTGCTTGTTTGACAATGTGGGCAATAATCATTACACTATCGGTGCACTAGAGCAGGCATTTTGAAAAGAGTTTTGAAACAGACTTTAAAGTTATAAGTGTAAAATGTTGTCAGGATGTTAACATTAAACAGGTATGTTTTTGGAACAGTTGTAGCAACACATGGGGACGTACAATGTTATATTTTTTTTCAGGACCCCGCTATTTACTCTTTAAGGTGTGTTGAAATCTGTGAACATAAATTAGAGCAGTGTGGAAAATAAAGGTGAGTGCTACCCATTTGGGAATAATGTTATTTAATAATAATAATAATAATAATAATAATAATAATAATAATAATAATAACAACAGCTTTACTAATACAGAAGTATTTCAAGCTTTATTTAAAGAGTCAAATACAAAGCACAGACATGATGTGACTAGCAGTGTTCCTTGGTGACATTATTTTACTTTTTTTTTTTTTTTGTCTAACTCTTCTACCCCTGACAGCTGGTGGGCTGTACTGATATTAAATCCCTTCTCAATCAGAGGTTGCACCAAAGCTGGAGAAGATTCCAAAGTAACACAGGGATATCCCACAGGTTAGTCAGGGTCACAGTGAAATAATTTAGCTGGGCTGAAAACTGAAACCTGTGTTATGGTCCTTGGTTCTAAAGGTGCCTCAAAACAAGGTCAATACATGATGTATACACTACAGAATATTTTCTCAGTGCTGGTGAATGCAAACTGCTTACAAATGCTACAGGAAGTATCATAATGGTGTCTTCTGAATAGCATAACACAAGTTCAGCCTAGGGTGAAACGTCACTGACTCACTATGAATGTATTTTTTTCTGCATTAGCCTTATGTAAGGCCTTTTTATGATTGGGTTTAGGATAAAGCTGAATCATCTAGCTGCTAGGAGTCTTGGAAGTCAGATAGTCATATGACTGATTGGAGACACAGCGATTGGAAGGAAGATAAATTGCTAATTTAACGGTAATGTAGCCTTCCTCCACAATTAAGGTACGTTTCCAATGAATCGTGGTTCTTTCATAGCCAATACTGTGAAACAGATATTGTGAACAGCACTGCATTGAAGGTAAGATTTACACTTATTAAATACATTTATTAGTTTCATGCCCTTTAACTCTTGTTACCTTTGGAATTATGAACATTAGGGGAAGGAAAACTATGGTGATGAGGCATTAACACCAAATCAGAGCCATGTTTGAGAGATCATCCTCTATTATGATATTAAAAAAATCTTACTCAATTTATTGTACACATTAAAAATGTTCTTAAGGGAACAGACAGTGGACCAGCATAAGATGGACATTCAGGCATTGGGTGCAACTTTAACACACTAAAGTCCAATGTGGAAAAGCAGCATAAATATCCAAAAAGGATGATCTAATTTGGGTGGGGGCCTAGTTAGCCCACATTGTGTCTACTGGTAGTATGTTAAGTGATTTCTGTATAAAACAGACCCTTAATTGTACATTTTAAATTATTTTTGGACACACTTCTTAATATATATATATTTTTAATTAATCTAAACCGTGTCAGATCTAAATAATGCCACTGTTTAAATATTACATTAGAACCGAATCTGTTATTTTACTTACAGGACTTTTAAAAACAAACATACTCTAAAAAGACACACAAGCAGTTGTTTTCACAAAGTCCTCATTCTTTTAATGATTTAGATGGTGGTGGTATTTAGATCCATCTAGAGCCATCATTGAGATCAACTGAATATACCGCAGCTAAATATAATACTTACTCTCCTGCTGTGCCTTGATACAATTATCAACTTAACATTGTATTAAACTATTTTTAAAAAAACATTTTACAACTGCATAAAATGTAATTATTGATATAATATAAGGGAAAAGGCTTTGTTCGAGTGACGGGACATCTCATCAAAGACCCTGAAATTGTTTCAAAATCCTACATATATTCTGTACTTTTACATCAAATGTGTGCTTTGTTTCAAGGCCTGCTATGAATCGTCTGCTTTACCTCCTGATGCTAACTGCCTAGATTTACAGGCTCTTGAGAATTATATATAAAACCTTTGGGCAGCTTTTGGGTTTATTGTCAGACAGCTCAGAATTGAGAAAGATGAGATATTGCCATTCATCCCTCTTGAAGAGCCTCACTGACTCTACAATATCTTACAATTTATTTTTCCTTTCCTTTCAATTTCATATTTGAATTTTACAAGGGATATTCAGCAAGAACTGCTCTATTTTTGTGAAAGAAAAATAGGTTATTAACGCTACAAAACTGGAAATAGACCCATGTTGTTCATTAGTCTTCATGCAACTGGCTTGTACCTAGCCAACTACCACATTTTGATTAGTGAACACACCAGAATTCATTGGCTGTGTCTCGGTGTGGTCCCTGTCCCATATAGGGTGGGCACGTTGGGCAGGGGGAAGTTCAGAGGCTGAGACTGGTATTCATCGAGCTAGTTCAGGCGATATTGGTGGCGTGGAGAGATTATATGAGGGACACAAGCAACATTAAATGTTTGCACTCCAAAACTCTCCAAAAAACATTTTCCATCTTTAAAATATCTTTAACAACAGACCAAAGTTTTGATGCTTCCAGAGCCCCATTCATCAACCTGATTAGGTAGGCATAGAGTCGCCCCAGGGATTGGACATTCAGGACAGAGGAAAGCTGCCAGTGTAGGTGTTCTTGCAACCTTGACTTGTGCAATTTATTACTCCACAGCACCTGTGTTACAGACCTTGCTGGAGTTGTGAAAACTACATTGTGCCTAATCCTTGTGAATGGAACAATAGCAAGTAGCTTGCTAAAACACACACTACAGTTTCTGAGTAGAGTCCTTACAATGTTAATATAGTACACATGTGCATGTTTTTTATTTTGAAATAAAAATTGTACAAATTGTAAGAGGCAAAAATTTCAGTCAGGCCAGTATGTACAGCTATGGCCAAAAGGATTGAGAATTAACTTAAAAACAAAAACTATATGAGCATAATTTAGATCTTTTATTTAACAGCATGTAATCAAAGAAACTACAAAATGATATTGCAAAAGTGAACCGGAAGCCATAACAGTAGTACAGTATTTCATGATAGATTTCGAAATGTCAGTTTGTTTAGTATATGGAAAACTACAGAGCGGTATGCAATTCAAAATGTTAACATTATTCAGCAGGTTTCATTCGACTTTATAAAGCAAAATTTGTTGAGTCTATAGGGTGATGCACAACTTTTGTCCATAGCTGTATCACTGAAAATAAACAGGACCACACAACATTGTGTAAGGTGTATTATATTTGGTATCAGAAATAATGTCAAAGAGTCCGTGCGCTAGTGCATGCTAAACTTGTTCCTACTGTGAAAATGTTCAATAGCTTCTGAATTCCTCATAGGGTATTCTCTCCAGTCTGTCTGTTTTAATAACTGCAATATCTCATGCCATCTGTCATATTCTCAGCCCACAGCAGGAGTCCTCTTCAATTGTATTGGATTAAAATCTCAGATTTACATTTGATTTGGCATCCTGCCTGTCTTGTTTTTGATACCCCTTGGATGCAGAATTTCAAGGGACAGTTACAACAGTTACATACACTTTAATTACACTGCAAGCTGTGCATTCAATATTACAGGCGCTGGAATGATTTTGTGGTAAATTGTTGTTGTTAGTTAGCATCTGCTTTCTAAAATGTTTTACTCTTATTCATTTTACTCAGTTTTACCCAATGAAGCATGTTTTTACAGATGTTTTTTCTATATACAATGTATTTGTATCTGCCTGTTTTTCTTTTCTCTTGATAACAAGTCTTTTGTTAGTCAACAGCCCATTACTGAAGCAATATAACCAACCCTACTAGTTACTAGAATTAGCTTGAATTGTTTCACAGAATGGGATGCTGCTGATCTGGTGCAGAACCAAAACTCAAATTGCACATCAGTGGAGGGTAACACTTTCCATTAAGTGTCTCAGATTAGTGTTTATTTATATATTTGTTACATAGTAAATACATCTGCACTCACACATAATTACAGTGTTATTATGCATGCTTACAATGCACTTAATGTGTAAATTGTTTTCCCCGTTATATGTAAGTACACAATTGTATCAGAAAAGGGTTAGGTTATGAGTTAGGGTTAAGATTATGATTAGGGTTATATCATGCCAAAAAATACACATTAAATCATGGGGGATTTTGAAAAATATAGATCTAGTCCCCACTAGAGTGGCCATTTTGAAAAGAGCTGTGAAACACACTCTAAAGTTATAAGTATAAAAAGTTGTCAGATGTTAACTATGAAAAAAAATACAGGTACGTTATTTTAACAGTTGTAGCAACACCTGGGGAGGTGTAACGCTATATTCTTCAGAACCCCGCTACTTACTCTTTAGTACATTATAACTATAGCATTGCAATTATGTGTAAGTACACATGTATTTACTAACTAACTACAATGTCAATATACAGTAAGGAGCCACCCAGTGGAGATATCATTTCACCCCAGTAGCATCACACACAGACAGACATCAAAATGATGAATAAAAGGTATTTTATCAATCCTACAATCGAAGTTTGAAATTCACTCTTGCAGGGAACCGACAGCATTTAGACTCAAGGTAGTTGTCTGATGTTTGTCTCTGTCTCTCACAGTTCATTTATAATTGCACTGTTAGGAAATTATCAAGATCCCCATATGGAAACTGTGAAGTCATGAAAAACAAAAATTGCAACCAATCTTTCTATTCAAAAGACTTTCTTTACACCACAAAAGACATGCGCCATTATGTAATCGCCAAGTGTGAGGTGTTTAATGATGTAGGTTGGCTGATTTTTTTACAAAGTACATTTGAAGTTCTTAGGCTCAGATGGGCAGGGTGCTTAATCCCAGTGAGCCAATACTCTTGCATCAGAAAACGTCTCATTTATTTCTCTCATGTGATGAAACAAATGGATCAAGTTGGGAAGCAAAAAAAAGCAAATAATACGTGGAAATACCAGCGGTAATGTTTTATGAACTTTCTGCAGTTACAGCACCTGTGTAAATGCTACAGAGTCTTTCAATGCAGTGTTTCCCAACCAATCAAAGCAAATTGTCTGAAGCTCAGGTTGCCACGTGCAGACAACATTCTCTTGGTAATGTACTTCTGAAAAGGAGAACCAAGGCAACTGTTTTGTATTGCATGCCACTGCTACAGTATATTACCAGGTTCTGGATTGAAGTCCTATGTCTGTACAATACACAGTGTTTGTATATAATACATTTGGAAAATCAGTAGATTGGGGGGCTGTATTCTTGAGGTCAGTTGAGAATTATACGTTGTGCAATATTATAATTTGTATCCACTTAATTAACTACAATGCATTTTCTGGTCTAAAATTGAAAGGAAGAGCCCCTTAAGAACCATGCGCTTTAAATGTTTTATGACAATTTTGTGCCCTTCGATGCCAGAATACTGTAAATATATAATTGTTTATCAACTATAGATATAAAAGTGTGTCAAGCAATTAGTGTCTCCTGTGGATAATTTGAAAGATGTATCAAAGGTGTTCACTATTTTCTAATAACTATGTGTATTTTCAAAGGAACGCTTTCAACAGCCCAGCATGTGTTCTCCCTTCATGTCTCATTATTGTTGACAAAGACAGAATTTATGCATCACAGACCGCAGGTGGTAAATTATATACCATGGATCTTGAAACTTCTTGTATCAAGTCATTCCTAAAATACACAACTGTTATAACTACTCATGCTGGGATAAACAATAGCAGACTTTATGAAAGACCTTTCAGAATTTTACAAGGCCTTACAAGGGGCCCATAATACCGGTGAATATCTCACTGCTTATAGAGTAGCTCAATGTATGTTGGGTTCTGTTGGGGTATTTGTTCTGCTGTTCAAATGGTCTAAATAGTGGCAGATCAAAATACATCTTTAACTCTAGAATCCTGTTGGTGTATTCATCACAGGGGTGAAGTAAAGACGTCCTTATTGACGTGACTTAATGCAATAAAAATGTCATGAAAAAGATCTTATATAATCCATAAAGATATTGAGAAATACTTTTTCTGTTGTGATTGACACACTGTATTTGTGTCTCCTCTTACAATTGAGTGTTCAACGTTATGGATAAAATCTAGACATTTCATTGTTGCTGTTAATAATATTCCAGTAAGAAAACCCTAATGGCACAATAACATTTCTTTGTTGTATGTTTTGTAATTCTTTAGGATAGTATTTAGAGGCTTTCATAGTGTGTACCTTTATGATAATAATGCCAAAATAAAAACAAAGAGGGTAACTGGGAATGTCTGTACAGTTACATATCTTCTTGCTAAAATATGTAAAAGATTACATAGTGAGATATATATTTTTTCATTTTACTTATCCATACCCTATATTTAAGCACTGATACCCATCACTGGACATATGCAATGTGCATTTCTTATTTTTTTCTGCTGGTGCTTGGGGATAATACTTCCAGCTTCTGGTGATGAGGTCTTGTAACTCATTGACCTATAATTAAGTAATAAACTACAGCAGGGATCTCCACGTCTTCAGTGGGTTGTGTAGACAGATTTGTAAGTAAAGGTTTTTACAGAGGAGGACCCCGTTCTACACAATCATCAGCAATCGTTTACTTCATGATTTCATCATCATTTTTAGTTGCCATGGTTCTTGAGCCATCAGTCTCGCTGTAGTGTTCTTACAGTGACCTGCATGTATAAGTAGAATACTTCCCAACCAATGTGTTCTCTTTTGTCACTGGCTGTGGTTTGCCTCTGAGAGAAGACTGTAAGGATTTGTGCCCTGACCTCTTTGTAGGTTAGTTTCCTTGTTTGCATCTTTAATCTCGTGCGCCATGGCCATTTGTATTCAATTTGTGCCATTCTGGTGAAGGCACACCACTTGCAGCCTAGACAAATTACAGATTCATACAAGGTAGAACAAGTCTTTCACAATGCTCGACAGTGACCTGAACATTAATATTATCATCAATGAATGCACATAATATTATAGGTAAATGATGATGGTGACAGTGAAATGACAGTGTCTTTTTTTACTTTGCTTTAAATGAAATATGGGACATTCAAGTATTACATCATCCTGCCATTGTTAATTTCAGACTAATGTTTCTTTCCCCTCCCCCTCTTTCTCTTGTATCGCTATCAAGGTTACAACCCACTCCAAACCCACACACTCCAAAGGGGAATTGTTGTATACCTGCTAAGCAGAAGCAGCTCCTGACTGTAAGTGTGGAGGCTAAATATATATATATATATATATATATATATATATATATATATATATATATATATATATATATATATATATATATATATATATATATATATATACAGTATATATATATATATATATATATATATATATATATATATATATATATATATATATATATATACTTTACGCAATAAAAAGTTGCATGTTTCAAAAGGTACTTCTTAATTTAATAAGAAATGTAACACAGTAATATAGTATAAGCAGCACATAAGGCAAGCAACTGCATATAACAAAAACATCGTGGACTTTCTTGATTGATGAATCTTGTCATTTGTAGAAAAAATATTTTTACAGCCCGTGGAAGATTTTTGAAATCACTGTAGCCCACAGAAATCCACGGGGAAGATGAAGAGCCGATCTGAAAAACCAAACTGCGAATACTTGCAGTCAACCATTTTTTCGCACCATGAGCAATTAAAAAGGCAATTTTGTTTTGGTCCTCCCTGTTGAAGAAGGCCTTTACTGTTATTTTTTATTCTTATTTTTTCCTCAGTTGAAAGTGAGGAAAATGGTGTATGAATTAAAAAAAAATCTACAGACAAGTCAAGATTAAGTCTAATTATGACTGTTAGAGGCTAGCCGCAAGCTTGCATTGTGTAGCCAATACAAATACATTAAAACTTGACAGACAGAGGGTGATTGCAGGTGGAAGACACACAGAATCGTGCCCATTTTGAGGCTATATTAGCCAATAGCAATACAGTAGACCTTGGAAACCATGACATACGGTAAGCTTTTTTTTTATTTTTACAAAATTACACGTAGGCTTAGCCTCCATAGCCTCTTATGACGTGTGGCAACTGCTGCTAAGTGACCCCCAGTATCAATTATTGATTACATGTTATGAATGCATTCTGCTCAACCCCTGTCTAGAAAGGCAGTCGTAGCATTATATTTTAGAATAATATGTACTGTATACAAAAAATATGTATTTTTTCTTTGCTGAAGACTTTGGGGATCTTATACTGACATTGTTTGATTTTATAATCAAAAATTAGGTAAACAAAAAAAAAAAACAAGGGCTGATACTGATCTCCATAGTACATAAAAATTCATAAGGCTGTGTTATCCTATTAATTCCATAATTAGACACTGCTGGGACACAGAGTGTTAGTTACTTTCCTTTTTATTATATTCTTCCCATTCTTGTTTCTATGTTTCTAATTACTTCTGGGAAACCAGTATTGTATCATCTAAGGGCCCATCTGCATATGATGTGTGCATTTAAAGATAATGTATTGATTTGCTGCTCAAATAATGACCCTTCAATATGAATGTGTACTAATGAGCTCTGAGAAAGCTGTTATTCTTATAAATATTAATGGGGTTGTTTACAACTGGCAACAACTGCACTTTAACAGCCTTATCCAAGACTTCACAGAGACACAGCACCTAGAATACCCAGAATCCTTTTTAAACCGTAATTGCCTTAAAAGGTACAATAAATCTGTGACAGATCAGCCTTGTCCAGTTTTTGGTTTTTTTTAGTAATTCAAAGATGACTATTAGAAACTGTCATTAATGGAAACACGTACACATCGACAGTATAATGTTAAGCCTTAAGCTATAAAAATATCGTCCAGTTAAAAGAATATTTTGAGTGTGTCCGTGTTTCAGTTGTCTAATTATGTCTATCCTGTAAAGGGGAAGACATTCTTCTTCTAATGTTTTTAGTTGGAACAATTCTGAAAGAGTTGGTTCTCTTCAGGGCTGTCAATTAGGGGGTGCACACTGATAGCATCTCAGCAAGGTTGTAACCTTACTATATCAGCACTATAGAGCTGGACTATTCATTTCAGTCAATAGGGGGCACTGTGGAACTGCATCCTGGCAGCTGTAAAGAATGTACTGATAGAGGACATGTATCTGTTTTGATTACTCTGACTATGGGCATACCAGTGGCTCAAACATGAAACTTGGGGTTGGGGAGAATTTGTGTGTGTACTGTACTTGTAGAACTAAAGTGTTATCTTTCAGATGCTCGTCATATACACTATGATATAACGGTCACTTAAATAAAATGACACTGCGCCTTTAAGAAGGGAGAGCGAGTTGTAACTCCACCCCTGATGATGTGTCGTTGTGTAAATTGGAAGGATTCCGATTCCCGCAGTTACCAATGCAGTCGTGTAGCTTGTGTTAGTGGCGTTTGTGCCTAACCTAGTTACCCGGGAACAGTGACATGCTTGCCTGTCCCAGACCAAAGTATTGTAAGATATTGTTGACAAATGGAATTAGGGAAGATAGCTGTATTACTGTAATCTAGAAGCTAGTGGTTCAGAGCTTTAACCTACGATTGAATAAACAGAGTGGCAAACACTGTTGCAGCAGCAAAGGTCATTCAAAATGATCTAGACAGCATTCGGAACTGGGCAGACACATGGCAAATGACATTTAATAGAGAAAAGTGTAAGGTACTGCACGCATATGGGAGATGCTGAAATTGAAGAAGGAATCTATGAAAAAGACCTAGGAGTTTATGTTGACTTCATCTAGACAATGTGGGGAAGCTATAAAAAAGGCCAACAAGATGCTCAGATATATTGTGAAAAGTGTTGAATTTAAATCAAGGGAAGTAATGTTAAAACTGTACAATGCATTAGTAAGACCTCATCTAGAATATTGTGCTCAGTTCTGGTCACCTCGTTACAAAAAGGATATTGCTGCTCTAGAAAGAGTGCAAAGAAGAGTGACCAGAATTATCCTGGGTTTAAAAGGCATGTCGTATGCAGACAGGCTAAAAGAATTGAATCTATTCAACAAAGAAGACTACACAGTGATCTGATTCAAGCATTCAAAATCCTAAAAGGTATTGACAGTGTCGACCTAGGGGACTTTTTCAACCTGAAAAAAGAAACAAGGACCAGGGGTCACAAATGGAGATTAGATAAAGGGGCATTCAGAACAGAAAATAGGAGGCATTTTATTACACAGATAATTGTGAGGGTCTGGAACTAGCTCCCCAGTAATGTTGTTGAAGCTGACACCCTAGAATCCTTTAAGAAGCTGCTTGATGAGATTCTGGGATCAATAAGCTACTAACAACCAAACGAGCAAGATGAGCTGAATGGCCTCCTCTTGTTTGTAAACTTTCTTATGAGAGAACCTGCTTTCAACCTGTGTGTCTCCATCATTTTCCTCCCAGCTCAGACCCTGGCTCAAGAAGGTCCAGTAATATAATATTTCCACATTCCCTTATAGAAGAAATACACTACATCTTTTACCATACAACTGAAAACTCAATGCAGGACTACTACAAAATATGTTTTATTTTAAATCAACATCTTATTATCTTTTTAGCAGCACCGTGACAGCTATAATAAAGTCATTGGCACTCCCCTTGAAAATCTAAACCCATCTTTTTTAATCTCCATAATTGTAATGAGTTCTCAGAAACTCATAATTAATGAGTGACTTCTCACTAATTTAATGTCTGGTTGCTTGCAGTTTATACAAAATCAGATTTCAAACAGCATGAAAACATCCCTGTGGACCAGGGCAGATCAAAGAAATTCAAAACTAAAACGGTCTCCTGATGATCCTTCTTTGAATTATAATAAAGTGGTTTGGCATCTTTACAGATGTTAGACACAAACATTTCTAGGGTTGTGTCAAAGATGCTGGCTTTTCTGAATAGGAAAGAAGTTGCTTATGCAAGTAAGCATGGCAGGAATAAACAACTCAATTAAAACTGTAGGCAAATCATTTACAGAGTGCAACTGTGTACTTTTCATTTGAAGAGTTTACACATAATCCGATAGAGACCCAATGGAAGTATATATTTACTAGTCAGTTCATTTATATTACCACAGGGGTGTCTGATTTTCGGGTGAATGCTTTTTTAAAAATCAAAGCTGTATGGATATCTACCAGTGATTTGCCCCTTTTTGAAAAGAAGTGCCGAACAATGGTGATACGCTGTAATATCAACACCCCCATGTGACCTGTTTTGACCAATCAGGTGAGAGTATTTAAAATACCCATTTTATATATATATATAACTCTCTCAATGGTGCTGTTCGTCATCCGCCACATAATGTTCCGGCACATTTAATATCTATATTGCATTTAAAGCCAGCAGGACTGCTAGGTTGCTCCTCTTTCCCTATCCACATAACTGAGGCACAGTTAGCACGTAAATTATAACACCACCACCTCTAAACCTTTTTTGATTGACGTTACTTAATCATTGCACTGGTGATGGAAATCAATTAATTTTCTTCACTCAGGCAAGTAATGAACATCTATCCAATTGTGACAATGGAGGCCACCAAAAATGCATAAGGATGATAATAAAGGAAAATAAGGTAATCATAGCTATAGCATTCAGCATCTCTTTTTTTTTCACAGCATCTTATTAAACCCAAATGTCACTGTGGTAAAATTCCAATCAGATGTTTTACTTTCTTTAGTTTTAAGCGGCTGGTAAATAATGAGGCATCTTGACTTTCATCAGAAAAGTTAAATTACTTGGAAGTTTTGTTTTACTGAAAAAAACAACAACAGACAGTTAGACCATGCTTACATATGGTGTCTTTGTTGATAGTAAATTTGCACTCATCCAAATTGTTTTTCTTTTAGTCTATTTATGGCAAAGTCACTTTTTACAGATTCAGCAGGGGACAAAGATGATTTATGAAGTAATTCAGTGCATGAGTGTGATAATGCTAAATATTTAGTCTGCAAGAAAATATCAACTTTTTTTTTTACCTGATGAACTTACAGCATGGTCTGTTTATTGATTGCTTTGTACAAATTACTTTACAAGATATGCCAGTATTTGCATACACTTTTATACATATCATTATATTGCTGTCATCAATAAAATATATTACTGCAGTATAACAAACTAGTAAATGAATCCCTACATTAACATTTTGAAATGTTTTTTTTCCCCCCACATTAAGGAAAACAAATGGTGCAAATGGCAAATGTTTCTTTGGAGCATAAACATAATACATCTGTAAAATAAACTGCATGGTGAATCCCCAAACATAACAACTAGTTAACAAACTAATCCCTAATTACTCATTTGTTCTGAATCATTTATTTAATACATCTAACTGGGACTCTTAAGATGCAATCATGTTATTTTCAGTGTAATAATAATAATATGCTCCCAAAACCACACATCATACAAGTACACTATGTAATCTCAGAATAAAAACATTAATTAAGCATTAACAATTCAGCACAATTAAAACCAAAAACAATCTCAACAAAACCTAAAATTACAAACCAAAGTTATACTTTTTTATTTACGCATTAGGTACATTGTTACTATGCATAATAACATTTTAATTATGTGTAACTACTATGTAAATACACAATAATTAGACACTTAAAGAGTAAGTAGCAGGTTTCAGAAAAATATAACGCTACATGACCCCACATGTTGCTACAGCCCATGATGTGGTAGGGAACAGAAAAGCCAGAGCAGTTGTTATGTTTTTTTTTGTTTTAATTGCTCTTCCTGCAGTGATTTTAGAGGACAGATATCAAACCCCAGCGCACTAGAGCAGCCATTTTAAAAAGAGCTTTGAAACAGACTTCAAAGTTGTCAGTGCAAAAAGTTATCAGGATGTTAACAATGAAAAGAAAAATTACAGGTATGTTATTTAAACAGCTGTAGCAACACGTGGGGACATGCCACGGTATATTTTCCGGAACCCTGCTACTCACTCTTTAATGTGTTACCATATTTTCTTATATTATTTATTACATTGTTCCTGACACTTTAGCCCGGAAGGATCTTTTTTGGTGATTTCACAATGTTCAGATGTGTATAGTCAGGTAAAGAAGATTAAATCACATTTTGCTTCTCCTAAATGCAGTGCTAATAGGGTGAGAGCCAAGGGTATTTGCCGGATGATTTTAATTTATTAAGGGACTGCTGGGCAGCATAGTGAAAGCATTTAGTTGAGATAAATTCTATTCAACCTTTTCAGTTTTGAAAATACATCAAAGAAAGGTGAAGTTCAAGACATGTATAAACCAAATAACAGTTGCTGTCATGCAGACCATATTTCTGTGTTCGCGAATCATATTTTACAGCAGCGCCAGACCAAGGCTCTAACTTTGTGAATGACACAGGTGAGCAGCGAGATGTCCTACACTGGCTTCTCTTTTTTTGTTTGACAAACCCCCCCTCCCCATCTCTCCAATGCTTTCCGTCAGCAAGCATTAAGTATATCTGACCCCTTTACAACGTAAAGTATTGGAAGTGCCATAGTATCCATCTGGTTTCAACAGACGCTTATGTGAAAAGGAAACACACACATACCTCCCTTAGAGACATTACATATTCAGGTTTACACAGTCATCCGGACACGCTGTATTCACGTGAATTAAGCAATAAATACTACATTGTACATAGATGGGAAAACTTTCCTTCTAGGGACGTACTTAACGTGCAGACTTAGGAGTTGTAGTACACCTGTGGTCAGGTTATACAACATAATGAGAAAACCATAGCGACTATTCTTCATGTATAGAATAATCAATCTAAAGGCTCACGTATGCTCCTATGATCAAACAAAGTTTCCCTTGTTAAACAAATCCCCACCGACTGTAAATTCAATACTTTAGAAAATTCTGATTTAAAATGGCTTTGCTTTTTTATGGAAGAAGTGCAAGCATTTTTCTTGACTATCATTTGTATGTGTGTTAATGTTATTGTGAACTACACATTTAATGATGAAAAGCAACCTCAGACAACCTTATTCCTTAGCTCTGTGTGAGACCCAAACCTGATCAAATTAAACTGTGAGGTATCATAGACAAAGAGCAAGATGGTTAGCAGCTAATGGCTAATAATAGGTGAATATGACGTTTTTGGGACTAGAAGTGTACAGTCACTTTCTCAAACTGGAGTTTTAAATTCAGTTACTGTGTGTGAGAGATAGAGAGTGAGGGTGATACTCTACAGTTGCTCTGAGCTCTTCCAGAAAATAAGTACTAACCTCTTATGTACAGTATTCAGCTTTTATGTGACAGAATTTCAGTTTATTTCAATTGAAAATAATTACATTGTGTTTACAAATGCAAGGCTTAAATGCATGCACTAAAGAGGCACTGAATGTTTAAAATGATATAACTTTCTAAATCATTGCCTACTCCCGCTAAAGCCGTAAACAATCAGACAGCTGCAGCGAACTACAGCCAATTTGAATTGGACAGATGGGCTGAAACAGCTGGCTGCCACTGTCAAAGATAAAGGCTCAATATAAAGTATAATTCGAGAACATTACACATCTGAATAAAGCTGCAGAATGCATGGTAGTCAGTGAGAGGTAAGTTAAATTGGCAGCTGTCCAGATTCTGTCATATAACTGAATTAAACCCAGGCTGTGTTTTGGGTATGGAGGTCCTCTTCTCAATCTTCCTGCTTGTTCAGAATCAAACACAAAAAAGGGAAGCCATACATTTGCTTTTCAAGGTCATGTGTTTTTTTTTGTGGCAGAAATACTAAACAAGTATTAGTGTATGAATTTCATATAAAGTGAGCGATAATTAGTTTGTTTGGAATCCTAAACACTGACAGGCGCACTATTTAAAACTATGTTTCTGGGCTGAAATCTATCTGGCATCATGGAGGCATTACTTGCAAAACAGTTTTCACATAGAGCAGTGAAAATTGCCTGTAAATAACAGATTATATTAAGTGTGAATTAACGTGAATGAATGTTATAATTTTATTGTATAGTTCATTACATTGGTACAAATAATAGAGTGGTTAAATAAAACACTAGACCAAACAAGGTATTATAATTTAAAACAACCTCCTCCACTAGAATTTCTAACTCCTCTGCGTGCAGTTTTAGTTTGTGTTGCCTCTGCCTGTCCCCTGCGCAGGGTTGTGTCTGTTGATCGCTCATTTTCGGTCAGCCACCTCCACATTTCACAATAAGCTACTGACCAAAAGGTACGCCTGGGCTGAGGAGGCTTTTTATATCATGGTAGTCACGGGTAAGTCTTGGACATTATCGTGCATATTAAATTATCGCTCACAATACATGTAGTGTGCACGCCATGGTATGTAAATTATTTACTGTAGCTACCTACTGTTTAAAAAAACATGTGAGTCAACGCTTTGTGAAGCCCACAGCATGTAATGATTTTGTGTATTTTCAGATTATTGATTCAGTCCTGTATTCTGCAATTTAGTGTAAATGACATCCACCACAAAGCCAAACTAAGCGTAATAATTGTGCCGTATTTGCAGTTAATACGGTTATTGCAGCAAATTCAGCGTCTGAATTATCTGACTCATAACTGCAACTAAGTTATAGTGAGTGTGATTTTTGCTTGACAGGATCAGTTCCATTAGTAATTTCCCCACAAGCCCAGTTATACATTAATATTTGAAGGTATATGTGCAAAGTTTCAATCCTCATGGCACTGATTCATCTCAATTTCAGTTGGCAAGGAGTAAAATAGCCTTGAGAAATATCACAGCTGCCATCATTTTTAAAAACATTGTCTATCGTTAACAGAGCACAATACTGCCTTTTTGCTTTATATCCACATACCATTGTACAGCAGCAGGAATTTTCCACTGTTCTATTTATCGCTCCTGAGTGGAATTATTGTAGATCTGAATTTTATGCACATGGTTCAATCTCACTGATCTTTCTTAAACACAGAGCACCCTTCTGCATTACATAGAGTCCCTCTCAATAACTGCTTATGGTCAGGTGGGTGGGGGGGGTCTCTGTTTATACCAGCCGCTCTGCATATCAGCATAGCTGAGTATCCAGTAATGTCATTACACAGTGCTGGTATGCGCTTGAGCTTCAGATTTGATAACATTGCTTCATGGATGACCTTTAGTTACACAACAGAAAAAACTAAACAGGACCCTTTTTTGGAAGCAAGTGCAAAGCCAAAACAATTTCAATAGTAACTGAAAATAAACTTTATCACACCGGCACCAATTTGTTTCTTTGGGTCACTCATTTTCTGAAACCGGTGATGTGAAGTATGGAGTTCCACACGGCTCTGTGCTTGGCCCTTTGCCGTTTAGCATATATATGCTCCCCCCTTCATCCATCATTGCTGAATACAACCTTGGATTTCACTGCTATGCTGATGACACACAAATATACTGTTCATTTCCCACTAAATCAGGAATGGCATTTCCTGTTCTGTCTCAGTGTTTGAGTGAGATCCAAGCATGGATGATTGCTAATTATCTGAAAATTAACCCACAAAAGACAGAGGTGTTGTTGGTTAGCTCCAGGCACAGTTTGGCTAAATCACCTTGTATTAATATTCCTTTTGATGGCTATTTTTTGAATCCCTCCAAGAGAGTGAAAAATTTGGGAGTTGTCATGGATTCTGACTTGTGTCTGGATGCCCACATTAGTTCAGTAGTTAAGACGTTGTACTTTCAGCTGCGTAATACAGCTAAATTGAGACCAATCTTGTCTGGCAAAGATGCTGAAATGCTGGTGCATGCTTTTGTGATGTCTAGATTGGCCTACTGTAATGCCCTGTTTTCTGGCCTACCGGACTCTACATTACAGTGGCTCCAACTTGCTCAGAATGCGTCAGCTAGAGTGCTTACTAGCACGTGTCGCTCACAGCACATCACTCCTGTTCAAGTCACTGCATTGTCTTCCTATTAAATTCAAGCAGGATTTTAAGATCCTGCTTCTTACTTATAAAGCCCTTCATGAATCTGGGCCTTTGTATCTGCAGGATCTGATTGTACCTCATACTCCCAGTCGCACTCTATGGTCAGCAAGTGCTGATCTTTTGGTTATCCCTCGTAGTCACTTAAAATTAGGAGGAGGAAGAGCTTTTAGCTTTTAACTCTGTTCCAAGTGATATTATAGGTGCAGCTACAACTGAATCTTTTAAGTCAGGTTTAAAGATGTATCTGTTTTCACGTGCTTACTGTTAGGCAGGGCTGTTAGCCATTTGTTTTTGGGTCTTGTTGTAAAGCACCCTGGGATGCTTTACATGAAGACCGCAAATTGCATTGTATTGTATTGTATTTTAAAATAAAATATGAAAGGACTTCTCTTGGCTAAATGCATGCGTCCTAATAGCTGGAATGATCGAGAAGCACAACCATTTGACTAGAATAAGAGGCCTCCATGCCATAAAAAAAAAAAAAAAAAAAACCTGCTTTGCAATTGTTCAGAACAGGTCAACCTTTTATTCCATGAAAACGGTGGGTTTCCTGATCATTATTGCTTAAATATTCCTTTTGAAGTGCATAGGTGCTTTTTTCAATCTCTGGGGCTGCCAAATCTTCCAATTCTAAAAGTAATATGAGATTTAGCAATAAGTAACTCTGTGTTAGCTGTATCTGTCTTCTGTTAGTAATCTTCGCTTGCACAGTCTGGCATCATTCAGTGTCAGAAAATTACTTTTGTGTACCAGGCACTGAATAAAAAACGCCCCTTAGCGTTTTGATTTTCAATGTGGACAGTCAATTGCTTCTTCATAAAAATGGTGAACACAGCAACCCTCTGCATGATAAAATGTTTGAGACCATTAGACAGTTGCATCCCTCAAACCACTGATATACTGAAGTTTACACAGCAAACTTTTACAGACAGTAAATTCTGTTGCTTGAAAGACTATCACTGTATCTGGGAATTCCAAGGCAAAGTAGTAAAACACAATAAAAAATAGATATTGCAGTTTGTTTTGCTGAATCTACATAAACTGTCATCGTGATATACTTGTACTGCACACACGTGTTACTCAGAAATGCTCAACAAATAATCTTACCATAATTGACGTTAAGCACAAAGATGACTGTTTTAAACAACTCTACTGCTGAATTAATGACAGCTGTCTCCCTACTGTAAATGTTTCTTTGAATGCACACAACAACAAAATGATTGCGTTTCCACAATCAACACATTGCTCTCATATGGCTATTATGAACTTGGCGTGCAAGTTCATCCTTGTTAAATTAATATTCACACATTCAATTCAGATAAAGCAATGGATCCTGTGTGCAATACAGTTTATTGGTCTAAGAAAGGAGCACTGGACAACACTAGAATGTATTTTCCAATTTTTCACCACATAGTTCTTGGGTCACTAATGGATTTGTCACACACCCATTATCTATATTCTTTTTGGCAGCCCTTACAAGAGAAATATATCGTTCCACTACACTTAACAATGTGTACCTGGACGGCATTTGAATTTTCGAACGGTCTCTTCCCAGACTGAAAGACAGACATCTGTGCTACAGTGGAGAGAAGCTGGGAGTCTCTAGATACAGGGAACTGCTTAAACACAGCATGAAATGTGTAGATGGATCCTACTGGAAAGACATCCCAGTTTCTTAAATGTAATATTTTATTACCACCCAACACACAGCGAGAATTTCTGTACTAAATATTACTGAACTGGTCCATATTTTTGTAGTTGCAGACATGAAGGGTATTAATGCTATTATATGGCACGAGAATACAGATATGAAATCTCTCTATTGTTTTTTTTTTTTATTATTATTTCTAGGCTTTATATTTACAGCATATGCTCAGGGAAAAGTCTATCAATTTCTTCCTTAAAAGCGTGGTAGTTTTTCCTTTGTTATCTTTGTGTGGTGTGGTATTATGCAGGTTACTGCTTTTTACAGTTTACAGGTAATAGACATATATTAAATATTAAGTAACTGCTGACCAAGCATGAACAGATGAAACAGATAGTATATCACTGAACCTAAAGGCTTCAGTTCTCAGTGTTATAGAGCTAGCTGAAAAACAGCTTCTAGTTTTGATCTTAAATTGGTCCCCCAATACACCACCATATGTCAAGTCAAATCATATTTCAGTCAAAAAATGCTCAAAAACACTCTCTCAGAAGTAGATTTTTTTTCGAGATTTGGAAGCCCATCAGTACAAATTTACAGATACACCCATTAAACACAATACACTGCCACAGAACTTGCCTGTTTACAGACCAGGGGCGTGAACGTCAAGCCACATGTTCTTAATTATCTGTAAAATTAGGGGATTGGTTTGGTTCAAAACGGAAAACATTAAATGGATTATCTTATCTTTCCTACTTCAGGTTTCTCCTCCTAGCAAGTTGTTATTAAAATACAAAGTAGTTATTTACAAAATAAAAAAGTCTTTCAACCCATGTCAGCATGCCTTAAGCTTCCTCAAATTGGTAGTTATGTAGATTTTCGTGAAAAAGGAAAACTGCGATGTACCAAAATCTAAAAGAAAAAGGTAATGTTGATTAAAAATGTTCTTACATTGCCATTTATATATACATGTACTGTACACTAGTGGCGTAGCTAAGGGATGGTTTTAGAGGTTTGACCCCCCTCCCCCACCCAAATGAATTATTCAACTAGGTGGGACAATGCAAAATATCAGCCATGTGCAAAATTCTCGATCCCTCCCCAGTCCTCCCTGAAATAAAATCCTGGCGATCATTCACCAGCATCCCCCCCATGCCCCCAGTGTTATTAACCATCATCCAAAAAAAAAAAAATCAACCCCCGAAACTAAATCCTGGCTACGCCAATGCTGTGCACTGTATATACAATATCTGATAAATACTGTCCAATATATTAAAATTGATATTACCCAACTATTGCAATGTATGCGTGCGCTGGCACTTTAAAAGCCACCTGCCTCCCCATTCCTCTAACATAGTCTCTTGGCCTAAAACAGGCAATTCAGCTTTCAGACACCTGCTGGGTACCTCATTTTTTTGGCTTAGAGCCCCAAGTCAGGTCTGGCATTGCACAGCACTCAAAGTCTGCAGGCAGTCCCTAACCCTCAATGAGCACTCATTTCGCTTTAAAATGCACTCAACTAGCTTCGTATAACAGTCCTGCAGGTGTAGTCACAGATCTTAGCTCTAGGGCTGCTGAAGATAGTTTTCAAACTGAACAAAAAGTTCATAGGGGCAAACACTTTGAGTGGCTAACCTCAAGATGTGCTTACTTTCTTCACGCCGTATAATGTAATATAGCCCTATAGGAATTAGACTGCATTGAATGGGGTAAATGGTACATTAACAAGGGTAGGCTTCTTGTTCCCAATATTTCTTAGTTCCCAATACACTGACATACAGACATATTGAAAAAAAAAACACTTCAAGAAGCATCATATTTCTGTAGCTAGATAGCAAAGAATATTAATGCTAATAGTCCAGAAAAAAAACAAACATATTTGAGGTATGTAATACAGCCCTGGAATTGGGAAGAAAATATGTACTTAATTGGGTTCAATATTTGGATGAAAAAAATAGGCAAGGCCTCTAATAGTACATTTAATATGAAAGAATTAGGCAGGGTAGCTGAATGGCATTTTTAAAACAGGGTCTGCCATGTCAAAGAACATCCAATCATTAAAATGCTTATTAATAATTTTTTACGGCTGTTAGCACTTAGACACCATTTCTGCATGAAGAAATAGGGAACGGGCTACAGTAAGATGCATAAATTAACTTAAAACCCAGGAAGCATTCCTGCATATAGCAAGTTGTTAAGGAGGCGAGATTAAATGCGGCCTGGATCCTTGAGGCAATATTGCATGGATTAAAGTTTCATTTACTGTGAATGTATAACTAGACTGACCTGTGTCAACAGAACTCAAAGTGTGTTCAAGTGTTTAAAAGATATTAAGGTTAGAAAAAAAATCAGTACGATAGCTGAAAGATTCATTAATTTCATGGCAGCGGTTGTTACGCTGGTGTTTTCCAGTTTTATACTGTTAGGTCCTTAAAAGCGAGAGTGCACAAATTCATACATATCATGTTTTATGATGCTCTCTGGTCATGTTTACAAAGTAAGTTTATAAGGTCCACAGGGTGTCTATATTGTAACTTATCCTAACTGATCCTAAATATAGATTTGTATGAACTTTTTATTTATTTATTTATTTATTTATTTATTTATTTTGATTACTTAACCTTCATTGTGATGATTATGGGATCCTGCTAGTAACCAATATAATTATGCAGGTTCAGCATTGACTGATTGTCCCTTACTATGAATCTATAACATAGATCTTACATGTATCTATGTAGAAGCTACTATAGGTACGTAGAAATAGTAAAATGGCCCCTTCAGGAGACTTCAGGAAAAGCATATGTTTTCTGAAGTGGATTAATCATGTCCTTGATAAATGTTTTCATTATAAGGTGGTAAAATAGGTAAGTATAGGTTATACTGATTTGAAAAAATGAATAATGATTAAGTAAAAAGGACAACAAGATTTATACATAACCTGCAAGTATTGTCCACGAGGAGCGCCTTTATCAGATGCGCTACTTCGGAACCCAAGAATTACCATATTTGTATATACATCTTTTTTTTTTCTTTTTTTTTCACAAACCCTGCTCTAACTTGTTTGTATGAAATTTGCTTCATTATCTTGTCTTTGTCATATTTATATAGCTGGATTAATTCACTGATACAGAATAGCAGTCCTATTGTTTGAAGCATTTTTTTTTCTAAAACAAAAATAAAACCCATGTTTACAGGGTTACCTCCAGGGTTAAAGCTTTTAGCATCAGCACTGAAACAAACTGGTAAATGCTCTCTGAATATGGCCCAGGATTTCTAAAAATAAGATATTACATGCAAAATGTCTAACGTCAAACCTAAAAATTAATATTGCTGAACCCTGAAAATAAAAACATATATATATATATATATATATATATATATATATATATATATATATATATATATATATATATATATATATATATTCTTTATCAACAAAAGAAATGTGTTGACATTTATTAGAAGGAAATTGAGCCATCAGTGTTCAGATTGCTGTTTATACATGTTTATCTGCATATCTATTTGTATCTCGTTACTAATAATGTATGCTATCTATCCAGTATTTATTTTTGTATGTAGCCCGAAACTAGAGTCATTAAAATTAAGTTATTGTGTTCCAGAATGATCAGTCACTAGCAAACACACAGTGTGGCTGTGGCTGCAGTCAGGACCTGAATACTAATATGTTTTCAAATGCAATCTGCAAGATCAATAATAAAAATAAAAATAAAAATAAATCCCAGACGGCATAGTATTTAACTGAGAAATGTGAAATATCTTTTAGCCACGCTAGCGGGAGGGCTGAGATTTTATATTCAGCTTTGTCCCTCTTCCATGCAGATTAGTGATGAGGATTAAGAGCATTTTATGCTTTCCCCTTGCTTTTTCATTATTATAGGTTCATGATGTCAGATCTGCTAAGGTTGAAACAGTATAACTGATATATAGCCTTTGTGAATTACCCCCTAAAAATCTGTTAAACACTCCGTCATTGAGCATACATGATTCAAAAGGATGCTCGCTCCTACTGGGGGGATGTAACAAGCCTTGTAATTTCCTTCAAACGGCAGCCATTAATCAATAAGGCAAACTTAAAGGCTTGTGCATCTTCTCATTTCCTTGTCCCGTGAATAGATTATGTTTTTAAATCTAAATCCAAATAGTGTACTAGCCTTTCATTAGCTTTAATGCAATATTCACAACCCTCTTGATTATTCTGTAGTGAGACATACTATTTTTGAATAAACTGTTTGCGAATATCCAGTGACATCTGTAACATTCTAATAAATTACTGTTGCTGTGTACTAATTACACTTGTTTTCATGTTTATCATCATTAATCAACTAAAGGTTTCCTCCCTAATCAATTTCAGGGAACACATTCTGGTAGTTAGCTAACGCCGCAAGCTTGGAGTAGCCTCAGATAAGGGTCTCACCCACTTTTATTCTTGGTTCAAGGACATATGCATATGCACTGTATAAGTACTGTATACACATTTTACAGCTTCCCTCTGCTCCAGCTGCTTAGAGCACAGACACTAGGAGAAGGAGAAACTCACAGTACCGGTACATCTTACTGTGCAAACATACATTTTCTTCAGCCTCAGTTATTTATCATTTCGCTGTCCCTCCTATTCAAGTTATCATATGAAGCATTTTTATTGAACCACATGTCTTTTGGTATCAACTTTTATTATCCAGCCTGGTCCAGGCCCCACTGTAGCCTCCAAGTATCTTTGGAAATGGACATCAAAGACCTCTTCAAATCTTTTAAATACCCAAATCCTGCCCAATATGCTCGACGCTGCCTTGTGGCTTATCTGCTGTAGGGTAAGGGCAATACTTTTGATATGCTGGAGCCATAAGAAAAGCCTCTGTTGCACAGGCCTTTAGCTGAGATACTAGAAGCAGTGTCTAGTTCGCTTTGGTGGATCTTTTAACCCCAGCTCCCGCTGCAGTGCATGGAGATAAAATTAAATCAAAATATCTTGAAGTGCTAATTCTCTGTGTTAGCTTCACCCCAGCTGGTGCTAGGTTCCGGCCCGAGCACTTTTTCCTGTCTTGGATTTTGTTGGAGGGAGCTAATGAGGGCTTGTGACAGTGCGAGTGGTGCGGTAACAAATACAAGGTCCAGACAGTAAGTCTCCCAAAAATGTCTGTGTTTTATTTAATAATACTAACACAAAAAGCCGCCCTTCTACCAGCGATGGGGGTACACGGCGAGCGTCCAAGCTCAAAAACAAAAACAATTATTACAACAATTATTCCACGTCCCGTGCACGAAAGTGTGCTCTCCAAAAGTCGGGTCTGTGATATGTGCTGGTGCTGTGCGGTGAAGGAAGTGCTCAGTGTAATAAGCTGGCTCCATGGCTGCAGCCCCTGGCAAAATTTCAGAAACAATTCGCACAATTCTCAAAACAGTTAACACAAATTTGCTAAACTATTCACACATTTCACGGGTTTACATTTAAAATGCACAATTCTAAACCATATATTCAATTGCCTAAATGCAACTGTTATACTTTAATACATGTTTCACATGTGAATGTCTTCTTTGCAAATTACATCAATCTCATTGCTGTTGCTAACAATCAATGCTCGTTAATTTAAATAACATTCTCCATGTGAAAATAATACATAGCTTGATCAATCATTTATCAAATGGTAATGCTGTGCATAAAAGGCTGTGATTTCCAATGGAAACACGATGCAGTTTGTGAAAGCATGGAGCAAGCAGAGGAAGGTGGTCGTGGTCGTGGACGTGGAGGAGGTCATGGACGTGGACATGGATGTGGACGTGGACGAGGTCATGGGCGTGGTATTGTGGGCAGACAGCCTGGACAAGTGTGACAAAGGTGGGCTGCTGTCTCAACTGAAATACGAGCAACTGTCATTGATCATGTCAACCAAACCTGGGATGCTCCACGGTTGCATCTATCATCTGTATATTTCGTACTGAGAATTGGTAAGTCAAGTGCATATTAGAGAACATAGACTGTAATTACTATATATACTGTAATTACTGTATGAGCATGTTTTGTGTCACATTAGCATTTCACAGTAAATAACCATTGTGTATTCATTACTCTGCTTTTAGAATTGATAGGAAATCAAACAGTGGTGGCCGTGGTTGTCTCCTCACTGAACTGCAAAAGTCGACAATAGTTGAGATGGTCTGTGCCAGTAATGACATCCGCCTTCGTGAAATACAGAGCAGGATTGATGATGACGATGATATATTTCATGGTGTGAAAAATGTCAGCTTGTCAACCATTGACAGTGTTGTGAAGAGACACCAGGTTCAAATGAAACAAATCTATGCGGTACCTTTTGAAAGGAACAGTGAAAGAGTGAAGGAATTGCGGTACCAATATGTACAGGTAAGTTGACTGTAATGGTATTGCAAAATACGACCAGTAACATGATATGAAATGTACAAATTCTCAATTACTGAGTTCTGTGAAATGTTCTGCTGGTCTCAGATTTCCTTCTTGCAGTATAAACACACCTGAACATATCTTTATGTTTACAGAGAATGATGGAGTTTGATGCCAGCATGTCTCCACGTGACTACATCTTCGTTGATGAGGCAGGCTTCAACTTGGCAAAAAGACGCAGACGTAGCCGAAAACATAATTGGACAGCGTGCCACTGTGGATGTGCCTGGGCAGCGTGGAGGTAATATCACTATGTGTGCTGCATCTGCCAGCATGGCGTTGTTTGCCGTGGTCCATTGCTTGGCACATACAATACAGAGCAGCTGCTAGTTTTCCTTGAGGAATTGCACAATCACCTTGTCCCACCCAATGCAGCAATGTTGGCAGGAAGAGAGGCCACAATGTTTGTCATCATTTGGGATAATTTCCGTTTCCAACATGCTGTGCTGGTGCGGGAGTGGTTTGATGCAAATCCCCGTACCTTCCACCATATTCCCCTTTTTTGAATCCTATCGAGGAGTTTTTCTCCTCCTGGAGGTGGAAGGTGTATGACCACAATCCCCATGAACAAGCCACAGTTCTCCAGGCCATGGATGAGGCTTGTAATGACATTATGGCAGAAGATTGCCAAGCCTGAATCCGTCAAGCCGGACGATTCTTTCCAAGGTGCTTAGCCAGCAAGAACATTCGCTGTGATGTGGATGAAAATATGTGGCCGGATTGGAATGAACGACTCTATTTTCAATAAACATACATGTATATTTGTATATTATCTGTTTATATAATGTATATTTTGTTACTGTAAGTTTAAGTTTGTAAATAGTACTGTATTTGCTGTAGAGCTACGTCTTAGTTGGTGCTTATCTTGGCGAGAGCCGGGTTCAAATCAGCATGAAGTTTTAACATCTACTCTCGTGTAATGGAAATCTTGTCACAATCAAATATGACCAATTTAGTATACATTTCTTTAATGTTTGATTTTGTGAGTTTTGTAATTGGGTGAAATATTTGGATTACATAGAGGTATTTTATTTTGCTTGAATACTTAAACACAAACGCTGTAATTATTTATTGATTTGGTGCAAGCATTTGGTTATGCAAGATGTATAATAAGATTTGGCATGGAAACTTAGTTTTGCCACTGTGTGAAGCTTTTTCTAATTGAGTGGATGGTTTTGGTGTTTGAGAAATGTGCAAATACAGTAGTTTCTGGAATTTTGCTTCAGCATTGAAAGAAACTGTAATCCTCCTCTGCAACAACAAAAACAAACACGTAACTAAATAAGAAAAGGAGGCTGTGTGGTCTAGTGGTTAAAGAAAAGGGCTTGTAACCAGGAAGTCCCCGGTTCAAATCCCACCTCAGCCACTGACTCATTGTGTGACCCTAAGCAAGTCACTTCACCTCCTTGTGCTCCGTCTTTCGGGTGAGATGTAGTTGTAAGTGACTCTGAGGCTGATGCATAGTTCAAACACCCTAGTCTCTGTAAGTTGCCTTGGATAAAGGCGTCTGCTAAATAAACATAATAATAATAAAGAAAACACAGCTCTGGCCGTCCTTTTACGTTATCAGCGCAAGGGGCTGTACTTGTGTAGCTGCTCGGCCCGCAGCTGATCGCAAGTGAGTCGTTTCGTGTACTGACAGCAATGTGCCTCCACAAAGATGGCTGACTTCCTGTTTCCGCCCCCATCTATGGGGAAGCGCACCACCAACCTTACACGACTCCCTTTCTGATCGGGAGGGAGATTTACAGCTTCAGTTCTTTCTCTGTTTATCACAGGGCTTCGGTACATGGTACCGAATTGCAGCTACAGTTTGTAATCTCCTGACCACAGTGGAATGAACAGATACAGTAATTGTCCCCAAGCTTTCTTCCCTGTTGATTCCGCAGCGAGCAGTTCAGAGGCATTATTACACAAGGTAGAATCTGTCATAGGGGAAGCCAATCTGGCTTAGCTACTGTACAGCCTTCTTTGTTCTGTTGGACGCATTTGTTTAGCAGATTCCGGATATTTGACTTATATGCAGTTGAATTATTCATGAGTTTCTGTTCTCTGTGGATTTGAAGACGTTCATGCAACAGCAATGTAGGCACATTATTGCCATGTTTATTTATCACTCTGAAGCTGTGCATGCACTGGGATGTCTAAGATAATTTATCTAACACTATGATCTACGTGGACCCCATTTATATTAATGGGCCTGGTTGCTTAGGTTCTGTAAGGCTTACTGAAAAAGAAACAGTATGTTAGCTACCAAAGGCACCTTGACTATATAAATAGTTTCTTCTCCACACTTTTAAAACACAGGCTTTACTTTTTTAGATGCAAATACTATCATGCATCAGTAGCTTTATATTCATTATTCACACTGTGGTCTGTCACATTCGATTATATGCAGAAGGACTTGTGATCTATTTTCATGTATTGAACTGGTAAATGCTGTAGTAGATGCTTTGGAACCTATTGGGTTGCGTTGTGTTAAAAGGTTTTAGCCAGGCCAAAATATTGGTAAAACAAACTAGGTTTAAACAAGTTTAACACAGACAGTGAGGGCCCCCAGAGTTAAACCAAAAGGGTTCTGCCATCACCAACATTTTTTCCATTATTCATTAAAATAATCAGAGGCATAGCTGATTGAGCTACCTGGGGTTTTAATCCTAATGAGGTTTTGGTGTCTATTGGACATATAAAATCATTCAAATAAGCTTACCGCTAAGCTACATCTGAAACTGTGCCAAAACATGCTAAACAGCTGCGGATCCAAATTTCTAAACCATTCCTTTTATTTTTAAGACACCCCCAAAAAAAAAAAAAACCCCTGATGACACCAATACAGATGCTGGTTTTGATAATATTGTTTCACTATTTTAATGATCTAATTGGTGGCAGTTGGACTGCCGCTAAATTAACTGCATCTCCCACCTGCAGTGTGCTTCCATTGGAGTATCAGTAGGAGACGTCTCTTTTCCAAGGAAACACAGCAAAACCCCTAATAACTCAGAAACATCCAGTTGTGCATTATATTTACAATAATGTGTTTTTGTACCTGAAGAGTTATGTTAAGGTTCCGAGTACATGGCTTAGTGCACCCTGCTGTATCATTGCAATACTGGCACATTCCACTCTACTGCTTAATAAAATGCTTCAATGTCCTTGTTTCTAAATCCTGCTGTTTTTCATCCAGCAGACCCAGGGATTATCCAAACAGATGCATTTTAAAAGCAGAAGCCTCAATGTAAAACCAGATTTAATCATTAGCTTTGATGACTTGAACACCAGCACATATTGATCTGGTAACAATTTATCTTGTCTCTGTATCTGTAATTTTGTCAATACTTGTGACAGCTGATGATGATATTGATGGATATCTATCTATCTATCTATCTATCTATCTATCTATCTATCTATCTATCTATCTATCTATCTATCTATCTATCTATCTATTGCCTGTTTTTGATTACAAAGTGTTTTATAATGAAGTAAAATAGTAGGTGAGATTTATTTACAGGTAACTTATTTTATATGCAATAAACTATTACTGATAGCTAACTGTTCTTTTTTGAACACCAAATGTAATATAGCTGTCTGTTTACATTTCGGATCATTAAACACTGCATTAAACATTGGATTTACAATACATTATGCTTATGTTTGTTGTTTCTTCTGAGTGCTTTTAAATACTACACATCAATTTGAGCGAACTTGTTTTTACAGCAAACTGGAAACACAGTTTTAATCAATACAATCTTCGATTACAGAATTTTTCATGTGTCAAGACTCATATGGTATTAGACCACTAGGAGGCAGTGTGGTATAAAGGTTATGAAACAGTTATGCCTGCCTCAATTTTAAAATGTGGTGAATTAGTGAATGTTTTGCTTATAAAAAATGTGTATTATGCTGTGGCTAGTTCATAACAGTTCCCCATTTCAGAAAATACAGCTATCTAATTGAATTTAGTTTTGATTAAACAAGTCAAGGTTTGCACAGTGCAAGATACTAAAAGTATAACCAACTGGTAACTGCAGGACTTTAACCAGTCATTCATTTCCAATCACAGCTATCCTGTCTCCACACTGACATTTGATGTTTGTTTTACTTGTCTACTTTTTAAGAGCTAGGATCACGTCTGTCTATATCTCAAAAAAAAAAATCACATACACTGGTTTCAAAGATCCTGATGTTAGTGTCTTTTAGATATGGTGTATGCAATACTGCCGCCCAAGAAACAGCATTCGACAAACAAACACACATCTTAAAAAATAAATAAACAACACCAATAATAATAATAATAATAATAATAATAATAATAATAATAATAATAATAATAATAATCATTGTCATCATAAAAAAATTGTATGACAAATTCTGACCTACAGCATACATTGGTTGTATTCACACCAACACATTTTAAATACCCCAGTGCTTGTACAGTCTCCTGATGTTTGTGCAATATGATAAACACTTCTTCATAAACACAGTTATTACGGCATTATACAATTATACAATGATATAGCTTAACAACAACAACTCACCACACTAATAAAGAAAACGTCTTTTGTTTGGTACTGTTATTGTCAGGAGAGTTTATAAGAGACAAAGTATTGGAAAAGTCTGTAAGATCTGTGACATTGTTATAATAACTGTACTGATATTAGATATTTCTTGTTTTGTACTGTGTGAATCTTACTTTTAGTGTAATAGTTTAATATACTAGCATTCACTGTCTGGGATTGAAAAAAGAGTTGAATTGTCAGTCTGAAAATATCTGAAAACAATATTCAAAACACATCTCTTGGAAGTATCTAGTAACAATCACCACACACATGCCTTTACAATCAAAACTAATGTTTTTTTCCAGCAACATGCACTAAAATCAGTACTAGCCTGCTTGATCACCACTTAATAATGCTGCAGTTAATCAAAGAAATGCTTGACAGCTAGATATGTTACTTAAACTAGCCAGAGAAGCATATTTAAATCTATGGCCATTGTTCTAAATGGGTTCTGCAGGTTTGCATTTGCGATTCAGGGGTCACTGCTAAATTGGTTGTGATGCATACCATTACTAGTCGATAAATAATGAATGTGCTTTTTTTAAGTCTTCCATCTCATAAAACTTTATCATCTTGTCCATGTGTTAGACCCTTAACCTCCAACCATTTTTGATTGTATCTTTCCAGACCCCAATGGAATTCAATGATCAATCTATAAATGCCTCAAGCACCAAGGCTTACAGATGCATGGTGGCATATGCATTAGATACAGTGGTGTAACATAAACTGAACAATATGAAAATAAGCCAATTACTGAGCGTACTGAGCATGGGTACTGGTACTGTTATACCAATGTGTATTGAAGCATTAATGTCTAACGCAGTGGCCATTGCTTGCTAGATCATAGATTGTGTTGACAGGTACGGCAGACCAAATATAATTAAGGCTTCTGTTTTTCAGTTTTTATTAATTTCATTTTTTGGTGCTTATTTTTAGCTATTTTCAAGTTTTATGAAAATCGTTATTTTTCGGGGCTCTCGCTTTCTCCATACTGTATCAAATTATTGTTTCGGCTACTTTCCAAAATTCTTCTGTGTTTTTTTTTTTTCTGTCACAATATGTATAGCAACTCGACAGTACTTACACACTTCAATTATACCTTCTTTCCTTTGCTGTCTTCCACAACAAAATCCCTATGGATATATTCTTCTGGGGGTTTTGTGTATTTAGGCATTGTTTTACATTTCGCAACAATTTGCAATTCTGTTTTAAATTCCAGTGGGTAAATATTGTAATATAGCTTTAAATCTCATGAGCAAGAACAAGCCTCACTTTCTAATTGTAACCTTGTTTTAAATCTCGCAAGCGTGTTACAATACTCCAGTAGAAATGTAGGAATTTGCTGCCAATCAGCAGTTGGGGTGGGTTTAAAGCATTCAGCTAATCAATGCGACATACAAGTCAGGAAGGACTTTAGGTTTTTTGTTTTTTTTTTCAAAGGAAAGGGGTCAAGCCAACGTGAATTAAATAACCATTTCCAGTGTTTTTCCGGTGTTTAGTGGATATACACTGATTACATTTTTTTTGTATCGGGGGTGTTTTATAGATATACTCTAGCACAACAGAGCAATCGGATTGGTTAGAAAGGTTGTGGCAGTGTGTAATGGTTAATTTCATTGTATTAGCGTGGCGTCATTCCACCAATAGCTCTTTTCATTGTAGCCCTTGTGCATCCATTGACCCTCACAGAAATGGCAATGCAGTACTATTTGCTACGAGTATCTTTTTCTTTTACCACACAGTAAACAGTAGTTTATTACCAGATGATTGTATTAGATACTAATTTCAGTGTAATATGTTGGCAAAAAGTTCCTGGGGCTTCAACATTTTCTACTTTAAGTCTCAGAACAATGTTTCCTGTAATCCACAATGCATGTGTGCAACGCCATTTTAAAAAGTACAAAGTAGAAGAATTCATTTAATGGACCTGCTCCTGTGACTTAGAGACTTATACTACTTGGTTTACTTTAATAAAAATGACACAGGCAATCTATTTTTATTTAAAAATAATCTACAAGGATAAGTCTGTGTGATTAGACAGCCCATAATTAAATATCCCAGCAGTTTACATAAATAACTCCTTTCTATCCACATTGACTGTGATTGGGGATGGCATTGTCACTTTCATTTTATTCCAGGGAGGCTTTCAGTGGACTGTTCAAAACAATTAGAAATCATAACTTTAGCTAGAGTTCTGAAGGAATGTGTACTGGCATTTACAATCCAACTTCATATAAATGCCAATCCGCATTATATACACAATAAAAAAAGGGAGGGTACTTTTTAATGTAAAATGGTGGCTCAGAAGTATCATGAAACAACTACTTGGTCTGCCACTAATTAGATTGATATTTTGCTGCTGACATTTTGACACTTCCTACAAGATTAAAAGACTTTGCTGCTTTTGGTAAAAGCATATTTCTATATCAAAATAAAGGAGAGCTTTTGTCATTTTTAATAATCAGCATACTCCCCACAGCTGATTGATGATACCGGTCACTTTCCGCTAATAAAACATGCTGAAAAGGTAGAAGGTAATAAAACATTTTGACTCAAGTCAATACATTTACTTAATACTACATGGCTCAATGAATATGTTTGTGCAGAACATTTCGTGGAAATCAGCTCAAGATGATCAGTATGAGTAGATACAGATTTTATTCTCTCCTGTTAGATCTAACAATGAATACACTTGTTTTAAGCTGGTTGTATGGACTTTCAGTTTATAATGAAATTCAAGATCGAAAGCTACCCCATCAATTGAGGATGAATAATCCCCAATGGGTGGACATTTGTAGAGGAATGAGGAGGTGGGGATGAAGTCATGACTTGATGCTGAGATACCAGTAATAATACTGTATGATCAATGGTGTTAGAGAGGCTTTGACACGCAGTACGGTCAAGAATCTATAATCACCTGGATATCATTATTAGTGACGCTTTGTAAACCTGGGCCTCCATCTGTGCTGTACAAAAAGCAGATCTGAAGTTGTAAAAAAATGAAAACGTAAATGAAACAGCCATTGTGGGTCATGCCATACAATGAAATACATTTGAAATAGGGCGAAGTGGAGACTAGTCTCCTGGTTAACTACGCTGGCAACAACTTCTCAAGACTTGACATTTTTAAAACCGAGTCTTGAATTAGACGATCCCTACAACACTTTTTACACTGCTTAGGACTTACTTAATGACTTTCTAGAGAAGTAACATGAATATGAAACTTTTTAAAAGCACTGTAATCAAGTAAAACAGGCACTTGGTGCCCTTTATTTGAACTGTGTTGACATTGTAGGGGGTGGCAAAAAAAGTGTGTTAAGCCTGATATGCAACATAGCCTAGGGAGTACACTGGGACCAATTTTAAAATGTAATATTTTGCTCCAGTTGCTTGTAAGTGATTGTTGCTTATAAGAAAAAAAACAAATCAACAAAAAAAACATACAGTACAGGATTAAGTACAGGACTAAGTGCACTAAAATGTCCTTACTGCATAGATTAATACCAGCACTCTTGTTGGCAAAGACAGATATGTAACCAAGGAAAAATGTGGGTATTAAAAATAGAGAAAAGAAAGAACAACACATTATCGACTCAAAGGATAACTAGTGGAGACAGCACTAATGTGCCAGTGCAGCATTGCTTAATAAGGGGTCAGAGCCTCACGAAGAAGAATCACCACAAACTGATGAATCTCATTGACCCCAGCATACCATCGTACTGCCTCTTGCAGTTAATACATTATGTTGATCGACAGTTGTGGTCTACAGCAGAACATTTCTGGCTCGCCCATCATCTCTTGTGTTTCCTGGTGGCAAGAATGAATCATATTATGAGGATAATGAACCATTTAATGACCTATGTGTTGATTTATCAGATGTGCTGGAGAGGCCAATTTAAAAATATAAAGCCATAAGTCACTAAGTCACCACACAGAGCTCGGTGAGGCTGCTTGGCTCCCCTACCAATGATTGCTGTGTTAATCATGGCATCATTAGGGATGCCAAGCAGGGAAAGTGCTTATATGCAACACTTTTCATCCTGAAACGGTCAGCTGCATTGATTGTAAATAATATATCATTTAACTCCACTCTAGACAACATATGAATCCTACACAGTGTGCTCGGCTATTTCTAGCCAGTGTCTTAAATCTCTTTTTGATTTTCTTCTAGTTATCAAACTTCTGTTCATTTAATAGACAGGGTTTATAACAATATAACTTTTTTTTTTTTAATTTACTGTTTTAAAATGCTAGGCAATATAAACAGTACTGGATGATTAGACATATTATTTAGGCTCCATTGAACAGAAGCATATGTATTGATCAATTGAATGAACCTGCAGGACACAATATCTATAACATGGTGAAATCCAGTAGATTGCCCTCATGTGGCCATATAACATGATCATCTACCTGCTGATGGATGAGGGTAATAATATTCCTCTAGGGCAGGGTGTTCAATTCGGTCCTGGAGGGCGGTGTCCCTCTAGCTTTTGTTCCAACTGTGCTCTAAATTACTTAATTAGACCAATAATTGGTAATAATTGATCCAATTAAGTAATTTAGGTCAAAGTTGGTACAAAAGCCAGGAGGGACACCGGCCCTCCAGGACCGGAATTGAACACCCCTGCTCTAGGGCAACACACAGTTACATCGCTGTAGTTTAATATGAAACCACAGAGAATGCCATTTAAAACAATTCTGAAGGTTATTGTTGGTTGGTTACATATGGACCAATATATGCTAAGTTGAGATTTATTTTGGTACATTTTTTTTTTTTTTTACTATATGCTGTATGGAAAATGTAGTGTTAGTTTGAAAAGTTTCCACACAAACACCACAGATTCTGATCTAAAAGCGACTGGCTTTCTGTTTAAAAAAAAAAAAAAGAAAAGGAAAAGAGCCAATATTGCTGGGCTGCTGCTGTTTGATGGAAATTCGATGTTGACACATTTAGAACAACTTTTTAAACATTTATGATTGAGTAGACAGCATTTTTTAAGTATCCTGTTTAAATGTGGTGTGTCTGTTTATTTTATAGCACTGACATATTGAACGTGTGAAAGGGAAAAGAAAGCTATGTGGCATTGGACTTTTGCTAAGAGACTGTTTAGAGACTGGCAAAACTTGAAGTCTTGCAAATCTACAGATACAGCAGATTTTGAAAGGCATTATTTATAGTCGTAATGCTGCACAAAAATGTCATAAACCAGGCTGGGAGCCAATATGAAAGAATTAGTAAACAAAGTTAATAATATTAATGGTCAACTGTAAGCTAGACTGAAATATTTAATCACAGGGCAGGTCAGACATCATTTATATGCCAGATACTTGTATTAAAAAATAAATGTGACTTAAGGGTTTTAAAGTACTGTATTATCTCCACCACAATGACCTTTCCTAAATGGAATCCTTTTTCATATGGTCAGTAATGATAGTGATCCAGAACTGGAATGCGGTTTGTCATACCTATAGTAATTCCAGTGGTCCATGCCCACAAAGTTTTAAAATGTCCAGAAACGGTATTGCCATAAAAAAAAAAAAAAGATACTGAACCATGCAGACAGGTTTATCAGCTACATAAAATGGTTTTACTGTATCACGGAGGCAACAGTAACAGCCATGCCAATTAGTTCCTTCATAGAGTGTAACACAGGCATAAATATCAGAACCTATGGTCATTATACTATCATTATCTAATAAGCCATAGGTACAAAAGGTGAGGAGCTGCATACAGAAAGCTGTGACCATGGGACCAATGACAGAGTGCTCTAGATGCAAGCCCAACTGAAAATTATAATCACAAGTCTCTATGGGGAGATTGTGACGAACGGTAGCCTGCCTCTATAAAACATTGAGGCTTACTGTTTTTGAAATGATTTTAAATACTTTTAGTCAGTCGTGGAAACATGCAATAATTATTTTGTTCACATTATGCAACATTTTCAAGTGAGATGGAGGTTGTACAAACTGATACAAGGCAGATTTTTTTGGCCTTGTGGCTTTTCATTTGTAATCACATTTTTATGATGTTGGAGGTTTCAGTGTACTTACAGTTCACATGGCAACTGGAGCAATTTAACACTGGGTGCAGGTGAAGCTTATGCAACTGATTCGACTTCAGTCAGGTTTTATTTAGCTGCAAAGTGCCCCATTACAAAGCCCATTATAAAATGGGACCTGCATTCTCAAATGATGAGAGTAGCATGGAAGACAAGACTTAAACAGAATAAATTGTTCCTTATCTTACATACTAATCACATGTATGGTTGCAAAACTGTCAAAGAGAATGTCAATCCTATTTATTTTCTTTTGTTTTGCCACAGTGTGCACATACTGTTAAACAGGCTATCAATGGAAAGGATACAGTGCCAAAACCCCATTTCAAATGTTCCAATGGAAACAAAGCTGATCAAAGAACACTTTGTTTAACATAATGGTTCATCCATTTGCAATGGAATCTAAACATACAGATTACATGTAGTATATCACCAAACTCTCATAATCCCAGCAGTAGGGTAGACCACTTTTTTTCCTTCTGAATGCTGTATCCATCGGAACTGGTAAAGTAGAGTAAACCACCCTTTTTGAGACCGATCTATTCTCATTAAAGGTTGTGATATCATGCTGTTTAGTTTTCACTCCTGAATATGTTAATACATCTTATTTACTGTTTACGGTTTGTTATTCTCCAAGTCAGCAAATCCTCTATGGCAGAGACTGTTAATAGCATAACGATTCTCCTATGATACTCTTAATTAATATCCTGGAGTGAAGAAGGGGAGGGGGGTCAGGGTGACTGATTTGCTGCGCTTGACCTTGGGATTCAATTGACCCCCCACATGTGAAGTCATTCTTTTGGAAATGACACTTAGATTAGAGACTCTGAAGGAATGTTTCATCATGTGTGGGTCCAGAACCATGCAATAACTATACAATGCACCACTCTGCAGACACTATGTCACGTCCCAACAGGGGATTCCATTTCTTAATCTCTGCTGGATATTTACATTTTGCCATCCATTTAGTCTCCTGGGTGTTCTTGTATACAGCCAGTGAAGAGACACCTATTTATATATTTTATGTTTTTTTTAAAATTTTCTTTCATTATCATGTAAGCAAGCTAAGGACTCTTAAAACTCCCATATTAGAATGGTGGAATCCGAATTAAGTGCCAGTTAATAATAATAAGCAGGTGTTGTGAGAACTTCCCTTCATAGCCCTGTGAGTGCACCTCAATCCTAACCTGCCACACTGTGTGCTGCTTTTGTGATGTGGACGAATGCCTGCTGGAGACTACCTTGATGCAACCCAAACTCACTTTGCTTATGAATCCAATCCGACATGAAAGGATAGAACCTTCTGTAAAGACATGGTGATGCTAGGTCCAATAAACTTGGTCCTTCAGGGTTCAAATGTATTCTCCAATACAGTACATGCGGTTTGTTTAATAACTTAGCTAATTATACTCTGCTACTAGGTTAAAAATAAATAGAATCAGTTTGTTACTGACAACAAAATGTGACTTCAGAAAAAAAATCTGTATATAAATACATAAGACCTTCTGTAATGTTTATCATTCTATCCACACAATGCTGTGGTTTCAAAGGACGTGCTTTCAAAATAAAACCCATCTGTTGCCATTTCAATTATATATGAGACATCATCAAACAAAACTATGCTACTTTTAATAGATATTTGACTGCATTTTCAAAGAATTGTAATAAATAAATGTACATCAAACAAAAAGCAATTATTCTCTCTGTAATACAGAGCTATTGTTACAATGACACTTGAATTGAATTAATACATCTGAAATTAATTCAGCAACATTGGAATGGATCCTTTCTTTTTGTATCTGCATAATCTACATCAGATCATTGCTTGGTAACTAATTTCTATGGTAAAATAACCACATTTGTCGACAAGAAACAATCAGCACTGGCTAAATCATATATATCTGTATTTTACATGTAACACCTTTTCTACTGAATATCGTCTGATTTTCACATTTAAGAAACAGAACTGCATGGAGCTCCATAAATACAATGTTACTGATATATGACGATAGAGAACCAGTTGTGTGACATGTGCCCCATTTGTATGCAATTTCATATGAAGGAGGAGCTACGGTAGATATTGTAGATAATAATTTCAAATAGAGGATTCATAAGAGGATACACATTGAATCTAATAAGTATAGTTAGAAAGCACTTACATTGTAAATTGGTTACTGTCAAATTTTGCAGTGACATTTACAGGCCTTGGTAAAAGGTGAGTGTTACATCTCCATGCTGTTTCCGTAATGAAGCTCTTTTTTTCTAGCAGTCAGAATTACTACTCCAGTTTTTCAAAGAAGCTATTAGTTTTATATTTCCAGGGGACTATGCAAATTGACATTCATCACTGGTAGCAGCGTAATTTAAGACAATTCTAGTTTACAACATTTTGATACGGATAGCACTTTACATACTGTAACAATACGTACCAGATTTAAAAGTATGTACTGTATTACAGTCCAAGTGTCCACAACCGTCAGTTTTGGCAAGTTATATTTACAGAATCATATTGTTCTGTTGAAAATATAGTATTGTACCAACAAAACCAACTACAGGGGTCAAGGGTTGGAACAGGCCAAAATGAAACAATCATATACGTGCCACACTCGTTTAACCATCACTAAAGTCAAAATGTTATAGGGAGTGCTGACTGTACTCTGGTACTTTCATTTTTAGGTAGTTCGGTACTGCCTGCTTATTGCAGAACAGATACAGTCATACTAACATCTTACCAAAGAACACTGAAAGCTAGGCAGGTGTAAGCTCTCTACGAGCTGATGATAGTGTTGATAATGCTATATTCAACAAATAGTAAAAAAGATATTCTATTCTACTTGACTGTAATAGACATAAAGCACTATAGCATTTCCATAAAGCAGTAGCATTTCTGTGAAACATTCATGAGTATAAAAGTTGGCACAGAATGATCACACGACTCATTTTGTTGTGATTTTAAATTGAATACATATCTGCTTGAGCTGTTTAATTGAATAGCTGTAATGAACCAAGACAAATGAACCAGTTAAAGCATTGTGGGTATACATTTACTTAAAAAAAAAAAAGTTCTGCATGATACTTGCAAAGTATTAACCTGAGGAGATTGTAACTATTAAATAAAAAGTCCAGTCTTCTGCTGAATGGATACATTTGTCCAATGTAATGAGATGATGAAGCAATCCATCAGATATGAGGGGTGATTACAGTTCAAGCTTCTCAGACCTATCAGTAGATTAAAGGTATTACTGGCTCATGCTGTTCGATTGCATGGAATTTGAACCAAGCTGTCTTGGAGTGGTATCTAGGGAAACTTTAGATAACATAGTGACCATGTTTCTGAAATAAAATAAGTACAGTATAAATATATTACAGGGTCAGTACAGGAATTACTGCATGAATCATGACAAACAAGACACAGTTCTAGAACTATTTTGAAGTTTGCCAGATCTGGTACAATAGCTATGGATTTTCACATTCAGGAATAAAAAAAAAAAAAATCTAATACATACCAGCTCACTAAAGCTAACTTGAAGTGCATTTCTCATTTTGATTAATTTCCAAAAAGAAAAACGAAAAACATTTGAAGGAGTCACAAATGCAAACCACACTTTTATAAAAACGAGTCACATGCAGAAACATAATTCTAACACACCTGGCTACACCCTGAATTAACCTCGAAGCAGACAGCAATGCATGTTACCCCCATTGAGCAAGGTGATGGGCCTCCTACAGAGTATTTGATGCGATAAATGGTGAACCTTAATAATGCAATAAACCTACCGCTGAAAGAACCAGTGTGAGCTCCTAGGCACTGTTTTCAAAGTGATTTAAAACTCAAGTAGACCTTATTGTTAAAAGTGTGTCCATATGTAGAAGGTGATAGTTCTCAACATGCCTTCTTTTGTTATCTAGTCACATTGTTAACAACATGATAACTCAGGGTTTAAGACAATTATTTTGACATCCTGTCATACTATAATCTATAAGCATTTTTTAAAACTACTTAAAGAAAGTATGAGTTGTAATCACTATACAGTATAAAAGCCTTGGTTCGTAAGTTAAAAAATTTAAATGATCCATTATTAGGAGAAAGATTCTTTCAAGGATCGGAGTAATACTGTATAACTGTACATCATTGAAAGTTACACAAATGCTACTCATTCTTTAAATAAAAGAATATGGGAAGTGACTCTAATAGCAATATTTTCAAGTGAGTGAAGTTGACATGCATAGTCTATGACAGAGAAAAAAAGACTTACATTAAGATCATATGCTGTAGCTATTGCATACTGTCGAGGATTGAGCTTGGTTATACAAATCCATAATGACACAATCACCAGCATGTGCCTCATTGTGAAATAAACGCATCATTTAATATGATTTTTTACTTTCCTTTATTAACACACGAGTGTACAGTGTAGTGGAGGCACCTGCTCGAAACCTGGTAATCACATTCTTCAGCACACATTACTTAAAATATTAGAAACTGGGGATATATTGATGCATTTATCTCTCTATCTATAATATTTCAAATTTATTGTAGATATAAATCAGCAGGTTGCAGCATTTTTGCTTTTATTTTATTTTGTGCTGTTCACACGAAGCTGTCTGAAGGTAAGGCTCCTTATCCACCCACTACCACATTTTGATAGAAATGGCAATAATTGACACCGATGCTGAAGAGACCAAAAGAAGATTTATATTTTAATCTTTACCGGGATTGTGTTTTTATTTCAGGGTATGTGCCTTTTCACATGCATGGCTGTTTCAGAGAAGCCGGGATAAAGCTGGATTGCATGTTTTTACTCTAGCCTGTTTTTATGATTGACCAATAAAAATGTCGGCAGTGCTTTATAGCACCTGAGATGAATTGTCCCCAGATAATGTCATACTTAAAGAGACTCACTGACTTGTGCAAAATGATACACCAATATCTGCAAGTGATAATCCAGCAGGCTGTCCAGATTGCCTGATTTTGTTGTTTAAGGTCATGCAAGTATTTAAAAACTCAAATGTTAAATGTAGACATGGTTTAATCTGATCCACACAACAAGACCTGGTCTAAAAAAAGTATAAACTGTAGTTGAATTATTTAATTTTAGTGCTGGGACAAATATCCAAATATTCAGACAAATATTTTTTTACATGTATTCGGATACAAAAATCAGATGTTCGTATTCGCTACAAATGACAATACCTTGCACTTATTTACTGTCTCACCAGAATGTATCGAGGTTAAAATAGTGTTAGTCTGGTATGGTATGGTATGGTTATGTGATTACCTGCCGCTCAGTGGAGAGGAGAAAAACACTTCCTAGAAGGGGAAAACCTCTGGTGGCCCCTGTGGTCAGGTAGTCCCCACTCCAGGCATGCTAGCTAGTCTTTGAAGGGATATTGCTATGTCGGTAGGGGATAAACAGATGTATGAATTGACTGCAGCAGAGGACCAGCGCCCCATGTTTTTGATTAGACGGAAACTGATGTTGGCTTTGACTGCAGAAGTAGCTGCTCTGATCTGAAATGAATGAGGGGGTATAAGCCGGTTCTGGAGACAAGAGTGGTGAGACCATCCTATGTGTTAGTTAACACGGGATCAATCAGTGGTTTGCTACTATCATGTCTGCTTGGAATGGAAAAGGTGAACTCACATTCAAAGATTTGGGTTTCATAACTCCAGTCATTCTCATTAATAGTGGAACTCTTTAACTCATAATCAAGACAGATTTCCAGTCTCGTACCACGTCTCTCACCATGTATTAATGTTTGTAGTATTTGAAAGGATGAGCAGACAAATGACTAGATTGCTGAGAAAGTCAAGTGGAAATGGCTGCCACGATCTGAGTATTGGAGGAAAGCTGGAGTGTTGGAAGCTTTGGAGGAGGGCAGTTGCAGATTTAAACAGTAAACTAAAGCAACTTTTGCCTGCTGCAACACTGAGCAGATCTGAAGAGGGAGCTGAGGTCTGCTGTAGTGAGGAGTGGTTAAGAGTAGAGGGCGGGAGTGCAGAGATCTGAGGAAGTAAACGATGGAGTGTTGTTAGTAATGTGCTGTGGCCCATCTGTAGAGAGCAGGGATCTGCTGAAGCAGTTATCTGTAATAGTGAATGGTGGACTGCCATCGGTAGTGTGCAGTGGCCTGCTCTAGAGTGCAGAGATTTGCTGAATGCGGAGGATATTGGTCTTTGAGTGTTAAGGCGGTTTAGATTGAGCCGAAGATGGGGCTGCCTTCGGGCAGAGATGAAGAATGCATAGATCAGGCCGTTGCTGAATGCGTTGCTCTGAGGCTGCTGCAAAACCTATTGATTTGATCAGGAGCAGTCTATGAGTGTATTGTCCATTACGGGGTAGAAGGTCGCCTTGACTGAAATGTTGATAATCGTAGGGCATGGTTTCTGTATCTGACAGGTGGCTCACATTGAATGGAAATTAACTTCCGAAGTAAATACATGACTTTCGCAGTGAAAGAGGACCCTCTAAAATATATAGAACTTGCGGTGTTGTACTGCCATCTAGAGGTAATTATTAGAATAAAACCGTTGACTTTAGAAAGTGATGCTGGGTAGAATATTTGATTATTGTGATTAATAACCCTCGCGATTGGAATGTTTGTCCTAAATGCTCTGATGCTGTATCATGATTGCATTTTTTGACAGAGGGAGGTTGATTGGGCTGTGAATGTGCAGAGTCTGCAGGCGTTGGCTTGCAAACCGCTGAAGATGGCGGCGGCTTTAGCGGAGAATCTAACTGAGAGCTCAACAATGTAGAATAAATATTGATGTGGCTTTTGACGACGGAGTGGAACTTAATGTCGCGTGACTTGTGTAACATTGATATTTTTACCATTGATTATTTATTTGGACCTGAATGTTATTGTTTAAACTATGTTTCCAGTTGGTGGAAACGGATATCTTCTATTATTTTCTTTCGAATGTTTGGAGAGAATGTGGTGCCAAATGGTAGAGGCTGAATGAGAACCGGATGCAATTGCTGATGCTAAATTGTACTCGGGCTATGCTTGATGAATCCTTGCAGTGTGAGACAGACTGTTGGGATAGACAGCAAATAGGGGAAAAACTACCAATAAAACAATAGTGATACTAGATCCCACTAATGTATGATTTAATTGTGCCTAGAGCCAGATGGAGAGAGTATCTTGCGTGTTTGATGAAAGCGAGGATCCAGTCTTGATTGAACTGATAGGCAGAATCCAGTTTTGAGCACTGATAGCAGTTACAACCTGTGGTGCAAGACAACCTTATAGATGGAACGCCTGCAATGGGACTGGAGCTGCTGCTGGGTTCAACTTGCGGAATCTGGTGAGTCATGAAACCCCTGAATCCTAGAAATGAGGCGTCTGTGAAAAGGAACGAGTCCTGGGGGGCTGAGATATAGTCTTCGTAGAATAGTAAAAGCCCGTTCCAGTTTTGAATTAATAATGCACATGTTTTGATGTCCTTCCTGGATTCTGCAGATATGCTTTTTCGAGTTTCCTGGCTTGATGCTGTAAAAAAGGAGCGAGGAGACTTGAAATGAAGTTTCTACCCTGGGGGGTGATGCGGATTGCGTAATTGAAATGGCCTAGTAAGGATAGCAGGTCCCATTTTCTGATAGAAATTAAGGATCGAGGTTGCTGTGTGTAAGTTATTGCGAATGTGCGATGATACCTTATGAAAAGATCTTTAGTTCAGTAGCAATGAAAACTGAACGTGTACAGGATGGGAAAGTCCAGTACAAATAGCAGTGTGAAACCTGTTTCCAAAAAATAAACTTAACAGAAACAACAACCCAGCCATTTTTTTTAGTACTTGCAAGCAGTCTTAAATTGAACTGCTATTTGTTTTGTAGTTAATTCACTGGGGTTAAGTAAGTCCTACACAACTTATTCTTTACTCCTGGGATATTTTTCTATTTTAACATATTACATATTGTAAGGTCTAGCTGTAAAATAAAGACACACACACAGGCCACGCCCCCTGCTCCTGCTGCTATGCTGTCTCTGCCTGCGTTCAGAGCAATATAGTGGCTTTTATTACTTTTTGAAAAACGAACGAATATTTAAATTATGAGCGAATATCCAAACATGAAAATCCCATGTGCGTCCCAGCATTATTTAATTTACTCACTAGGTTTTTTCAACAGTATAATGTCAATATGAAAAACCTAAATTTAAACCTGACTTTGTACAGTACACTTATGAATTCAAGCTACTTTTAAAGCATGGAGTTTTTTTTTTTCAGTCCGGACTGGGTAGAGCTATACTAGAGAATGATCCGTTAAAGGAAGACTAAATGCATTAAAGACAAGATGCAAATGCCTCATAGTCTTAATAAAACTATCCTACTATATTTTAAAAGACCTACATGTTATTATTTTATAGAGGTGTACTGCAGAATAACCATTCATTTAATCATAATCATTTTCATTTGTTGTTGTAAAGAACAAAAAAAACACGCTCATTTAAATCAGTTGTAGGACGACATTCATTTGATCTTTCTTTTTACTTCTGGAAATTGAAAATAAATGAAAACCAATACATTATTTTTTTTTTAAGAATGATTGTTGCCGCTTCAACAAATCAATTATAAGGCATTTCAGATTAATGATGTTGATGACTTAATTATTTTTCCCATCTGGGCCCCATAACTGTAATGGAAAATATAAGTAAACAGGAGAAAACAGCACCTCGTTTATTATAGCTGGCAGACACACAGTGATGTCACAATAAATATGAAAGCATAATCTTATCCACAGAATCTGCATACATTTAATTTTGGAGTTGCCTGAATAGCTATGACTTTTAATATGTAAAATGCATTTTAAACCCTTTTCCCATTACATCATTTAAAGAAAGACCAATATTCTGTAGCTCTATATAAATTGGGAGCAATAAATTGCAGTGTGTCTTCAGTTTCTTCTACTTAATCAGCTGTACATTAAAAGGATGATCAAATACAAAAATATTAATAAAAAAAAGCTATTTAAGCTGTGCTGGATATGATCTTGAGAACAAAGTGCACTTTATGAAATCAGATAATTATCCAGCTATAACTAGCAAAAAATGATCTGGTATCAGAAGCAGGTACTAGGTGGACAGCTTCAGCCTAGGCTGTGATTTTTGATATCCCAAGACTTTTAACTAAAATCTTTTAGATGCAGATTGTCCACACTCCAGTGCACCTGAAAACCATTAGGCACATTTTCTTAATCTAAGATGTGGTTAGGATGCTGGAACAATGAGTAAACTGAAAGCTATCTCATTAAGTGGCAAAGCCCCTGTAACTTTTCTGAGCCATTGACAGGGTTCATGAGGCATCAATGAAGAACCCGGATTGGTTCAAGACAAATATGTTCCTCAAAAAAGGTGAGCAAATTTTTTTTACAGTGTTTAGTCAATTGGCAAAGATAAACATTGAAAAGCTGCCCTGGGTATATTATATATGTTCCCATGGGTGGCTTTGCCATGAATGAGCTTTGAGTGGAAATCAGCTTGCTTCTTACACAGAACCTAATACTATACTTGGGAACATTTTACATGACGTGTCTGAATACTGTATATTTGCATAGCAGTTACTTAGTAAATATATGTGTGCTTACACATAATTACAATGTTATGATGCATAGTCACAATTACTTAATGTGTAATTTTTTTGCATGGTATAACCCTAATACTATCCTTAAACCTAACCCTAACCCTAATCCTCCTAACTCTAAACCTAACCATTTTCTGATACAATTCTTTACTTACATATATCGTACAAAACGATTTACACGTTAAGTACACTGTAACTATGCCTAATACCATTGTAATTATGAGTAAGGACACATGTATTTACTAACTACTATGTAAATACACAGTAATTAGAGACACCTAAAGTACAGTGTTACCAATACAGGTAGTGGACAAACAAATGGAAACACCTGGTTAAATGCGGTAAATGATATCCGTGCATTAATTCTAAGTGCAAAACAGCCGAGCAACTGCAGATCAATTGACTGCAAATTTCAACCTGGGGCGCAAGCAGCCAGTTTCATCAAAAACGGTCCGCCGAGAACTCCACAGAGTGGGATACCATAGTGGCCCAACGCCCTATTAAGTGACTTTACATTGGTGTTTCCATTTTTTTTCCACTACCTGTACGTTTTATAATAAATATATAAAAAATAAATAATGAACCAGTACTGCAAGTTTGAATGTGATGCCATTGTTATCTAATAAAGACTACCTAATACAAAGAAATCTCAGATGGCTGTATCATATCAATATCAGGTTCTACTATATATACATTTCTGTTTTTGTAAGTGTGTAGTTTCAGGAATCCTTGGTCGTTGAGGGACTAAAAGTCAACCTTCTGAAGAAAGCAAAATTCAGCAGAAGTAAAAAAAAGGACATTTAGAAAGTGGTACCTTCTATTAAAGATGTCAAATATGGCAGATACCAAAAAAAAAAAAACTGCAGAAATAAATCTCTCTAACGACAAAACTGTAATTTGTGGAAAAGAAAATGATTCACTGTGCACAAGTTCAAATCTGCACTGCATCAAATTGCATCGTATTGCAGAGTTCTTACAGAAATTGGTTTCTGCCGACCAGGAGATAATGTCACTCTGGATGCTTGCTTTTTGATCATGTAATTTAACTTAGCAGAAAAAGGGAGAACAAGCTTGGGCAACATATGACCTGCGACTGAGGTTTGCTTTTGCAAAGACAGGAACCCTTTTTTGGCAAGTCAATTTTAATTGGATTGGTTTGTGGAGAGTTAGTGAACATTTGGCTTAAACTTTCTTATTCAACATACCTCCAGTTGTTTGAGGGGAGCTTCTAAATTTAGCTAATAAACAATTACTCACAGCATGGCATGCTGCAACATGTGCAGTTGTCTCTGTGTCAAGAAATGCAAGCAAAAAGGTGCATACCATTTTACCTTATTATACATCATCTTTAGAAAAAGAAATACATGTGTGTGCTGCTATTCCGCAGACAATTAAGGATTGTCATTGTCAAACCATTTACCTATGCCTGCTGCACTGTACACACTGTACTGCAGACCTTTCTTCAAGAGGTAAGGATAATTCTACAGAAATGGAGAATAAACTTGGTAAAGTGTACAACTGTATCATTTTCAGTAAGACATTTAATGTATTTGACTCATTATTTTAAAAAAGAGATAATAATGAAGAGTGTCAAGCTCTGTGATGATATAATGGCCCCATTGATTTGGTCACACTAAATCATAAAAGTGCATTGTATTATAACAGCCTTTTCCTAATTACTTAACTTGCCACCTTTGGTTTGTTGAATCCTTGAGGGCAATAGGCCAGAGGCAGCAAGAGGGATGAGTACCCCAGGAGCCAAGGGTAACACAACAATCTGATATAAAAGTTTAATGAGCTCCCCATTTGACACTATAATTTTTCTTCTTGTGCTCGACTGGTGAGCGAGGCCAGAAGCCATATGTAGATGAGTTTTTCTATGGAAGTGCACTGTGGCAGCCGGTTGTAGCTGCAGGGGATTCTCAATGATAAAATGATAGGGATCCTAATGCAATGGGAGAAACCTATAAAATAGGACTTAAAGAGCAGAAAAATATGGGAGCTTTTAAAATAAGGCTTTGAGGGCTGTTCAATGAGAATTTGTGTTCAGTCACAACCGGATTATAAAACACTCAATCGCAGTATAGTAAACCTAAAATTAATTATACAATGTAGTTATATTTTAAATAAACTATAACCTTCCATTAAAAACAAACACACACACACAAAAACAAAACATCTGCACTGCACATCTATAGATGGTAAATACAGTTGTTGAACATGCATAATGACTTAGTAACTCTACTTTTTCACAAATGTTTTTTATGAGCTGTCAGTGTGAGTGCCCTACACTTCTCTCAGTTACAACACAAGCATCCAAGCATAAAAAATAGAAAATTGAGCCCAAATGGGAAGTAAAATAAAGATGAACCTATTAAACATACTGAATGTGTCCTCTCCTGTCCATCAGACATCAACACAAACACAAGTTTAAATTGGAACGAGGTTAGTTAAAAACAGTACAATGACCATCTGTACATTTAAAAGCACATGAAATAACAATCATAACAATCATATTTAATACGTAACGTATTAAATCTCTCTGCCATGGACTTTTATTACGATTCTAAATCTGCATACTACAGAAAAATCTGCATGCAATATACAGGACACTATCCACTGTTAATATACATGGACGTCACAAAGGCTCCCATTGACAATGTTGGCTCCATCTCAGATTGTATCCACTTGATACATCATGTAGCTATTTCTTAAATATATTAACTCAACAATTTGATTTAATTGAAAAATCAAACAAACAGTTATATGTATAGTTACATACATCTGTCATAAACAAATAAGATAAGATCTGTCATAAACAAATAAGATATATATATATATATATATATATATATATATATATATATATATATATATATATATTTGAAGGCATCAAAAGACTCCTGGTTTTCCATTCCTCTAGATGGCAATGATTTACCATAATAAATGCACAGAAACTGGCCCTAATGAGCTGGAACAATCTGAATGTTGTAATTCATAAACATCAGCTCATGTCATCCATGATTTATTCCATCAGTAAATCAAGGCTTGTTCTCAGAACAGCAGCAAACCGAAGCAACTTGCAATAAATCTCTGAAACATTTACAAGTGAGTTGTAGCTGAAAATCTTATCATAGCAGTGAACTGCTAAAAAAAAAGATCACATTTTTAGAATTACTGATAGAAATTCAAAACATGAAGGCAACGATAATATAAAAAATGATTTTTGATGTAATGAAAACTAATGTATTCAGCCCGACTTCCTAAAATATATTGTTGGAAAATATATTGTTTTGTGGAGACCAGGAGTCGGTATGTTTCACCCAAAAACTCGCAAGACACAACCTTTAGTAGATCAATGGAACTTTATAGACACCCCCTTGTGACTAAACTAACCTAAAGCTAAATACGAAACCTATTGAACAAAGCTCAGTATGGGGTTATTTCTTAAAATAGAGGAACAGAGAAAGCATTTATTAAATCAGATGTTTTAAGAATTTATCTGTTTAATGTAAGATCCTTGAATAAACTCTTTTTGAGGAAGATCTTGGTGGGTTGGTTCATTGCTATTTGTAAGGCTAGAATTCAATCTTAGTCATATTTTATAAGGCACTATTCATTAGTATCTCTGTTGATGCTCAATGTCTATCTAGTCATTGATCAATGGTTAGGAGTTCCAAATATAAATGATCGAATAATGGAACCCCTAACGGTACTGTTTTTATGTAACATATGCAGTGAGAATGGTTCTATATACTTTAGAAGTGCCGGAGAAATATAAAATAGCCATATGGTTCTATACAGAATGAAGACTTTTGTTAAAACATTTTTCTTTTATTAAGTAGAGTGAAACATATTTAAATTTTACAAACACAATTAACATGATTTTGGGATACTGCTATTAAGCAGCCAATCTGTTTTGTATTTTACGAATATATCCAAAGTATATAACCCATACTGTTTTGCTGCAATATTCATTAGCTTACCACACACTACAGGGTTAAAATTAAGTAGCGACTTGTTAAAAGTCTTTAGGGACAAGACCATTCCCGGTGTCCGCAGATGTTGATATAGTTCTTGGCAAGAATTCCTATTTTTCGATTTAAAAAGGACCAACAGAGACTATTACAAATGTCTTTGCCAAAAACAGAAAAAAGAGTAGTTCCACTGTTGCACTCTTAGGAAAAAAAATACAAATGAATTAGTGCTCAGCAACCTAGTTGAATAATTATCTAATTTATTTATTTGGTATAAGAACATTCACTACAAGGTGCAGTGCTCCCCTCACCTCATCTGCATCCCATGAACAATCATGCTGTATTTAAATGAATAAATCCCATGCTAAAGATATTGCCAAAAGTGTTTTTGTCAACAGCACTCTGTCATGTGGTGTTATTTAAGATAAGCTGGCCTATGTCCCATGTACACATAAGGTGTTCATTTATTTTTAATTAATATAGAGCTGAGGACAATATGTCTTAGTGGCTAATATATGATAGGGACTTAGCTAGTGAGCTGTAAAAAAATGATACATTGAAACTCAGCATGGAGAGAGGTGGGTGCTCTTTTTATGATATATTAGGTGATTAAAATCATATATTACAGATGCATGTTTGATTATAGCACGTTTATTAAATAGCGTGACATGTTTTAGAATTTACTGATTAGTCAATTAACTTTAATGCTGACACAATGCAGATTGCAGACTGCATATACAAGGGGAAAGGCAGGACAAAAACAGTAAGGTCTGGGTGGCACAGTGGAAACATTAGGGCCTTGTTCAAATCTGGCCAGTGGGCTCATGCCCCGTCTCGTTCAGGAGTGATTTACTGTAGACTGCGAACACCGGCTCTAGTAAAGTGGATCTAAATTTCTTTTGTCAAGTTGAACTGGTGTTATAGATGTGTGGTAATGCACAGAAAAAAATGTGTTTCAGAAGGTGAGAAAATGCTCTGTACCAAAAGCAGATGGTCTCAAAATAATTAAAATATCATAACTATATTTGAAAATATACATATTTTTTTAAACTAAATTAGATTAATTCATTAGGGCAATTGATATGTTTGAATATGTTTTAATAAAAAATTCCAGCAGTTTAAATTTTGAATTAAAAAGGAAGTGAAATATTCAGATTTTCAGAAAATCCCTAGTACCGGTTACTAAGCCACCATCATTATCTTGATCAAAACGAGAAAAGCAAAAGGACATGGTCTGTGGCAAGCCAGATTATCATTTAGAGATATCTCAAATTGCCTTTTAAGATATTCTGAAATATGTAAAGATATCTCTAAATCATTTTGAGATATCTCAACTTGAATTACAGATGTCTTTAATTGTGCAGTTTTTATCTAAAATTAATTTCTGTAAATCAATTAGAGATATCTAAAAATTAAATGAAATATCTCTAAATCATTTGAAGATATCTCTAAATGAAAAGGAAGCTATTCTGAGATATCTCTAAATTATTTTCTAAATTGAATATGGTATTAGTGGAAATGTCTTATTTTAAATCTCCTGGCTATTGACATAGACTACCCTACAAAAAGTATTGGGACATATTAACATACATTTGTTCCAATACAAAGTCCTTTTTTTTACAAATAAAACTGTATATTATTATTATTATTATTATTATTATTATTATTATTATTATTATTAGCAGATGCCCTTATCCAGGGTGACGTACAGCTGTTACAAAGTATCACATTACAGATAATAGCAGTTATAGAATACAATAAAATCAGTAGTAAGTAAGAGCAAGTTCAGATCAGAAAATAAAAATTACACTAAATAATTATGTTTGAGCGTGATTACAACTAAAAGCAGTTAAACTTAAATATTTGGTTATAAGAGTAAATTCCATCACGAACAAGCAGTAAGTACAATAAAGAACGATTTCAAATAAGAGCAATTATAAAAAAACGTGAATACTGTTACTTTTATTTACTTACGGTTTCCCAGGCCAAGCAGGGAGAATGGATGAGATGGGAGAGTGTGGAACAACGCAAGATCGGCTGGCAAGACCTATGGACAATGGAACAGAGCAGGATCAGGTCAACATATGATGTTCTCCCCATCACCACAGAACCTAAACCTCTGGGTAGAAGAGGATCGCTCATGTCTTTTGTGTTCATCACCTGCAACATTAAGGCACATTTTGACAGGATGTAAGGTGGGTCTTAGCCAAGGACGGTTTACTTGGTGCCATGGCTAGGTGCTGCAATGTTTGGCCTTAGCATTGGAAGACAAGCGTAACATGACCAATAAGTTGCCACCAGTTCCATCAAAACATTACACACAAAATACAACATTCCTCCCCCCTCGGAAAGCAACCGCCAAGAAAAGGTGTTAAAACCAAGCCTCGCCCAGGACAACTGGAAGCTGCTAGAGACTAGAAAATGCTGGCAGATGTTGGTCAACGGCTTATTTTTTCATCTGAGATTGCCACCACTAACCTTCGACCAGATATTGTCTTTTTTCCCAGTGCCATTGTTGGGTTGTTGAGGATTTGTGGCACACTCTACAACCCGGTTTCTCAGAGACGTCGGATTCAGTGGCCAAGAGTTGCGCCGCACAGTGAAGAACTTATCTGAAGCAGCAGAGAGGAGCAGCAACTGGCTGTGGTTGAGACGGAAAGATTCTGGTTGGGGATCTCAGGCACAATAGAAAGAAAGAAATGCTGATGTACTTGTAAGTAAGCTGGGCTGAGTTGAGTGGGGGACGAAGGGGGGTGATGCTGGAACCCCAGTATCACCATCGAACCCTCTTGAGGTGTCGTGGGCTAGTCGACGAAACACGAGGATGGAAGGTGCCCACTTGAAGACCCCAGAGATGTACCCTACTTAGCTCAAGCCAGACGGTTGTCATGCTGATGTGCTGAGGAGACTGCACTGTGGTTGATTCCTGGAGCCAGCATCGCAGCCGTTGTGTGTGCTGATGCGCTAGGGAGGCAAAATAAGCTGATTCCTGGAGCCAGCATTACACTTCAGCCATCAACACCAGGCAGAAGGATATCTACATCATTATATGGAAGGAAACGCAAATGCATGGAGACACAGATGAATCACATTAGGTTACTGTAAAGCTACGTCTTAGTTGGTGCTTATCTTGGCGAGAGCCAAGTTCAAATCAGCATGAAGTTTTAACATCTACTCTCATGTAAAGGAAATCGGTTATATTAAAAAAAACAGCTCAGCTACCAGCTCATGAAATCTTCAAACCAATGCTGTTCATTGCTGGAATTTCAAATGGGGAAGAGCACTACTTCAAATAATTTATGCACTGTCCAATTAATACCCATACCAACAGTTGACTGATTCACATCATTGCTTTCTTACACAGCTGCTTCCTTTTGATGTCTTAAGAGAGAGCACTGATCAAAATGTAGCAAGAGCGTACATACCAAAAGACGGTATCATAAGCAGCAACTTTAATAAGGAACTTTCATAGCTTAAAAAGAGGCCCTCCGGCTATTATGCAACCAAACGAAAAAAAATGTTTGGGTGTCTTCGCTTCTTGCCTATTCATTACTCTAATTTCGTCTACAAATCCCTGTTTCCATTAATCAAATGTTCTGAAAAATCCTCTTAAACCTTCACGTTCATTTTCAATTCTCTGAACCATTTATTTCTTCTTCATTAGAGACTCACTTCTAATTACAATTACCAGCTTAATAGCACAGTCTTTAGTAGGTTACATCTAAGGAATGACCTTTTGTCTTTTTGAAATGCTTTTAGATTTCAGTTTTCTGAGACAGGCGGCAGCACACTAGGGAGAGATTCTTTAATGCATGGGATATTGCTTTCATAGTGGTCTAATTGACTAAATTAATAATGGCTCTTTTCTTTGCCTCGTATAGGAACAAATGAATTTGAATCACCCTCTAAAGAATTAAATCACTGGCTATCTCTGTGTCTGGTTATTATTTTGCATTCATTATAAAATTATAAACCTACAAGGTCACCTCCAGCTTGTATTTTGATGCATTTAAATATTGAAAGGCAGATGTGGCAGATTTATAAACCATTAAAACAATACCACTTACTACTGTCCATTGTTAAACTAAAAATGAACATTAAACCATCCTTGTTTTTTTGTTTTTAAGAGGAAATCATAACAATGCAACTAAAAATGTAGAATTAGTTATTTATCAGTGACTTTTAAAGGATATATGGTAAATACAAATATAGTATTTCCTTATTGAGAGAATCCTGCAATATTGTGAGCTTTCAACTCCTACTCTACATGCTTCTGTACTTTACCATGTACCTTCCCACACTGCCTTGCTACTTTATAAGGACCTGTACCTAGTATCAGGTTAAGCCACTGATTGCCCCGACCTTAACCTTGACACAGTGTGGCATGGGCTCCACAAAGTGCTGGAACGTGTCTCAAGGGATGCTAAACCATACAGTCAATAATATTTCACACAGAGAATTAGGCAGAAGACCATGATGATGAATGCATTGTTCAAACTCATCCCTGACATTCTCAACTGAATTGGGGTGCAGGGGTTGTGTTGGCCATTGACAATTCCTGACGCACTCTGTCATGCTCCTCAAACCAATCTCACAATTCTGCATGGTGGATGGGTGCATAATCCATTTTCCACAATACAGACTCTGTCTAATTGGATATTGACCATTTCTAGTCAATTGAATATGGACTGATACATTACGAGTTTTTGCCAAAATGTATGAGAAAGTAAAGCTAATATTCATTATAAATTAAACATGGTTGCTAAGTTTATAGTTACAGTGCCCAAATTGCTGTCCGAAGCAAAGAAAATTGATAAAATGTTAGAATGACTGCATTGTTGATGTCAGTTTTGGGATCATAGTTGTAGCAAGCTGAAGAATTATAAATTCCTTGAACACCCCACAACTGGAGCAAGAGAGCATGCTATTTTAGTCAGATACACCTGAATGGTTGTGCTTCCAGTTAATATGTTGTCTCAGCAGGAGACGCTAAATATCAAACTTTTAGTCCAGCAGAGGTATGAATTACCTCAGAATTATTACACAGGAATCATCTGTATTGATAGTGAATTCAGATTTATTGCAATATGAAACTAGTTTTTTGTTTAATCTACCGCATATTTTTTACAGAAAAAACAACTTGACATTAATTAATTTCTATAGGTTCTCTGAAAGGTTTGTTTACTGATCAATAATTTTGATAATGCTTGCTTAACATATCAGCAAAATGATAGTCAATGCTTTAAAACTGTACAGTCGATAGAAATTTGCATAATGTAGACAGTCGGTGGAAAGAAGATAAACCCAGTTTACAACAAAAATGTCTGTCTGTTATCTGAAAATACACTATAAGACATGTTGCCATAGCGAGACTTATTATAATCCCTCAGTTTTCCTTAATTGCTTTACTTCTGCTTTTATAATTAAGACTCATTAACTTGTCGCATATTGATAACAAGAATGACCCTGGAATAGGCTGAAGGATTACAGCCCCCTGCTGCTCAGTATTTTCAAATGACTTAGTTAATTATTTCTGTCATTAGAAAAGAGAGGTATGAAATTCATACACAGAGAAACCGATGTAATGTAACTGTAACAAAACCCATGGGTATGTCAGAGAGAGTTTAATTGGGCAGGGGAGCTTGAAGGGAAGTGCAAAATACATCAGTCCTAAATGAGTAGCTCACCTGGAAAAGACACAGCATACATCCAGTGGGGAGCTGGTTCACATCCTGGGATTCGCTGCTGGGAGTGGGAGCTTGCTGGCATCCACTGTTGAGCTCTTGAGTATAAAGTGGCAATTGACTTGGCGGTGGGATCGGATGATGGCTCATTGACCTTCAGTTCTCCTCAGCTGTTGAAGGCAGATGCTGTGGTGAGGGAACATAATTGGACATTCTAAACTGAGGAGAAAAACTGGGGGCAAAATAATCTAATACTTTTAAAAAGTGTAAATAATGACTTGTACTGTATTTGGATATTACATTATAACGTCTTCAAATAATAACTTTAAAATTAAACATTAAGAGAAAGACAAACTAAAATAAATGGAAAAACACATATTGTACCAGTGGGTTTCCAGAGCTTCTAATTAAGAATTTAGTACTGTATTTTGATATAAATGACATGCCAAAAAAGTCCATAAAGGTTTATTAACTTTTAAATTCTTAATAAGAAAGCGGTCTCCTCCAGTTTATAGAGCCGTAGCTTCAGAAGATATGTTTATTGACTTTGCAATATCCACTTCTTGCATAAAATATTATCTGCACTGTTATTTCAGCCTCAATTTATCTAACAAAGGATGAAGATACATTTTCTGGGGTTATATGATTATGCTTCAGGATCTAAAAAACGGGCATACGCTTCCCTTATTAGTATGGTCTTGCACAACTGTAGGGCTTCTTGTAGTCTTATAAAAAAAAACTAAAAAACTAAATGCAAAGTCCCAAGCAAATGTTGGCAAAATCTAGCAGGGATCAACAGGTGTTTTTATTAGTGTATGACAAACAGCTGGTGATGGCCACTGCCAATACTAGTTAGTGCTACAGCAGTTTATTGATCCATTCTGTATTTCAGTTCATTTCGTGGACATTCTCCTTTGAAGAAACCTTTAGGCTGCATAGTCATCTGTTTAGTAAGATTCTCAAAAGACTAGCATTTGAAAACTTAAAAAAAGCACAGATGTAATGCCAGCAGGATTTTTTTTTTATCCTTCTCTGCTTCTGTCTCCATTCGTCCCATACATAACAGTTGGCATTGCCTTGGGCACTTTTTGTATCGTTGACAACTAGTTGACAACATTGATTAGCCTATTTTTTGTATTGGAAGTAACACCAAAGCAAGTTAAAAATTTGAGTAAATACTTGGGTGAGTGGGTCCACTAAATTATATAAAGAGTAATGGTAGATGCCATAGTTTAGTTTTTAGATTTATATCCCTATGACAAACCTTCTGTTAAATGAATACTTCTTTACATTAAGCTACACTGTAGTTACACTGTAATTACTTATGTGTTTACATACTGGTATCAAGTACATTGCAAATTGTGTAAAACCAGTGTAATCACAAAAGATGGTTCAATATAGTTAATGACTTTGTTACTATAGTGTAATTATAGTGTAGTTACAGATATTCAACGCAAAGTGTCACTGATGAATGATTTTTTGTTATGTTTTTTAAGACAATAACATTCTTGAACCATCTCATGAAAATCAGATAAAAAACACACACTAAATCAATAAACCAAAGCCTTAAAATGTGGGTTAACAGGGGCATGTACTGTTTGATTTATATGCATACTTCTGAATATCCCAAATAGTTCATCACATTTTCAAAATGGGTACCAGCAATGTTAATAATGAATTTGTTAAGTTGCTTGAAAATGAATGCCTATATATTATTATTATTTATTTATTTCTTAGCAGACACCCTTATCCAGGGCGATTTATTATTATTATTTCTTTATTTAGCGGACGCCTTTATCCAAGGCGACTTACAGAGACTAGGGTGTGTGAACTATGCATCAGCTGCAGAGTCACTTACAATTACGTTTCACCTGAAAGACAGAGCACAAGGAGGTTAAGTGACTTGCTCAGGGTCACACAATGAATCAGTGGCTGAGGTGGGATTTGAACCGGGGTCTCCTAATTACAAGCCCTTTTCTTTAACCACTGGACCACACAGCCTCCTAGATTTACAATTGTTACAAGATACCACATTATTTTACATACAATTACATTATTGTTACATACAATTACCCATTTATACACTTGGGTTTTTACTGGAGCAATCTAGGTAAAGTGCCTTGCTCAAGGGAACAGCAGCAGTGTGCCCCACCTAGGATTGAACCAACAACCCTCTGGTCAGTCCAGAGTCCAGAGCCCTAACCACTACTGCACACTGCTGCCCTATATTGTTTGCCAAACACTTTTTAAAATGTCAGGTTAATCAAAAACCAAAATACCTGCAAATGATCAATAAAGGCCACGTAAAATGTACAATCCAGATTATTGCATATGACTATATTTTGGTTAAGCCATTTGTTCACTATTCAAATAGCCTTTGTTAATGTTTTTTTTAATGTATTTTTTTATTAGATGCAGTGATCCCTATATTTGTGTACACTATAAAATGAATGGTATATATTTAAAGAGCCCATTGCCTGTTGTCTTTTTTGCTCCACAGAAATATTTTAAGAAATAAATTATGCATAGACTGAACATCTTTGCCATTTAAATGGTCTGCAAAGCAATGCTGTTGTGGTTGATCTATCGACTGTATATTTATGCAGTTTCTTTTAACGTGGAATGACAGCAACCACTGTTAAGAAACATACATTGACTTTAATGCTTAAAAGGAGATTTAAAACATTCTGTAACAGCTACTAAATACATTTGCTTTAGCTCTTGCTAGAGCAATATATTTTATGAACTGATTAAAAAACTCTCCCCACTTATGTCAGAGTGAACAGTTTCCTCTCTTATGAGAAAAGACCTCCGACAAATAAGTAAAATTCATCTGAATGTAAGTAGGAGTGACTCTTCATTAAAATGGAAAGTGCAAATCAGACTGCATATTACAACCAGGGTTTATTGGCTATGGAAAGCAATTACTGGAGAGAGGAATTCCATCACTGGAACTCAAACAGCTGGTAAATGGTATTGTCACAGCCAGAGTACTGACCCAATAATCTGTCATGAGCACTCTGAGCATGCTCCATATCCTAGGAAATTAGCTTCCAAAGACTACAACTGCAATAGAGACTGTCATCTCTAGTGAAAAGCACTGTTATTAATGTAGCTGTAGTAAACTGTAGGATTTTGTTTTAAATACAGTTACACTGTAATTACTAATGTGTTTATGCAGCTGATGTTCATCCATAATCTTCAAAGACTGGTGATGTCCCCTTTGGGATTCTCCATCAAAAACAATTAAGGTCAAAACATATTAATTTGACATAAATTACAAAACTACACTTGATAATCGATTATTGTTGTCCTAATATGAATTAGGAAACAAACATATTGTAAGTTGGAACTAGAAAATGAATTGATAGTACTGTATTTTGGAATTATGGAAAGAATACTGAGTATATCGGAGGCCTGCTTTTCAAAATAGTTTTGTATTGTGGAGCACTCAGAGCCAGACTGAAACCACCGGACCTCTATTCACATGTTATTATTTGTTTATTTAGCAGACGCCTTTATCCAAGGCGACTTACAGAGACTAGGGTGTGTGAACTATGCATCAGCTGCAGAGTCACTTACAACTACGTCTCACCCGAAAGACGGAGCACAAGGAGGTTAAGTGACTTGCTCAGGGTCACACAATGAGTCAGTGGCTGAGGTGGGATTTGAACTGGGGACCTCCTGGTTACAAGCCCTTTTCTTTAACCACTGGACCACACAGCCTCCTATAGTGTTAGTTCTCTGCCTAAATTCGGGTTGCCACTTGACTGATCATTTCTTACTGTATATTACACTGCAGATGTCCTAAGAACAGAAGAAAAGTTTGAGAATGAGAAAAGGCCATTCAGCCTTGTTTTCCAGCTTGCTCAGGGTTGAAAGTATGAATGGCCAGAAGGGGGAAGGTTACCAGCAATACACTAAAATAACAAATCCAATTAAAATACCTTTTGTTACACATGCACCTTTTTTCATAATGCTGCATTAGGTCAACATTAACAAGATTAAAATGTTTCAGATTTAATCTAAAATAAAATATTTGACATAAAAAGTCAATATGAATGTAAATGGGAGTGGAAAGTGCAAGCTGGCAGATGACACTCAAGAGTTTATTGGCTGTGGAAAGAAGCCACTGAAGCAAGGAATCCCATCATTGGCACGCTAACGGCTGGTAAATGAGCTTTAAAAAGCTAAAGCACTATCTGCCACAAGCCTTTTGTGTAGACCATCAGCCGAGCTTTATACACATTGGTGATGTCCCCATGGGGATTCTCCATCAAAAACAATTAAAAATTTATTTCAATTTTAATTTAAACTGCAAGATTTTCTCCTCGGAGTTAGCATACATGGAAAGTTGTTTACTGTGGCAGACACTTCACTGCTAGGTTTGCTTGCAAGTGCTCCTTCTTTACCATAACACCTCTCTGAGGTTCCAGGGGCCTGTCAGTGACACGCATACTTTGCTGGCTACAGCCGCGTAGCTTGCGAGGTAAATAAAAAAATTCAGGAACCAAATCGTTGCTTGAAGGCTCAATTAGCACTTCAGCTACCCAATTGAGTAACACTGTTAAAATAACACTGCCAACAGTTAAAAACTACAAATCTATTAAATACTTTTTAGGCTGGTTCTCATATTGTACAAACCCCAATGCTTATCTGATTTAATTGTGTTTCTGTCAACATTATTAATATTCTACAAACATTTGCTTCTAGATACATTTGACTAATCCTAGATAATTGATTAATAATCATAAAATCTCCTCTCCGCTGTCGCAGTCGGCCCATAGACGTGCACTGTAAAATATATTTTGTTCAGTACTATCTATGGTACTACGTTCGACGGCAAGAATTACAAACTTGGACATTTGGAAATGATACGTAAAAGTACAATATTATACAACTCAGGTGGAATATTAAACATGTGAGAAAACACGTTACAAGCAACAAATGAACAGTGTTAATTGGGTACTAAAAGGTATAATCTAGTTCTGGGAGTACTGGGAATTCTCCAGTTATTGCCAGTGTTACACAGTGATATAACAAGCTGTGTAGCAACCGTAACTGGATTCGAAGGTGCTGTTTGCGTTGGCCAAGCATAATCATTCCAGAGGTTAACAGGTGCAACACTTTGGCTATTACAGTTTGCAGTTCTTTCAATCTGTACGGTTTAAGAAAGGACAGTTGAGAGCTGAGGTACAGCAGACTCATGGAGTTAAAGGAGGCAGCCGGTACCATAGTTTTGGTGATGACATTTTATATGAATTTAAAAAGTAATAAGTTAGTTCATAGGTAACTGCAGTTGAATTACTTACACGTTTTCTTAAGTGCACTCAGCTGCCCAAAGTTCCAGTTCCACAGCAGCAGAGCCACAGGCAATACTTAACAGCAGGGGAAACCTGCGAGTGTGTGCAAAATGAAGTGAAAAGATGGAAGACTTGTCAGGACTCTGCATCACTGCTGTATCAAAGAAATTAACCTATTACTTCTTAGCTAGGGACTGAACGTTAATATTCGTGAATCTTACTATAATATTTAGTATTCATTTAACATACAGTACTGTATTACAATAACCATCTTTATATTGTGCTTATATTAATAGTTTATGCTGCATCAGTATGTAAAAAATATATGATAATCGAATGAAAACAACAACAACAAAAACCTACACAACACAAACCAGCAATAGGACTGTAAAGTCTGTCAGCTAAAGATGCGGTTTCTGATTAATACCGATGTCTGAAATAGTATTTTGGCCTCAGCAAGGTCACTGCTCCATATGTCTGCTTTCAGTGTTCATAATTTGTTCTCATGGCGTATGAATATTATGTTAAATTAACTCAATTATCTGTGACAGCTAATTTCCTGGGTATTGGGCAAGTGTTTGTGGTCCACTGTAACCTTCTAGAGCTCGAGGTATTTTAATTGGCATAATGATATTCCTTTTTCAAATTCACAAATTCATCTCACATGCATAAGCTGTGGCGGTTTACACAGTTCAACGACAAATAATGAAAATAGCCTGATTTAAGCTTGGTACACAAAGAAAGTGGGATGGACTGAGGTGAAGGGAAGGTCTGTCCACACATGCAGCTGCTGCCAGTGAGAATGGGTGGCTTTCCCCTAAATTTAACCAGGAGGAATGGGGCTCTGCAGTCTTCTTGCCACCTTGTTCTAAACACATTTTACTGTCCTTGTATTAAGAAACAAATCAATTCCCATTATATATATATGTAACAAATTATTGCACTTACCCGTCACAAGTGATTTCCGACTCCGTCACCAGTTTTCTGAGGCAAAGCCCAATCTCTTCACCTCACGAAAATGCAGCAAAAACAATAGAGAATGAGACACGCTACAGTAATATAAAACAATTAATCATTAAACAGTTTTAGATACTGTGATGTATTTTTTTTAATATGTGATCTTTAGTTGTTTTTGTGCATTTTCATTTGCAAGTGAACTATGATATTAGGGTCTCATCGAGCACTATATTCTGCGATTTTGAATATTGACTTTGGATACTGTTTTAATTCTGGAAACTTTTTTTGTTGTATATTTTGCTAAATTGCAGTGCCTTTTATGTTTTACGTAGTTCTGTGCATGGGTAGCATTTTGATTTAATTTTGCAGTATGTACTGTATTACAGTCCACTTGTCGTCTCTTTTGGCAAGTGATATTTTCAGAATCATATTGTTCTGAATTAAAATACTGCTTCTGTTGAAAATATACTACTGTACCAACATAACCAACTACAGTACATCTAAATGGAAGCCTACTTATTTTAAAACAGTCCTCTATGTATTTTTGACATTGTATCTTTTTTGTGTTTTGTAAAAAATGGACAAGGGTTGGAACGGGCCAAAATGAAATAATCAGATATGTGTCACACTCGTTTAATCGCCACTGAATTCAAAATTTTATATGGCTGGATAAGAACATAAGAACATAAGAAAGTTCACAAACGAGAGGAGGCCATTCAGCCCATCTTGCTCGTTTGGTTGTTAGTAGCTTATTGATCCCAGAATCTCATCAAGCAGCTTCTTGAAGGATCCCAGGGTGTCAGCTTCAACAACATTACTGGGGAGTTGGTTCCATACCTTCACAATTCTATGTGTAAAAAAGTACCTCCTATTTTCTGTTCTGAATGCCCCTTTATCTAATCTCCATTTGTGACCCCTGGTCCTTGTTTCTTTTTTCAGGTCAAAAGTGCTGACTCTTTGAGCTAAATATATATATATATATATATATATATATATATATATATATATATATATATATATATATATATATATATAAATCTCAGAACTAAAATTGGTTTTATATATTTTTTATATTGGTTTTATCTATCTATCTATCTATCTATCTATCTATCTATCTATCTATCTATTTTAGTTCTGAGATTTTTGTTCAATTTTATAAAACACTTTGGTGATGATTACTCTTATGACAAACATGTATAAATATGGAATATATCTAATAGTTTATGAGTAAAGCAGGAAGAAAATAATAATTTTTTTTATTTTTATTAGCTCGTTGCAATTAAAAATTACAACAGTGTTTTCAGACAAGAAGAATTATTTGTGACAACCGTTAAGAGAAAAAAAGATGAATGCTTTAAAAGCAATGGATCATTTAGACCTATTTAACAACATCACTTTTTAATTATGCCAGTACGAAGTAAATGTTCCCTCAGTTGTCCAATTTATCAGAAGCATGGTGCCTTGTCATTAGATGAAATGGAGACGGAACTAAGAGATACCAGAAAGTGGCATGACTTCCTTTTGTTCCATTACCCATACACATTCTTATCCACTTGCTATTAATCATGAATATGTCTTCCCAAGCACATCTGAGATGACCTTTTTTCCATCATTAGCTTAAAACCTAGGGTTGTTCAGTATAACAGACAATCGTGCATCTTCATATTTCCGTATTGATAATAGATGAAAGACTAATGGCCCTGGTGGGCTGGGGAAAGAGCAACTGAAGTTATAACACACTGGAATTCACCCAGAAGTACTTATAAAACTTGCACAGGAAATTATAAAAGCAATCAAAATCAAAACTCAATGAACAAAACCCCAGAAATGAAAGAAAGAAAAATTATTATGCATTCCTGAATATCATATTTTTCTTATATTTTACTGTACTTGTATTTGCTTCACCAATAGATGGCAATGTTCTTAAATTCCATCAAGTAGTGAGAATATTGCAGGTGGAGCTGAAGGACTGTAATTGCAGGACTATTCTTGTGAAGAATTATAAATTCATCTTGACAGGTTTGTACTTGCCTATGGGTATGTCTCTGGCACCACCCTCAAACTGATGTTCAACTCGGTCAGCAATTACATTTTAATTTGTTTCACATCCCATTGCTTCACAACTTGTTTTTCTGTGTACACTATATAAGACTTTCTAACATGTCTGGACCCATATTCCCATGCTTATTAGTGAGAGAGATAAATGGAGGTGAATCATAGTGAAAGAGGTAGATGGGACCAGAAATCTGCCACTCTCAGGAACAGAAACTTTAATATTATTCTCTTTTAAAATAAATCTAGTTAATCTTACCAAGTAGATGGGCAGTTTTTAACATTCTGAGTGGGAGATTTGCTTATCTGAGCTTGAGTACAACCAGCACTTACATAACTTTTGCATTGTATTTTAACGGTTTAAAGATGTTGTTTTATTTTTTTAAATAAATATTCAAAGTTCAGTTCAGTTCAACCTTTAAGCAAAATTATACTTGATTACATGTCACAGAAATCAAGACTGTGAAAAGGTGAACCAAGTCAGTCCAATGCTTAACATTCCAAAAAAAAATTGTAAACTCGGTTGCTTTTCTGCAGGAGAATCCACCCCAAACCCACATGTCATCAGCAAGCACATAAAAGCACCGTGTGTTATTCTCTCATGTTGCTTCTTCTGTTTCAGCGGCTCAGTCAATCACTGGGAAGCCAAAACAGGAGTTGACCGCTTAGAGCCTGGAGGAAGGGCTTCCCTCAGCCACGGATTCCCTGAGGTTTCCCCCAAAAAAATTAAAAATATGTGAGTAGTGGTTTTTTCCTTACCTGAGTGCTGAGCGGTTCGTATTTAGTTCTGCAGGGTGCATGGTCAGGCCAGAGAGACTGGGTTCTTTCCCCCGGCGCAGTCTTGTTCTGGCGGACGGTCCTTGTCTCAGCTGCTCATTTTTATAAATGTTACAATATTTTGGGGAGTATGAGGCATGCGCCACTTTGTGGTGCGTTAATCATTATTATTTTTCCATTCATGGTTTGGCGGCCTTGTCTTTTGGGGGGAAGTGGCTCTTAGCCACTTCTTAGCTGCGGCACTGGGATGCATGTAACCGTTCATGCTTTTCCAGCCAGCCTTACACAGGTAGCCTTTGTGCACCCACGGATGAAACGGACTCCAGGAATACAAGCTCCAATAAGAGCAGTGGTAGGTAGATGTAAAAATAAATAAATAAACAGATAAATAAATAAGGCGAGATATAACATCCCAAGTTGGTCATTTGTAGATGTGCAATGACGCTAATAGTATGTTTAATTAATTTTAGTTTTGTGTGTGTGTTTGTGTGCGTGTCTGTTTGTGAATACGCCAAGTCTAAAAAAAACACAAATTCCATATTGCTTCCATATGGGATTTTTTCATCATTTTATCAGCCCTATTTATTTTTAAGCAAATGCGTAGTCAAAAAGTATGAAAACAGCAGGAAACTACTTATTAATAATTAAACTTCTTCCTTCCAGCAACTATAGTTGTTTCTTGCAAATTTTGTACCAATTTGCCTTTGCACTTGACTCAAGTGATGCCTAATTATCCCACCATAACACTCTAATGTAATAGTCCTCCTTGGCTAGTCTGTAACAGAGCTCATACTGTATATACAATCAATATTGTACTTGGAATAAGGAAAACTAGCCAAGAACTGTTCGACCAGATGCTGCTTCTGTAGTTGGGCAGGAACTTCAATATTGTTTCTTGGCCTGTGAAACAAAATAGTCGTTATTCCATCAGTCAGTGCCTTGCTGACAGAGGTTTCTGCCTGCCCCCCCACCCCCACCATGGCTTCACTGTTCAGCTGGGGCTTAGATTCCAGAGGGTCAGGAGAGCAGATGCCCACCCCCCAGGGCCTGGAAAATTAGGACACAAATTCTTGTTAGGAGGTAATAACATACATCTAGTGTCAAGAACAAAACAGCCAGCAGACTAATGAATGCTATTGAGCAGGAATGTGTAGAAAACAAAATTAATTGCAGTAACAGTTAGTGACAACTTTTCTGCCGAGGAAAAGAAAAAAGATGGGTCAGTAAAATCTTGAATATACAGAACACTGCTTTTCATTATTACTGTTAAATATAATTGTGTATTGTATTTTTAGTATTGTAAGCTCTTGTTATTTTTTATACTGTGCTGTCACCCACAACAGTTTATTTCGCTTTCAAATTAGACTTTACATGTAAAACCTTTATAATTAATCATTTATAAAATGTTTTAATAAGGCACAGTAAAAATGAGTTACAGCCTTTAGATCTAATTACATTTTACTAGATTAATTATGGGGTTACATTTTGTTTATTGTAGACCGCACAGCCAGTACTAGAATCAGATAAGTGATCGCATAAGTCAGATAGATCTGTCTTAGCATCAACATATTAGGAAGTGGACAGGGCATCCTAACTCCTAACTCCACCTCTTCTGCAGAAATGTTCTTGCAGTCTGGATGCATGTTTATCTATCTATAACTTTGCTCTCTTGGATATATCCCTGGCTTACCTGGTCATTTTACAAAACTAGAACCAAACAATTATGTTTTATATTTCAAGTTCTCTTAAACACTCTCATTGTGTTTTTTTTAAATTTTGTAACATTAACATGATTTTTTCTCCTTTCAGAAAATATGAGTCAATTAAAAAAGGAAGGAGATGCTTTGAAACATGTCCCATAGTGTCTGAGCAGCTCTAAATCATGTAAAGGAGGGACCTGGCCACTCCATCTATTAGGGAAATATTGAATCAAGTATGATTATCCCTGTCTGGTGTTTAGAGTAATTTAAAAGTGTTTTTGTTCTTGACAATAAAATATGGCTTTCCATAATTCACATCTGATATTACATAATTTCATCTTTAAGCCTAGTCTGCTAATGCAAAGCTTGAAATGCTGTAAATTGGATTTATCCAAACTGGATTAGGCATTGAAATATTGTAAAAAGTTGTAAAAGTTATATTTCAACTCAAAATAAAATAAAATAAAAATGTGATAAGGGTCATTTCCACCGTGTGTGTATTTGCAGAGAATAGGCTTCTTTACTTCTTAAGATTTACATTATTGAGGAGTCAGCCTTTTAAAATACCACACACATCCCTAGTACTTGTTAAAGTCTTCAGAGGAAAGGCACTTTGACAATTATTTTCTTGAAACTGAAGCGTCAAGTCTCCTGTTCTGGCATCATTAAGGTTAGGTGTCTCCAGGCATCTTTAGTGCATCATGCAAAAGTCACAAAAAATATAGGGCACCTAATTGGTTCAGAGTATATGGAAATAACCTTTTTAACTTTGTATATCTAAACACCTATTCAATTGAGAACAAAGCACACACACCTTTTCTGGGATTCCTATCAATAATATAAAGTAATATTCTAATGTTTGCACATTGCTTATTGGCACAATCAATGCATCACTAATACATTGCAGTGTTTAATCCACCATTGATGACTTTATCAGGACAGAAAGTTCAAATAAAATAAAACAGACCCCAAGCTTCTCATAATTTCCCTCCTTGTGTTCTGTCTTTGCACAGTTTTATGTCTGTTGTATGTCTGCCCCAACATCCTGCCCCCATAAGTAGCATCAACCAATCCAAAAGAGTGATAAAGCTCAAAACAACCATAATACAAAATTCAAACATAGGGTCTTACTTCAGCAGGGGCTGGGAATTGATTTGACTGACCATGAGCGGATCCACGATTCAGTGGACAGTTTATTGAAAGGCAGAATTGGTTGTGACATTATATACTCTCTAGGGCTAAATTGTGTCAGTGATTTACGGCTAAAACAGATAACAGCAACACTTATGTTTGAAAGATTCACAAAAGGTTATTATTATTAACAAACAAACTAAAATAAAAGTAAAAGGATTGCTTCAATGTGTTGTTAAATGCTTTTTGTTTTGGGAATTGCAAATCTAATAATAAATCATCATTTCATTCCGTTTCATAGATGAATTTCCCATAAGGTATACTTTTTTTTAATATAAATGATTTTAGCAGTCTCACTATATTTATAATGAAACAATGGGACTCATTGGCGTTGCAGTTTTCAACGCTAGAGGACTTGAATTGAATCCTGCTGTGCTACATTTGCAAATCTAGTATCTTTCCTGAGCACCAAACATCATCACAAAAGTATACCTTTACTGCCATTTACTTATTCCATTTCTAGTTGCAATTACCGCCGAACACCATGACTTTTAAAAGCCCTTAAATACCTCTGTATTGCATTTTGCTTAAATGCTATTACTGTTAATAGGGCAAGTCAGATTATAAAACCTGTCATTTCTCTGCAGATACAAGTTTCCTCATATCTGCACAGGCTTTATGAAACCTGATAAGTGTTATTACAGATTAAGGGCTTTTATGTTGCTAGTACAAATTGCAATTGCCCTGCAAGGTGAATGTGGATAATCCTGAACTAAGAATTGCCAAGAGTCTATTCCTTGGTTCATAGGAGACACAGCGATTGTAGCCTGGAAAGTATGCTGGGAGCAAGAGTTCAGAAGAACACAATTTGCTAGCTGCATCTGTGGTGAAAAAACAGGTCTAAGGGTCTCATTTTATTCTACTGAGAGCTTACTTTTATGTGAAATTTTAAATGTATTTAAATGAATCTCAAAAGTTACAGCCGCATTTTATGCTTTCAAGGATAATGTTCTTCAGTGAAAAATGTTAACTGAATGTGCTGTTTTTTCTCGACCCGGTATTGAAAGTACAGTGGAATTAAATGACTGTGACAGTGGTTTTTCTTGGTACCAGTGGTCTGAAACAAATGACGCTCTTTATTCATTAGGAGAAAGAAAAGAACACTACCATGTTTTAGAGGTGTTTTTTTTTCTGATCTGATCATTTTTAATTTGAAGAATGAAATCTAATAACTCACAACATTCCAAAAGCACACAGCATGTATCATGCCCATACGCAAGAGCAAAGGCCTTTGTCCGAAAAGAAGAAATGTGAGTGAATGTTTAAAGATTAACGCAGGAGGTCAAATAGTCATGTATTCAGTATATTGTGGTTAATGAGATTTTACAATTATTATTATTTATTTCACATAAATAGCTTTCTTTCCATTTGTAAAGAGTCCTTGTTCATCACTTCAGATTATTGTACTTGTGTTTAACTACGGTGTAATACAGTAACGTAGCAATCAATGCAGTCAAACAGGATGCAATGTTAGCTTTGTTATGTAAAAACACAGAACAGTGTTTTAACAACTACCAAATATGTTGCAGCATTTAACACTGGATCATACTAATTCCTGCCTAGGATTCTGTAGGCAAGTTGTAACTTTTGAAATAGCTACCACTGTATAATGAAATATGTACACAGTATGTACATACATTTTGTTTTCAAGAAGCTACCTCTATCTGTCCAAAAAAATACCACATGTAAAATAAAAAACAGCCAAGTTAGCATAAAGGACCAGCCATATAAATATGTGATATCTATAAAAGGGACAGCATTGCAAAGATGTAATGAACAATTTAAATAAGACACAACTGGGGCATACTTGCAGTAGGAATCAGTAGCAACATGAATAAAGGGCCAAGTTACCCCCAATGGTGTCTTATTGCCATATATCAATTAGTCATTACCAAAACAACAACAACATTTTGTTAACCCTAAAAAAAAGTATGACTGTTTATGTTATGGTATAGATTGGCATAGTTCATCTCTAATTCTTAGAAGAAGGCATTTTGTATTCAGTACATATACTAGCATTTCAAATCTGAATAAGTTACCATTGAATTTCCTTCAGATAGCAACGTTGATATTGATTTAAAACCTGTTATTATTCAATTATTTCAAAAATACACATGTAAGGGCATGTATTGATATTTGCTTTTTTGCTGTGTTTCTTGGTCCATGTGTCCGTCTCCTGAGTGACAGAGTTTGAGTGCTGTTTCTCTGAGGCACAGATTTGTCAAGGCGTTAAAGACTTCCATCTGCTCTACCAGGTTACAGATAAATTCTGATCTGAGCCCAATTGTTACTTTGCTCTGCATTGTAGCTAAGTCATAACACATTTACTGTGGTGAAAAAACAGGTCTAAGGGTCTCATTTTATTCTACTGAGTGCTTACTTTTAAGTGGGATTGTAGTCAGTGTCTTTATGCAGATATATAATGTGCCTATCCGGCTATCAGGGGTCGTTCATTACAATAACTTTCCAATAGTTTGCAATGACTTTAATTTCAATACAGGCATGCATTAAATGATCTCTGTGAGATTTCCAATATTTAGAATTTCTAGGGCCTTGGCAATGTGTGTAGTAATCTATCTTTATTTTGTTTATTTATTTATTTACTTTCCACAACAATTTACCTAATACATTTTCCATTGATTATTATGTGCAGTAATTGAACAATGACCCACATGAACAGTGCTAGGGGTTGACATTCAAATGCATTTCTGCTGAATGCAACACTTAATCAATCAAGTCATATTTGGTTATCAACACAAAGAAAATAAGTTGAGTCCCTGTTCAGGACATGAGAAACCTGAAGACAGGAGTTTCAATTATTTTTATTTTAATGCAAAAGAAATAGAAAACAGATTTGCAAACTAATACATATTTTATCTCTAAATTGTATACCTTAGTAGTTTCATAATAAATGATGTCTGGAAATGTTATAACTTTTTAACTGACTGCAACAATATGAGTTTTTTGTTTTTGTTGTACTTAAGGGATTGTTGTTTTTGTTGTACTTAGGAGGCTGTGTGGTCCAGTGGTTAAAGAAAGGGGCTTATAACCAGGAGGTCCCCGGTTCAAATCCCACCTCAGCCACTGACTCATTGTGTGACCCTGAGCAAGTCACTTAACCTCCTTGTGCTCCGTCTTTCAGGTGAGACGTAATTGTAAGTGACTTTGCAGCTGATGCACAGTTCACACACCCTAGTCTCTGTAAGTCGCCTTGGATAAAGGCGTCTGCTAAATAAACAGATAATAATAACTTACATACTGGAATACTCATTTTGTATTCAGGAGTGGGCTTCTCCCCTGTTTTAGTTTAAAGGTTTTTCAAGGTATTTTATTTTATTTATTTTTTTTACTTCAAACTCTGAATTACTTACCAGGTACTTTGGTCAATTCTACATACATCATCTCTTCTCTGCGTAATGTATTATGCATTTTTTTTTTTACTGTATATTGTGTATTATGCATTTAAAGTATTTAAAGTATTATGGATTTTCTTGTTACTGCATCTTGTAAAGTGCTTTGTGATGGTGGTCCACTATGAAAGGCGCTATATAAAATAAAGATTGATTGATTGATTAATTGATGTGACTAATACCCTATCACCAATGTCTAAAGGATTTGTGATCAACCCTTGACATTATTTTATTGCCGTTCACTACAGTTGCAATTACGCGAAGAAGAGAAGGCGCATTATAAAGGTAGTGTGCATAAGCTTGTAGCAGGACAGACACCCGGCACATTTAAAAACAAACAAACAAAAAATGTATTTGGAGGAATAGGGTTAAAAGTCCCTATTCTTTGGCTAAATTGGATATTTGATTTAATCTGGTTACTCATATAATGCTCTGTAGCAGGGCAGTTCCAGTTATTTTACAGTTATAGAAGCACTGGAAAAATGTTGTTTGCTTGACAAACTCAAATGTATTGCCATGCCTTAAACTGATTAACCATGTATGTTCATTGTGTAACTGAAGATAGTTACTTCCCTATTACTGAGCAAATATTTAGCAATTGATGACACCTGCATCTGTTTTGTCAGCACAAAGAATATTTTCATGCATAGCCTAGCGTAGATATACCCAATGTAATAATCTGATTTTAAATCTTTCTGATAGGCACTTTTCTATAGTCTTTGCAGGCACTGTTGCACACCATTACCATTCAAGGCCACAGCTAAAATAAGATGGGATGAGGGATGAGACCTTTTAACAACGGCCATCTTAATGGCACAAGATTTATGTTTTCTTTATTGTATGGCTGTTCAGCAAGCTATCCGCATGGCACATGCACAATATTATAACACTCAGGTCCCTAAGCATTGTAAATGTTTCTTTACAAAATATTTTGTTGATAATAGCTGCAAGATCATTTGGGCTGAAAAGTTCTTCTTTCCATCAGAAATGTTTTTGAATGATATTCAGGGTTCTCAGGGTATTTCAAATTGTAAACAATGATTTTTCAACAGCTAAGCTCCTGACTGAAGAACTGACCTTTATTTTGCAAGCCTTTTACAATAAAAAATAAATAAATCCAAACTTATTAGAGAAACAAAGTTGTATCACCTTTATAAAGTTATGCAAGTAAAGGCATTATCATTTCACTAGCAGCCTTCAATTTAAAGATGGTTCAATTGAAAAGTTCATCAAACCAAATGTTGGCCTTGCAAAAAGATTATTCTGGTCAAATGTATGCTGTCTGGAAAGCCAAAACGATTCTGACAAAGAGGTGGCAAGCACAAAACACTTTGTTTGCAAATAAAAATGTGACAAACAAACACATACAGGCTTCTATTCATAAAGGGTTACAGTGTACGTGTCTATGAGTAAATGTTTGAATTTCAGTCCTAGTCAACAGGGATTCATATTGACAACTTTTGTGCTAATAACTCATGTTTTTAGGTAATGCATCCATTTAAAGATAGTTAAAAAGTATGATAACATGCTCCAAGAAATACTGTGTTAAAAAAGAGAATTGAACTATTATTGATCAGTGGTTTTGCACGTCAATAACAGTAAATGAATCCATCTAATGTAAATGAATTTGTTACTATATACATCATTCTGTATAAATTCTGGAAGCGCTGGGTATTTTCTGTGGCACTGAGGTTGTCATGCTGAAGAGAAACTTTCACTTATAAAGTGCATCCCTTACCATATCAGTTATATTTGTTTATCAAGGTTTTTATTTATTTATTTATTTATTATTATCACTGTTTCGACATTAAACTACAGACCAGAATGTACCCTTACATGACCCTCCAAGAGCAATGGTGTATGTATATATGTATGCATGGTGTGTGTATCTATGTACAGTATCGCTCCCCCTCCTATGGCATGCTACACTACTGTTGGCAACAAGCAGAGCTGTATACTGAAGAACAGGACCAAGGGGAATATGCTACTGTATGAGGCAGGTTTCTCCTAATCCCACTTCACCTCTCTATAGGATGGCAAAATTACAATGTCATACTCCTGGCAAATTATAGCGCTAACTGAGGGGAATTGGGTCAATGGATAGTCAATAGCAGTTGAGTGCCGTGTAATTCAGGGATGCTGTTGCTTTTGGCTCTTCTGGCTTTATAATCTCTTCTCTGCTTGAGTTGTACAAGCTAAGATGGTTTAGAGTAGCTCAAATGAAGATGTAAGCTTATTGATTTAGCTAACTACATTACTTTGTGCTGGGCTTTATAAGATTCTGTTTCAGCAAAAGGGCTGGTCACACTTCATGACTGTGGGATCCATTTGCATGCTGTCCTTTGGAAATCGCTGCAAACAGCACTTCACTCCCGGCCTTAACCCAGTCAGAACTAAGATGGACTTGAATCCTCTTAAATTATCCTCGTGAGAAACAGTAAAAGGGCTTTTTTTGGCACCCGAGGAGATACATTTGATTGGTATGAAGTATTTCTCGGCTTCTCTGTGCTCATTCTTTCCCATATGATTTGTTAAAAGCTTCAATGTACCTCTGTGGAAGCTGGCAGCGCAGCTAGCGAAACGTTAGGATTGTTGTCTACCAGTAAAGTTCCGGTGTCGTCTTAATTTGTGGATTTATTTGACTTATCTGTGTATCTGTGTCACTGTTTCAGAAGAACGATGAGATTCAAGGTATTAATATATATATATATATATATATATATATATATATATATATATATATATATATATATATATATATATGTGTATTTCTTCTCGCCCTCACTGTTAAAAGTGGGTGGGCAAAGCCCCCCCTTTTTAAAAAGTGCGTGGGCAATGGCCCGTTGGCCCACCTGTCTCCGGCGTCTATGCCTGTACATATAAAATGGCTAAAAAGAACTGTGCAGCAGAGAATCTAAGCCAATTGTGTAGGAAGGCTCAAGTAAGAGACTAGACTACTCTACAGTTTTCCAGTGCTGTAACAAAGGGCTGACAGTCAATAAAGTGCAGCATCCCTTCCCAGGCTTGTTGTTGAAGTACTAACCTGGTCTCAAGTGTGTCTTCATTTAAAACATCTCTCCCCTGATACCACTGCACACATCAATATACACTTGAGCCACTGATTAGATTTTCTATGTTCTTTAATGCTTATATGTCCTCATATTCTTTTTTTTTTTTTATAAAGCGGACATAAGATCCAGCATAATTTTAGAATCACCACGGTATTTGTGTATAGGGAGGTTGAACCACAAGCCATAAATATCACCTCAAGTGAATTAATGGCTTTATCTAATCCCAATACTGTTTAGGCTATCGATTTGTCTACTGGGAAAAGCAACATCTATGACTCCAGGTTTATCTACAGCACTCGCAAACGGAATGCATCTGCAGAGCTTCCAGGCATACAGTGATCACTTGTTCCTCACGATACCCTTTAGGCAAAACAATTGTGAAACATATAAAAGATGCTCCTGGAAGATCTTCCATTTTAAATATTTACTTAACCTACTGTAATCTTGTTATTAACACTACCTGTTTCACTTTCTCCAAAGGTAATGCAAATAAAATACAGATGTTACAATTTCTATAGCCCTGATGTATAGTTGTTTATTAACACTACATTTAAATGTACTGTATATACAACTGCATATTCCTAACCAAAATAGCATATTGTCAAGCCCAGGGTGCTACCCTCTTTGCAGTTTGGAGATGTACATCAATTATTATTATTATTATTATTATTATTATTATTATTATTATTATTATTATTATTATTATTATTATTATTATTATTATTTATTTCTTAGTAGACACCCTTATCCAGGGCGACTTACAGTCGTAAACACATACATTTCAAACAGCAACCTAAAGTTAAAAGGTACAGTCTGACCCTTAGTGATGATAATTGTGTGTGCAGATGCTCCCTGAGCCACGAATGTTTCCATAACCTTTTTCAGCAGACGAATTGACAACCAGGTAAGATGGTTTGACTTCTTACAGCAAACCACAACATTACCATCCGCCCAAAGCTTCACAAATACTGCACAGTGGTCCACTGCTATGTACCAATGTATTGAATTACATAGGATCATATTATTGGGATGCCATTGGTATTACAAAATAGAAAAAATATGCTACCGTACCACTTTTTAGAATCTGCAGAAACAAGCCTCTATATCTGACATTAGTACATTTAACTTGAACTATTTCTACACCAGTATTTTGTATGTCGTGCATACCCAATAGATATAGACAGAACACATGGTTACTCTTTAGTGTTGCTTTGTTCTGAATAATGCAGTGTCACAATTCTCCACACTGCATTCCCTTTTCATTTTCCAGGACTGAACCCGCGGTAGCCTCTTCAGACCTGCAGCTGAATTGATAACATCCAGTAATCAAACAGAGCTATTGAGTAAGGCTGTGATGCTAGTCACCTTGCAAAATTACAAATGGCACATATTATGACTGAAGGGTGATAAAAAAAATGATTAAGTACGTATGTTGCCAAGAGCCTTTTTATTTAGTTTTGACAAATGGTTCAATCAGTCCTTTTCAACAATGACAGTGTGTGTAAAGCTGAAGCATTTTAAGATCACTTATGCTCAATTATATAAGAGACAGACATTAAACCATTAATCAAGTGAGACATTGTACAAGTCTTTGAAGCAGTATCGCCAGGACAGTGGTCTGTCTTGTATTTTTTTTTTTTATTGTGCAGTGAAAAATTGTATTTACTAATGCACTACTGAGCAGTTCAGTAAAATTTTAGTTGTGTGAAGTATTCGATTTTTCTTCCTGACAGGGCTGGAAGTGTCTTTCCCCAGCAGAGGACACTGCACTCTTACAGTTTGCCCGATGCCTCTGCAATAACAATAAATCAGGCTTGATACGATTTTCCACTTGGTATTCTGTATACTTGTCATGACTGACATTGCAATTATAGATTTTGTATTGTTTATGCCTCCCCAAAAGTGTATCCATGTGCTTTTAGCAGCAGGTTGAAATGAAGCTTGGTAGGCTTGATCAATATGCATATGTGTCAATACCCTTCGAGGCTGTATGGGAATATTTGTGTACAGTTGAAGCAATATAAGCTCATTCTTTTCAAAACTGCTTTTGTCTCTTGTTATTCCGGTAGATTTTCTGGTATGCCATGCTTCATGGGTTCTTTTGTTTTAAACAGGGACAATTTAATTGCATTAAAAAACAAAACATGTAATTATTTGGCCAGTTTTCAATTATTTCAAACATGTGGTCTAAATCGCAGGGCGTAAACAAAAGAAACCGCTTTACATTAAACAAATTATTCATAATTGCCATAATAGAAATGCCAAAAAGCCATCTCCACCTGCTTATGAAGCCCCAAGATGGAAAGCCTTTATTGGCCTTCTTAGTTTCAAACATTAAACATGAGGGTCCTAGGGGTACCACTGGGCCAAACCATATCTTTCCAAACCAATCCTTACACAAAAATATCAAAGACTTGCCCTGCATAGTGTAAATGCTGTCAAAATCCTCAGTCTTTTAACCACGTTGGTGCTATCTAAATACCCATCACTGTTTTGTGTGCTGTTTTGCATTCCCTTGTAAATTATGGTACAAAGCTGAGTTCTGAAGATTGTGGGGACAAACACACACACACACACACACACACACACACACACACACACACACACACACACACACACACACACACAGAAAAAAATGTATTTAGCTTATAGTGCTACTGTGTTCCGCTTGCTAGCAAAAAAATCTAATTTATTAAGGAAGAAAGTTCAGTTCATTGATTAAGTATGGCTGGATAATGTTATTAAACTTCAATGAAAATAAAATGAAGCCAGTATAAATGTAAATGAAATTGTAGCAATTCCTGTGAACCCCTTACCTGTGCAATCTTGACAGAGATAAAGGAGGTTCACAGCAATACCATCCATCTGTTTAAGCCAACGATATCCTATATATCCGCTTCTTGTAATGTTTTGTCATAGTGTTGGATATCCTGGTCCCTTTACTTCTGAGTAAGGATATCATTTTAAAGCAAATACAGTATCACTGTTTCCATTTTACATGTACTGTGTTTCATGATTTTCCTTATGTTGTTTGTTTAAGAGGAGAGATCCTGACCACAACCAAGCACAGTTTTCTAACAAAAACAGTTCACCACAATTTTACAATGCTGGCTTGCTAATTGAATTTCAGGAAAGCTCTTAATATGCATGCCAATTGATAGTTGACCATATGTTTTTTTTTTCATTCTATCCGTAGTTAATCCTTGTCCTTGTAACATTGTACTTGAAACTTGGCTATGCAACTTGGCATCGTAATAAAACACATTTAAAATAAAAAAAAATGTCCTCCGTGTTCAGACACTTCCAAAAAAAACAATCATATTAATCTAACCAGGTTACCTTGCTTTTTTTTCCCAACTAACAATGGACAGTTTCCAAAAATGCATTTTTTTAAGCCATCAAAAAAAGCCTATTTTGACCCTCATGCTTTATGGTTTTGGAAATCCTGCTCAAGTTAGTCCAGTTAATTGATTTGTCATAACATGTCATATTAGTGTTACTCAGTGGCCTTAGACAGTGTTTATAATGTTAACATTCACCAGCAGTGCAGCATATTTTGCTTATTTAGTAGCGGTTACCACAGAAACGTATCCCAACATTTCTCATAAATAAAACAAAACATTATAAAGCATGGCTAACATACTGTATGGTTGGCTAGTTAAATGATTAAATGGTAACACACACATAATTTATTTAGAAATGAAAATGAATAATATATCCGAAGGGAATACATTTGTTTTCAACATCAAATTGGTAAAACGCTGTTTACTTGACCTCTTTTCTAAAGTCATGTTGAAGTATGTATCTAATTAACACAGTTTAGCATTTTACTTGTACATTGGCTGGTAACATAATCTGTTATAAAAAATAATGAATCAAGGGATAATCACATTGCTCTGGCATGTTACAAGGTGAATATAGAAACTCACAAGTATTATTATTGCATTGAAAAACGCCACAGAAATGCTATTATACTACACCATTTAAAAGTGATTTCTTTATTAACTTTTGTTTGTCTGAAAGTGTTAATACAGTATGTCATTGAATTGCAATGGACATACGGATAGATTTAATAAAGGGATCCATACATTAAAGTGTGACCAGGTTGTCTGTTTGAAGATGTAACTTGCTAATGTAATAATCGATTAGTTGCATGCACACCATACAACAAAGCACTAAAAGCCATCTTGCCACTCTATAAATATCAATTAAACACATTGCTCAATCTCCTCTTAATGCAAAACTCACTGTTATTTTTAACGTTCATAGCGCTATATCTACATTTTTATGATGCTGTCACAAAGAGGCAACACTTTCATGCTTGTCAAAGTAGAAACGGAGACAATTAAAGGGATTTTAATTACTATTCCACAGAACCGCTCCTTAAAGAAATGTTTAGATATGCAAAACAACACTTTGGCAGGGATTATGGAGGGTTTTTGTTGTTGTTTTTTTTTGCAGTCACCAAGCTGATTAATGTTGTGTTGAAATAGCTGCTTTGATTTGGTAAAGGGGTCTATCTGGAAGAACACAAGTTGTCTGAAGGGGAAAGGTTGTCTGAGTTTACAAAGACAAACTATGTTTATTTTACATTGAGACATATTAAAAGTGTTACTGTTTTTTTTTAAAACCCTGCAGTGAATGGAAACCTAATAATGAAACAATGAACGTGTCTAAACTGAATGCCACCCTTGAGCGAAAAGGAGGAAGGGAAAAAAAAACACCAACTAAACTAATAGGCTGTCTTGAGCCGACAATGAAATATCGCATGTGTAGAGGGGCATAACCTTTTCTAATTCATCCCCACTGGAACATTTTCTTTAAAGAGAGCTCCTTTGCAGTTGGAACCAATATTCTCTCTGCCGTAACAAAGACAAATCACAAGATTTAATATAGAAACTTGGAAGTGGTTGCAACATAAGCTCTCAGAGTAATCGGATGCTATTTTGACAAGAAAGATGATTGCTTACTTTTTTTTTTTTTTTAAGGACAAAAAACCACTTCATACCAAGATAGTGTACCCAGGAATATGAGTGACGTACATATTTGAGATGAGCCTGTGAGATTGAAGACTGGAGGAGAGTGTACATAACAGCCACGGATGACATTGTATTTATTTGGTAATTGTATTTCATCAAGTAAGTCATTTACAAGGAGGCCTTCGCAAAGCATGACAGTGGAGAGATCAGCAGACAGATACTGTACAACCACTTCCAAAGATCACATTTCAGCTGTAATAAAACAATAAAGGCAGTGAAAGCATAAAAGCTAAGATATATTATTTGAAATTAAGAATTCAACAAGGAAGTGCATTTATATCTTGTCAGCAATAGAAACCTAGCAACCTACACAATTCAGGCAGATTATTATTATTCATGGTGAATGATAATTTTCCTACAGATTTTACGATATTTATAAATGGTGGTGGCGTGAGAGCCGTGTATAATAAGATTGCCCGTGTATAATAAGGTTGATGACAAAACTGCAAACTTCAATTTTTGAAAACAAACTCTACCACCAGTACATGAACACAACAAAACAGTCAATACCAACACAAACAACAATGGCCTGCAGATGTAAAGTTTTAACTGCACAGGACAGGAAGACATTTGTGGAAGTACTCTCAGAAAAACAATAAGTGACACCTTTTTAGTAAGAAAGCTGGTTGCCAAGTGTCAATTTTAATAATATACTGTGTGTGTGTATATTATTAATAATATATTGTTGCTGACTAAATACCCTTGCTGACACATCTGCAGCACGCACGTGGCATCCTGCTTGCCTGGTTTGTGCAGCAGCTACAAAAAAAAAAAATCAACAGCAGCGGAGACGACGCATTGCCCCCTGTGGTATTCCCTCCACCGCTTAGGCGCACTCGTTGTCGACACCCTAGCCCATGTCATACAAGGCCAGCCCTGGGAGATCCCGCTTAGCCTGGGAGAGGCACTTTCTGGTATCAGGAACAGGGCAGGTTCCAATTATGGGTCTGGCCCCTGAACGGGACTGCTGGACAGCCCTAGGGCTATCAGCTGCGGTTGGGGGTACTTTGCAGAGCGCTAAGGCAGACTCCACTAGGTCGCTGTACGCCTGTAAGGGGAAGTATTTTTAGAATTGGTGTCTGACTAGAAGTCATGACCCAGTTTCTTGCCCAATGTCGGTTATCTTGCAGTTTCTGCAAGAACTGCTTGATGCTGGTAGGTCACCTTGCACATTGAAGGTGTACTTAGTGACTATCTCTGCGTGCCATGCCCCAATAGATTCGGTATCTCCGGGTGCACATTTTTTGGTGACCCGGTTTCTCAAGGGCGCTCGGCGGTTACATCCACCTAGGAGGACTGTTCTCCCCGAGTGGAGCCTTGATGTTGTACTGGAGGCTCTCACGAAGGCCATGTTTGAGCCTATACACTCCATAGATTTTAAGCATCTGTCTATGAAGACAGCCTTCCTCTTGGCTATCACCTCCGCTAAGCAGGCCAGTGAGCTGCAGGCGCTGTCGGCTCTGGTGTTTCCCATATGTAATGTTGTTATTGGTTATCTTCGAATTGAAAGGGAACGTTAGGTTACTTACCATAACCCTAGTTCCCTGAAAGAGAAGACGACCACCAACCGCAAAGTCGCATCGGTCGCCCTCACGGGTTCAGTGCAAAAAGAGAAATGGCTTCCGTGGTATGATGGTTTTAATCCCTCGGTAGGCGGGACTGAGGGCGTGATCCCAGGAAGGAGCCTATTAGCAGCTCTAGTATAAAGAGCTTGGAAAATACCTACCTATAGGCAGGGATATCCCATACGTAATGTTGTTGGTATTCGCCTTCTCTTTCAGGGAACCAGGGTACATTTTCATGCGCCCCCCACCCCAAAAAAAAAAAAAAAGTGTTTTTAAAATATCAGTATATATTTTCCTAACAATATGTCAATCATGTTTGTCTTTATGGAAAAGATCACAACTAAATATGGGTCTTGATAACATGATACTGTATGGCATGATAGACACCTTTGCAATATGCAGTGTCATCACTGCATGACTTTTAAAAGTTGCCAGGTATGTGAAGTTCGATACTGTAAATCTCCAGGGCTAACTGCATCCGATTCTCTGACATTGAAACTGATGAGAGGATTTAAGTTTCAGTCCTGTTGCTGAGTCTGGGCTTGTACAGTGGAAGTAGGTAGGCCAGTCTATACACTTAGACAAACCATCACAGGTTAATGATTGAGCAGCATGCTGAGGGGAAGTCAAGGGGAGGCTGGTGACTTTTAATAATGTTTTGGTGTAAGGAGTGTAGAAAAGAAAATGTAATAGAGGGTATTACAGGAGTGTGCTAACCAACTATTTTTCTTACGCTGACAATTGTATCGCTGCCTCCCTTTTTTCTGTTGGAAGATGAATTGGTTCTTTTATATATATTTTTATACTTCAATTTAGAAATATGCATATGTTGCAAAGACAAAGCTATATATATATAAGTTGCTGTTGCTTTCCTGTACTTGTTGCAACATGTCGTAGTTCACAGTAAAAATATTTGAGATATTTGTATCCTGAATCAGTGAAGAACCATAAGATTGTCAGCACCATAAACGGAATGATGTGATAATATTAATAAAGCTAATAGAAGGTAAGAAAATGAACTGGTTTCATTCTTTTCAGAAGCAGCACTGTGGTTAGTCAGCCTGGTAAATAGTAATCTAAGAACAAACCTCAATAGCGAATTATACAAAACACACAGGACAAGAAAAAGGGAAGAAATACAATATTCTGAAAATGTAGATTAGTGGCTAGTTTCACAAACCCTGATTAACACTAGTCTTGGTAACATAGGTAATCCAGGATTAATGGTAATCGGGGTCTGTGAAACCAGCCACTTTACCTAAAAGTGTTATCACTAATTTTAAGTCATATGAAGTTTAAGGTGAAACACAGACTTTACCGCACAGAAGGTTAATCATGATGACAAAAGAAATGAGGCTTTTTTTGTTATCATTTTTTTTTTTAATAACATCCCAGGCTACAACAAAGGACTTTACTATTATTGTGAGATTGGATAGAGGGGGTAAAAAAAACCCTTTTTCATTCAGGTCAGTAATGCTATGTGTTTTGCTTGATTGATTTTAGATTAGCCATTTAATGAAAACAGAATGTGTTTGGAGAGCTGCGGTGTTGCTGTCAGATTATCAAAGGCCCTGTTGTCGTGAAAATGAAATCGCTGTGTGGCCTTATTAGGGAAGCCAGAGATGCAGGCAAATTCACTTGGTCAGATAATGTTACAATTATGCACTTCTTTTCTATTTATGGCAATACATAGAGAAATATAAATTCATATTTATCCAGGGTCTGTTCCAGGGTGAACCTGATTAATAAAGACAGTACAGCTAACTGCAGAAGACAAAGCTTTGGCATTAATGCTTAGGTGTTTTTAAGTTACTTGACTTCCCACAGTTGATTCAAGGAAATACATTACAGATGGCAGGCTTATTGGTACACAGTATTTACATGCTGCCTTTAGTTTATAGAACATACACTGCACTGAGACCTATCAACAATAATATCATGGCTCACATCCAGCTCCTGTTCATACTTTTCCTGTTTATACTCTACTTACTGTGTTTCTTTACCGTATATCTTTAATTTTAAGGACATTTTGTTCATGATCATTATATTTCAGATTCATTCTGATTTGCTGTTTCCAAGTTAAAGGTCAGGACTGTAAGCTTATAATGGCATGGTTGTAGCAGAGGATTCAGTTGAAATCATGAACATGAGGAACTAATGACAAAGATGACTTACTTTGCTTTCTCCTGCAGTCTACTTATGGTTGTGTGTGTGTGTTTTTTTTGGTTTATATAACAATGTGATTGTTTGTGTTATTATATCTAAATGTTTTGTACCATTACCCAGCCAAAGCACTACCCTTGAACGATTTGGACTGGATCCTGTTACTTTCTGATTGAAGAGACACCGGTGGTGGCCAATTAATCAAGAGTAGAAAACTCATAGGACAGTGCGTTCTGTAGTATATATTTATTTTTTAAACATGGTCAGACCTAGTTCCACCATTGTGCAGATCATTAAATCAAGTGTACTTGCAGAAGAGTAATGGTCCTAACTATGTAAAGTATAAATACAGTACTGTCCTTATTTTAAATTCTCAGGTAAACAAGTCAAGTAGACAAATGTTTTGGCTAATGGCTTGATCAACGTTGTAGTTTTGTTGTAAGTATTGCCTTATGTTCTGTATAGGAGAGAAGGGGGTTACTGTTGTTCATTCTAAAAACTTAACACCCCTGTTTTATTACTTGTGGATTTTCCTTTTAAATCAAGTTTTAAACAAAATGGTTTAAATTATTCAGTTTTAACCTGTTGGGAAAAGAGAGTAAAAGTGATTTATCTGGATTTAAAAGTGTGCAATATGGATTCCTTCAGAAAACTTAATTACTGTGTATATTTCCACTTGTTTTCAGAAAAAAAACAGTATAAATTGTGGTAGATAACATTATCCCCTGCCCGATTTTTCCTTTGAAAATAACTTCTTCATATTATATTTATACTAAATCATAGAACTTTCCAGCCACATCTAGTGTCTGTCATATTTAGTTGTTTCATGGAGTCTTTTATTCTTGCATAATCTGAAAATGTGCTGCACAGAAACTCAGAACTAAAATAAAAAAGGTGACCTGTCTTTCTTGTTGGATTTGAAGATTATTGGGGGGAAAAATTAGAAAGAAAACAAGATGTCTCATTGCAGTTATGTGTTAACAGTTCCTAAAAACATGTTTAGAATGATAAAGTACAGACCTGATTAAAAATACATGGCTTAGTCTGCCTTACCTATCTTTCAACAGGCATAGATAGATAGATCAAACACAGGATTTGATCATTATTATGAACCATTTTACTTTGCAGTCAGCTACCAATAACCATACTTTATTTGATGTCAGTCTATGGCAGTGCCATTTCATATGAGCTTTCCAATTCTATGTCTGATGTAATTTAGTCACACAAGGAACGCTGTATCAGTGTATAAGTGTTCAGAGCACCTTCATCCTCTCCTCTTGTATTGGAATGGTATATTTACTGTAACATTATTTTGTACTTTATGTCAGTTTGTTTTTGCTAAAAAGAAATAAAACCTGCACATTTAAATAAAAATGACGAAAAAGTAATATGCAACTACACTAACATTCTTTGGTGTTTCCAGGTCTGGTTGAACAAACCAAGTAAAATCCACTAGACCCACATGCAGAAAGGGAAAAAAATCAATAGCAGAAGGCTGTCAAAATAGAATGTTGTCTTTATTGCAGGGAAGAGATAAATGCTGTATTAGTCCTTACCCCAAACTTAGCCCAGATTTCTAGTTCTTTTCCATCCTGACAGTATTCCAAACCACTAAAATATTTTTCATTACATACTGGGAACGATAAACAGAACACAGCAGCAGACCTTAATTTGGTTGTTGTTTTAATGTTCCCAGTGTTATTACAAGTTCAAGATTATCACCATGCTGGAAAGGTTCCACCTGGTCCAATCCCTATTGTGCCATTGTGTGCATCAGGCACATCTTAGAAACACGGTCACTTGGCTTATAAACAGTATAAATACAAGAACACTAGTTTATAACTGGTGTATTTAGAGGCAAGCACTCAGCATTCAGATTGTGGACAAGGAAATGTCTGTGGTAAATTTCAACACAGCTAACTTCTCAACAAGAATATATTGAATTCCTGTTTTAGTAAACCAGAGCCTTGTTCTTGTGAAAATATAACCTATTTGTGCAAGGAACGATAAATAAGATTTTGACCTTAATGCTCATGCTCCTGCCTTTTGGCATTTGCGTATTTTGCATCTGTCATATTGTACATACAAAATACTCTAAAAAGTAGAGCCCGGGCTACATCTTCACATCCATATTTATTTAGTGCTGAATGTGTTGGCATGGTATTGAGCTAACAATACTACAACTGTTACGTTTACCAAATATAGCAATAAAGATTATTTTGGGTAATCTATTTTAGAGGTAATGCTTGAAAAATCTACTTTGTTCCTATTTAAAGTAAGGTCAAAAAGTTAGATGAACGTGAAGTGTGAACTCAAAAGCACAAACAAGAGGGTATTCTGAGTTTGGTTATATATACAGTATATCTAGAAGTTTGCTGGTTAGGGGAAGAGGAGAAATGTGTTGGTGAGTTTTGGATGAGCTGCAGACAAAAGGGAAATAGACTAGTCAAATCTGTTATTTATGAAAGCAGGTCATATAATTAATTTTGGAGGGATATCTGCAGAATGGCTACATGCCTGACTGTCAGTATGAACACATCAGGGACACACATCATTTATGACATCAATATGTGTGATACAAGGCCTCAACCATGTGTTGTTTTTAATATGATTGACTTTACCCATTCAGTTCGGGGAATTGAAAGAGCTAGTGGTGAGTATAGGAACTGGGAGATCACAGGAAAAGACACGGAAGGGGCTTTTGGGGAAATCTCATACCCTGAAGTTTGATATTGAGACCGGAAGGTCTTGGTGTCTGGTTTTGCAATCTGTTGATTTTTTTTGTAATCTTTTCAGTGACACATTGTGTAACAGAGACATTGGATGGTGAAAATCTAAAAGTACATCAGTTACAACCAGTTCTCTTTTTGGTCTGGTCATGTTAGTTATACAATATTCAAATTATTAAGGTACCAGTTTATAATACTACTATTACTGGATTACAGTCTATAGATTGCTTCCTTCCCTAAAATCATATTTTAATTCAATTTATATTTCAGAAACCTTTTGTAGGTAAAGTTATTTCACAGACCATTATAAAACGAAATCCCAATATCCAAAAAAGAGCAAACAGATACTGCAATGTCTTCTTGCAGCTGGCTATATTTTTTGTTTTACATGTAACAATGTTGGTTCTAGCAGAAAGGAAATATCTCTTTACATTTCTCATGAGGCGATGCCTTTTGCTTGACCCTAATTGCCTATATTGCTAGGAGTCTCAGTTTTCCATTAAGTTGTGTCACTCTCTTGTGGGTATAAAGTAAAATTCATGGTAAGCAAATAAAGTAAAGGGAAATGACAGAAAAGGCTGCAGAAGGCTGGTGGCAATAAATAGCACACATACTGTTCTGTAAGTGAAGAAGGTGGATTTCTGTCCCCTGAAACTGACTTGAAATATTAAAACCTGAGAAATGCTCTTATTTTACTTACTACTGTACAGGGATATTAACAGAGTTCACAATAAACTATATGACTGGGAGAGGTCATGTAACTCCCTTTATCCCACTCACACTTGCTTAATATTTTGGTATCCCTGAATAGATAATTGTCTCCTCTTTAAATATATACAATCATTCTATTAAACATCTATCCGGCAGGTGCAGTAATATGCTGAATGTTAGCAAAGTACTACCAATGCAGAATGACTGTGTGGGACAATTGTTCTTTATATTACATTGTGGAATGGCAATTGTCAAGACTGGTTTAGAATTGGTCTTAAATCCCCTGTGTACAATAATCCTAATATATTCAGTGTAAAAATAAAAACATTACATTGTATAAAAACTGTAGTTTGGTATACCTTGGTAGAAGCGTGGCATAACAAAGTCGGGTATGGTACTGTAAAAATGATAAAGTACAGTAGAATAATCCTAATGATGAATCCTAATAAACTGCTAAATAACTGCATTTCCATAACCTTTAAATGGGCATTTGCTTTCCTTAACATATTTACAACCAATATAAGTAAAAAAAAAACAAAAAAAACCTTAAATGCACAATATGCCAATTTTGCTAGCTATTTCAAACACAGAAGTCTAATCTTCCTCAAAGCACTGCTTTAAAATATGCTGCTTGCCCAAACTTAGGCTGTAAAGCTATGTTATTCTCCATTGGTCGAGCAAATCAGATATGAAAAAAAAAGCATTGTAAACTATATTTTTAATGTGTGTTTATTTTTTTATTATCCCTCTAGGATATTCCAGAACTTGCAGTTATGCTTGACTGATTAACCTTTAATCCCCTAACATTAAGCATTTATTGAGGTTTCTACTGGAGTTGCACATTGAGTATTTTAAAAGGGCTTCTGTTTCAGAAGGTGCCTAAAAGTGTAATTTGAATCCATTTTGAAAGCACTCTCCTTTTAGTTATTTAATGCTAGTGTGACATGATTAATTAATCAAACACGGAAGACTTTGATGTAAGATCATTAAGGCTTATTTAGTTTCTATTACTTTTTAAGACCACCTATTAAATTTAAACATTTAAGTAACTTTAGTGAGTTTCTACTTTTTACCATATAAAACCATAACACAATGAAGCAGGAACTACACGCCATAACTCACCTGTAATAATACAAATACAATCAATTGTAATGGAATTGAAAGCAGCCCAAACCTTTCCCAGACCGTGGACTACCTAATGTTACCAACGTTACCTGCTGGTCTGTTAAAACAAGCCAACAGAGCAGTGTGTAAGGCAGAGGCACGGAAACTATGGGTGCTGGGGGTGCAGCAGCACTCCCTGGCTTGAAGCACCGGCTGGTGCAATGATAAACCCTTCTAGTGTAGTAAATGAGGTGAGCTATGTATGGACTTTTTACATTACTTTGGAACACAAATAGACCAATTAGTGCTGACTGTTACAACAGGGGCGGAATACTTTATAAATCATGCGGTTGCAATCTCGCGAGAGTCGGTCAGTAGTTGGGAGGCATTCAAAGCTTGTATTCACAGTAGAATGGTTATTGAAAATGTCCCGAAAAATGATGGTGCTGCTTTGTGGAGCAGTATTAAAAACACAAGTGCACAGTGACATTCTGTACGTCCGTTTGGGGTATTGCATGGTCACCAATTCACGCCCACCATTAGCCCGACAAAAGCACAATGAAACGTTTCAGGAATAAAAGTGCTAGCAATAAAACTAATTATATGTATAGTTGTGTAATTATACTTTTAAATTGGTTACAGTATTTGTAGTTACATGGGTGGTCTTAGTAGGGTAACTGACATTCCAAGCAGCTTTGGGGAGACAGCACAGATAAATGTCTCTGGCAAAAAAACCCCCAACAAGACAAACTCTTTAATACGACCATTAACCTCAGCTAACAAAATGTGCTGTTATCGTAAGAAATGCTATACTTTAACTAATGAGTTCTTAAGGAGTTTGATAAATCTTTTAGTCTATCATACTTGATAAATGTGCTTTCCCTGACCCCTGCTGACCTGCGTGGCAAAAATAGAATGTGAACTGTATCTCACACAAGCTTTTTCCGCTGCTGTTATTAACGAACCCTTATTATCCACTAATACCACTTTCACATTGATAATGATTTCTGGATGCAATTATCTTTTTTATAATTACTAAAATGTCTATGCATGGAACACTACATTACATTGTAAGTATATATAATTAGGAGCAATACAAAGCAATGTCCAGCTCATCTAATAACTGCAGTATATCAATAAATAGACATCCTTGAGCCAGCAATAATACCCAACACAGGGAGAATTACTAGTGATTACAGATCACTTTATGTCATTCGCTGCCAAAAAGGGTATTATCGCAAATATATGGAACATGGAATCAGCATTTTGTTTACATCTGAATATAATAAAATCAACGTTGAACAGTCAGAATGCCGGCTTTTTATTTATTTATTTTTTTTCAATTCACTTTTGTCTTTCTAGGTTAAGTAATAGTTTTCTTTCTCCTTTTCTGTAGGTTGCTACACCAAGGTATCATTTTGATGGCACCACTTTGTATAACTTTCTTTTGGGACAGACTAATCAACTCAGAGGCGAGATAGGCAATCCGTCACAACCTAAGAAGGCCAACTCCTGTAGGCCTTGTTATCTGGGAAGGAAGTCTGCAGAATTTGATAGAATATTCAGAAACAAAATGAAAATAAATAAGAAGAGGTTGCCCAAATGGATATTGACAACGCAACAATACAAGCTATTTCAGCATGATTATTCATGCTGTAAGTCAAGGGGGAACGTAGTGCATGCAGACATTATAGTATGTCAGAGCACTTTGAAGCACATCATTTCTGTACAAGACATATTTGATTAGTTTCCTTTTCTGCGTGTGCAAAGGGACTGGGTGGTCTCAGAGGCTATAATTCATACTTTACGTGCAGGTCCGCAGAAGAACTTGGAACATGCTCTTATCCTGAAAACAGCACGTGCGTGTATAAATCATGATTATATAATCATCCAGTGTGAATCAAAAGACTGCAATCCTCTAGAAACTTGAAATAGATCTTTGAACAAATGTAAATGATAAAACTAAATGTTGTTGGTTTAATTAAACCACGTTGTAAAAGACTTATGTGGTATTTCTTTTTTTATTGATTAGTAATGCATTATATTATGTTTTCCATTTTATATATATATAATTATGAAATGCATTATGTTCAACAGAGCTGAAGTGATTTTTTTCTTTTTTTAGATTACTGGTAAGCACAGACACACATACATTAATACCTCTAATTAGAAAAATGTTGTGAAAAAAATTAAACTTTTGCTTAAATCCCCCTTAAGCAGATAACACAATCATTTCTACATACCATTCATATTGTGCATGCAGTATACACGATTTTTTGCAGTTAATCTTGTTTTAATTAAATCAATTGCATGAAAATCTTATTTTGATATGTAAGTAATAGATGTATTTATATTTGCTTAAATACAAAAGGAATTGAAGATCTTGCTTGGAACTGTGTGATGAATCATTGTGTCGTCAAGAAAATGCATATCCATGACAATTATTCATATGCAAAAGTTTAGCTTTAAAAATATATATATATATATATATATATATATATATATATATATATATATATATATATATATATATATATATATATATATATACAGTATATATATATATGCCGTCAAAAACCTATAAATACCTCCAATGTTTTGATTCAAACACAGGTTCCCTTGAGAAAGATATGTGCAACATATCGAAACGTTGGGCAGCTGGCTCTTTGAGCTAAAATATATATATATATATATATCTCTTTATAATTAGTAAGATGTCACTGAAAGTCTTTAGAAAGTATTAATCTCCCAGATTGTGCCTTCCTGAAAAGTTAAGCACATATAATTTTGTTACCTTTAGCATAGTAATTTACTGATAATGTGGTTTACTTTAGTAATAGTTTACCCATTTTTGAAGAATGTAATTGTTTTAAAAATTGTATTGTTAATAAAATGTAATGTATTACTAGTCTTTCTTTTATAATGCAATTTGTAATACATACTGATTGTCAAGATAGCACTACCTGATTGTTTTGACTCAGTGTGGGAAGGCCCCCTGTCAGTTTTTATATTGACCCTGTGACAGGGCAGGTCTGCCACTGCGTGACCAGATGCAGTTCTTTAACTGTATCTCCTCTCTGTAGAGCAGTGGTACCCAAGAGGTGGAAGCTGTTGCCTCATGTTCCCAGCTTGCAGCGATCAGCTCATTAAGCCCTACCCCAGCTCCCTGCAGAAGGCTGTTCACCCTGTTGCTCTGGACTCGATGGAGTGCCCATTGGTTCCGTCTGGAGTGCCGGGCTGCATTTCTGTCTGCACTGCCTCTGGTTGATGTCCAGACTGCTGGTCCTCCTGAAAGAACCCCTGATGGGACGGCACACTACCAAGGTTACAGCAAAGACTTGTAAATTGTAAATATAACAATATAGCAGTGGTTGCAAAGAGTTTTTAAGCCATAAACACAGTTTCTTTCCGGTACTTTTTGCCAACACTCTCACTCGTCCTCTTACTGGCCCAATACATATGCAGCCTGGTCTCAATTCCACTTCCCTGTTTTGGCTACAGTACCTTTCTGTATTTATTGCTTTTTTACAGATTTATTTGTGCATATAACTAAACCAATGATGTTATAAGAGCATCATGTAAAAATATAAAAACAACCCCTGATTGGTTTGTATATTTTTTTTTCCCTAAGTACATACATTTGAAACCATTCACAATTGTGAATCTTATCTCCTCAAATTTCAGTATGTTGACATTTTCTGTGGAAAAGGGCCAGCCTATTGTACAATCAAGTAATACAGGATGAAAATATTGATTAGAACTATATAGTTATTTTTGGCAACTTTGTTATGTAGCTTTTAGACATTGTGAAATAGACCTAATTGTCAGATGTTTTTTTTTTTTTTTAATAATCCTTGGCAGTGGAAAGAAAGACAGAAGGAGAACCTAATCATCTGGGTATACTATAACATTTCTCTAAATTCTAGATAACCAATTTAGTAACAGATTTTATTCGATTAAATGTCCACTAGAATAAAAATTATTAATACTAATATTTGTTGGTTTTGATTATAGCCAGTCTCTTAATCCTATGGTTATCACCCCCCAGTGGAAATACTGCTTAATAGTTCTAAGGCTAAATGAATCTTTGCATTTAGTACTATGAATAGGCTATTGGGAGTTTGAGTGGACTTTCTTCCAGATTTGAAGATGTACTTGTTTTAATACTTTTACCAGGAAACACTGAAACTCAAAAGAATAACATGAGCAGGACAAGGCAATGCTATATAAAAGAATAACTTATGGGAGAGCGAGCTTGTATGTACCAAAACCAGTTTGGAGAACACAGACTTCATTTATGCAAGCAGTTGTTTTTGAAACTCCACTTCCACTGTTGCTCCCAGTGAATCCACATGCATTGTATATACTGTATACATAGACGATGTAGATGAAGAATCAGGTAAACAGTAGGAAATGAAACTTGTAAACACTACAAACCTCAGCTCAAACATCAAACTGGAAAATCCATCACATGGCATAGCAACATGGCAGATGACCACAGAACATCCAGGTAAGATGTCAAACTGTAATTTAAAGATGTTTAGCACTTTCTAATAAGCGTGCATTTGGTTTTAGAGTTATTTGGTTGTAGGCATGACCAAGTTAATGTTGTGTTAACTGGCTATGTATGGTGTCGGTTACTAGGATTGCGATTGGTATGTACAAAAGAAAATCTTACCACAAAATGTCCCATGAAAGGTACATTAGCCATGTTAAAGATGTCTGATTTTCTGATTTTTGACATTTGCAAATGCACTAGAAACATGAAAGCAAAAACAGAATTGCGCAGTGCTTGTTTAGCAGCGCAGCAAACTTACCTAGTCCAGCTGTCAATTCTGACATCTAAAGGACCACAGTACTGTTTGTCTCCAGAGTAAATGTAAATGTGCACATACAATAGCCCCAATTGTGTCCTGGCTGCAGTATTTATTTTTGGAAAGGTGCATGTCAAATGCGGTAATCTTTTTAGATCCTGACATTAATATCATTTGGATTTCTCTCTTTTTTTGCTTTTATTTGTGCTGCATCGTTTAACTGAGCTAACTGTTTAAGCATCTTCTGTCCTGCCAGAAAGAAAATTTTGAAGGCAGCAAAGCAAAACATGATCAGATCAAGTCATAAAATGCCCGCCAAGCAAATAATGTTGATTTACTTATTGAATGTGAAAATAGACAGTGATGCTGTTGGTATTATAGACTCACTGTTTTTATAGTCCTGAGCCAAACCAGACCAACTGCCCACCTCACAGCCATCCCCGTCATGCATAATCTTCTTCTGGGAATCAGTCATGCCTGGGATAGCAATTATATGATTCCTGGGATGTCTGTTGGCACAGATCAGCATGTTATTGGTCTTTTTATTAGTCAGGTAGAGGTTACCCAAGCCAAAAGAACATCATACAAACCCCAAATTCAATACAATAAAAAAAATATACAGGTTTATTTTAAACAGTGTCTTATCAGTGAGCAGTTCAAACCAAGTATACTTATTTATGCATGTGTTTAGTTGGAATATAAATACATATATACAATTGTTATTTTATATGCATTGTTTATATATTCTACAGCTTGGTTCCATATATATATATACAGTATATATATACTGTATATATATATATATATATATATATATATATATATATATATATATAGTTATCCATCAGTAAATTCAAGCACAGAGTAAGATTTAGTATGTTTTCATATTTTCCAATACTTCTGCACAACATTATATATATATATATATATATATATATATATATATATATATATATATATATATATATATATATATATATATATATATATATATATATATATATATATATATATATATATATATATATATATATATATATATATATATATATATGTCATGTTGTTCCACATTCTTCATATTCTCTGTAACAGATAACAATGATCACTCTTCAAAAGTGCCTGTAATATAAACATATTGGAAGTATCTGTAATCGAACCTCACATACTGAGTTGTGCACTCACCCCAGTGACACAATTCTTGCATTGATAAATAAAATAAGTAAACATATATGGTCTTGAAATGACATACTGTGACATTATAGATATTCACTTTGTGACATGTATCACATGTCTGAAACACTTGAACTAAACAGAATCTAACTGAATGCCTGGATACGCAATGCAAATGCTTCTAACATTTTCTGATGAGTTCAGAACCAGCTGTCACTTGAGATTCTCTGTGATGAAATGTCAATTCTAATGACACATCTTTGTGAAATAAATAAATTAATCCTTATTATAACTAATACAACTACTGCACCAGTCTTTTACCCAGGTATACAGTCATTACCTTATTTAAAGCCCTAGAATCTTAAACCATCCACCCATTGTTTTGCCATGATCCCTGAAGACTGCTTTGATAAATGCCTCTGACCTTGACTCTGCATCATCTCACCTTGAGTCTACATCAGGCTCCTCAAATACAACCATGGTCATTTTGTTTCGATCATTAACCACCAATGGTGGTAGGATTTGAATTTGACATCCAATTAGATTTAATTAGGACACGGGCCACAGTAATAGGCTGTTGAATGATAATAAGGAGAACAATTACACAAACCAGTTGTAATTATATTTCAGTTTAATTCTTTTTTTTCCTTGCCAACAGAGTTTAGTAACATTTTCTAAAGATGTTTCAAAAACAATGAAAGGTTATTAATTACCAGTCACTGCATGCAGAATGACCTATTAATCAGGAAAATCACCTAGTGCTCTTTACAGTACAACATCCTTTAAGGAAAGAAGTATGTCTCTGGTAAAAATCCCTGCCATAATTTATTTGCTAATTTTATTTTCATCTTAAACCTGTCAACTACAACATTGGTAAGTGTTCACAAAAAAAAAACCCAAAAAACAACAACATTTTTTATTTGATCAGCAATAATCTCAAGTAACAGCTAATGAGGGGTGGGGTGGTGGTCATGGGGAAAGGAAACTTTTAGCTAAAAACATGCAAAAAGCAGTAAAAAAGGTTTCCATTCTAATATCATTGAATGCACAGTAGACTAAGCTATGATGGAAGGCTATACTAGGAGATGGAATTGAATTTGTACATTTCAAGAGGTATGCAGGATAAAGCACTTAAATATCCAGCAGAATCACAATGCAACATGTTGGACGCCCACTACTTTGGTAGTGGGGATAGTGTATTTAAGTGCAGTGCTTAACTGGGGCATCCAGTGCTCTATAGCATAAACTTAAATAGTCTTGTGCTAATATTTCCTAATGCAGCTTATCATATTAAATGGTTAGCCTTGAGCAGTTACATGTGAATTACATTTCCAGTTCTTGGGGCCATTCTGCTTTCTGATTCCTGCAGTTTTGGATTGTGGTTATCACTCCTAAACGAAATGGTCCTTTAAGGCATTCTTAATTGTTGATAAGCAACCATTGCCTTGGGAGTCAAGGCCTATTAAAATGCCACAGCCTCCATTTCCAAATGGCAAGGTAATTTAATGTTGCTTGGCCCATACTATAAACCTTGGAAGCCATTTCACAGATTTTTACACATTATTCCAGTATTTATCAGTTTCAGACAAAATGTTTCACTATTAAAAAAGGGTCGCAAAGCAGAACTACTAAAAGTGTTTTAAAGCTTGATATATTAAAAACAAATGATGAAAATGTTCAATTTTTGTAAATGCACATCAGGTCAACCAGATACTTAACTTTTTATTTATTTTTAAATCAGAGATTGAAGGTAGTTCCCTTTCAATTCGAAGATGACCACCAACAACATTAGGTATGGGATATGCCTGCCTATTGGTAGGTATTTTCTGAGCTCTCTTACCAGAGCTGCCTATAGGCCCCTTCCTGGGATGACGCCCTCGGTCCTGCCTACCAAGGGGTTAAAACCATCATACTGAGGAAGCCATTTCTCTTTTTGCCTCTCAAGATGGAAGGTAAGATCTGAGCGTATTGTTAAAAAGAGCTTTGAGTCTATTGCAGTTCCCTTGCCTTTCAGGCTGAAAGCTGGCCTGCTGCTTTCACTGAATCAGTGACTCCTGATTTAGGCTTTCTCTTTTTTCTTCCTCAGCAACCTGCGTGCGGTTGTGTTGCAGGCTGCTGCTTTCCTATCTGTGGAACGTGATTCGACTGCCTGTGCAGTATTAATTTAAAGGAGTGAGTGTTGTCAGCTTTCACAGCCTTTCACTCGTATGGGAGCACGTCCTCCACCGGGGCTAGGTTCTGCCTTACCCCTGCTGTCGAGCTGCTCAGCGGCTGCCAAGTGGCAGTTTTAATATATATAAAAAATATATACAGTATATATTGTTATTGTTGTTGACTAAATACCTTTGCTGGCACATCTGCAGTGCACATGTGGCATCCCGCGTGCCTGTGTTGTGCAGCAGCTAGGTTTAAAAAAAAACAGATAACAAACAGCAGGCCTTATCCTCCATGGGCTGTAATTTTCCAGACTCGCTGTAGAGTAGACTTCGCGGCTACCCGGCTTGCCCACCTATGCGTCGGGCCTTCAAAAAAAAAAAAAATATCAACAACAACAACAGTGTGCTCCCCTGTAATATTGTTGTAATTGTATATATTGCATCGTCCACAGATTCGCCTGCCGTGGATAGGGTGACTACACGCGGTTAGGGTAGGCACCGCTGCTTCGGTACCTTGGTGCACGCTCAGTCCTACGTACTTCGGTGCCTCGGTGCGCACAGTGCTCTGTGCACTCGGTATACGCAGTGCACGCGTTGCCCAGTGCACTTGGTCCGGCTTTTTTTTTTCTTCGAATGGCTCAGGGTGCAAATATAGCCTCCATATTTATATTTATGTTTTGTGGCTCTATGTGGCCTTATCCAGGGCGACTTACAATTGTTATAAGATATTATTAACATTATTTTACATACAATTACCCATTTATACAGTTTGATTTTTACTGGAGCAATCTAGGTAAAGTACCTTGCTCAAGGGTACAGCAGGATTGTCCCCTCACCTGGGATTGGACCCACAACCCTCCGGTCAAGAGTCCACAGCCCTAACCACTACTCCACACTGCTGCCCAGGTTGCCATGCCAATCCCCTGTGGGATATTGTATATAGATAATTAAGTTTGGCCTAAGATCAATTTAATAATTAATTTAAATGTTGTGTTAAAAGTGAGAGGGTAAATATCACTTTCTCCCTTGTTTCATAACCAATAAAATGTTTCAGACTAAACCTTTGGTATAAATAGTTCACAATAAACAGTACACTTAATTATATTCAACAATTTTAAATACCACTACCATTACAATATTTTTCTGGATTTTGTAGTTTATTTAAAATTGTATTTTATATATATATATATATATATATATATATATATATATATATATATATATATATATATATATATATATATATATGTGTGTGTGTGTGTACAGTCTACTTCACTTATTTGCATACTGGATAATTGCATACTTCCAGCAAATATTTTTTTGCATTATTTTATCAGACATTGCCAGAGAATAGTGTTGGTTGTATTGAGTGCGTAACATATTTCAAGATGGTTTATTCTTCTGAACTTGTACAGTACTTTGGGTTACTTGTAATAAAATATATAAAAATAACTTACAATAACGTAGTTTATGCAAGCTGTTATATACAATATTTTACATCATTTTTGTTCAGAATTTTAAGTTACTTGTAATAAAATCTGATCAAAATGAGTCATATATATATAGTACATATAGACCTATTGTCATTGTATCCCATTGTAGACCCTCATTTGGTTATGTGCATACTCTGGTTATGTGCATACTCCTCACATCGGTCCCAAGCTGTATAATAAATACGGCTTAATAACAGAACAGAAACTGAATTACAAAACATACTACAAAACAAAGATGCTCCAAACACTAAAATGGTAATTAAAACATCACTGTCACTGTTTTCTGACTTTCTGAAATTTAAACAAATTCAACTTGACAAAAACAAATATGATGGGCAGGATATAAACCGGATTATGCAGCAGTCAGCAAACCAGACGGAGACGGAAAAAAAACTTTGCTAACTAGAAGCGATACCCCCAACCAAATCCCACCTATGCTTCAACCAAATCATACAATTATAAGACTGATGACATTTTCAAAAAGGGCCAAGTGTTTTAGAACACTGACAGTGGAATATTCAAAAGTGCTACATTAAAATATACACAAAATTATTTTGTGACCTATGTTACTTTTTTTAAATGCAGCATTGAATTATGTTGGCATGCGGGTATCTAGTTGATCTATCTATTTTAAACAGATTCTAAACATAAAACAATTATTATATGAAATATGTGCCTATCATTATATAATAGCATTCAGCCATCTCCAGTGTCTGTTAATATGCGATAATGACATCTATGGGTTTTGAAGCACGACTCTCCCCTAGGTGTGCCATTATCTCATGTTAACATGTTTAGGGTTATGTTGCCATGGTCTCAACAGTGCTGGCCATTCAAGCCACAGTGAACAGCCCCATCATGTACCACATGATCAGGGTGCCTGGGATGAATAATTTTCTTTTTCTTTTGCACATTTTTAATTAATCAGTTTTTTTTGGTTGCTTTTGGTCCCTTTTATATATATATGGCCATAATTCCTTTATTTATTATCCAATTTGTTCAATAAAATTCCATGTTCCCTACATGTTTCATTGTACACTGTCAGATTTGAGCTGGTCATACTAAAATATTTTTTATAAACAATATATTTTTTTTCCTAAAAAGTGTCTCTCTTTTTCTATGTTTTTTGTTATCTGCATTGAACAGGGTGAGTTTCAGAGCCATTTCATTCACATTCATTTTAGATATTTTTGGGATATTACTTTGCATTTTAGTGTGAATTACATAATACCACAGTTTTACTGGTTGTGCTTCATCACAAAAATGTATAGCATAAACCGACTGCAGCTAGTTCAGAATGCCCCTGCCAGGATCCTTACCAGATGTAAAAAATGTGAACACATCACCCCCCGTCTTGCCCAGCTGCACTGGCTACCTGTAAAGTTCAGGATTACTTTCAAAACTCTCCTGCTCACCTACAATGCCCTTCATCACACAGGTCCCGAGTACCTCCTCAACCTGCTGACCCGTTATGTCCCTGTCCGCAAGCTGATGTCCTCCTGCTCTGGCCTGCTTGTTATCCCCAAGCAAAAGTGCACCGCAAAAGTGCATGGCTCTGACCCTTTGGAACTCTCTCCCAGCTTTGGTGCGTGATGCTTCCACCGTCGCTCGCTTTAAATCAACTCTCAAGACCCAACTGTTCTCTCTTGCTTTCCATGATCTTTAAGCCTGATATCGGGTATTAGCTGCTGTGTTGTTGCTACTGTTTCATGTATTATGCTACTATATCATGTATTATACATTTTTCACTGCATTTAATGTATTATGCATTGTTTTTTTACTGCATCTTGTAAAGTAGTTTGTGATGGTGGTCCACTATGAAAGGCGCTATATAAAATATTGATTGATTGATTGATAGTGTCTTGCTAAAATTGCAAAATCTTAAGCTGAATATATAAAGGGGTTTACAAGTCCATGGCCGCATAACTCCACTTAGAACAAAAAGCAAATATGCTTGATGACAGTGTATCAACAATTTAGGTTTGGATAACACATCAGCAAAATTAGCTAGCAAGTCTGTAAACAGAAAATTAAACTTGCAAAAAAGTAATTATCATAATGCTTATCGTAATGCTTTTGCATGCTCAAATGACCTAATGTGCTGCCTTGCAACCAAAAAAAAAAACCCCTTCCGCTTTCAATTTGCCTGAAGTAGATCAAATGTGTATTTGGTTCATAAATTGGAGTGCACAAAAGAAAAGTTGGAATTGCTATCCCTGATGACCAAGGTAAATTATTGGCACCGCAGTGCTCAAAACTACATTTTCAGGCTGTCAGGAGTCCAGCGCACATTGCATACAGTATCGCTTCTTATTTATTTATTTTCACAAAAAGCCAAGTATCTTGCGTTTCCTCATTTTTAATTTCTTTAGAAAATGACAAAAGTAATTAAATTTATTATTATTATTATTACTGACTGCACACTTGCATGAGACTGCTAACTCCAGGTTTGTGAATGCAGAGTGGAGATTACAATACGTAATAACCCCAGTGGCATGTTTTCCTGCTTGCTAAAGATTAGTTGTATGATAGAATTACATATGCTGTATGATTACTTTAGCGGCCTGAGAGGTTTTCAAATCAAAACCGCCTTCCGGCAATACAAAGGTACGGTAATTTGAAAACTAAGCACTGGAAAGCTACCAAATAAGGTTCTGAAACTGTGGGATATATACATTTGTTTGTTTGTTTTCCTACATCGTACTGTTCTAATTCTAAATAAGTCCCATTATTAATTTGGTTCCTTTCTCGTTTTTTTTTGGTTTGTTTGTTTCAAATGCACTTCATTGTAACATATAGGGAAATGATAATGAAACGTTTTCATTGTGATTGTGCACAATGCCAGTGCATAATGCAAACAAGATAAAGTATTGTCAATTACTGGGAGACAGATTCTTCTTCCATTGCGTAATTCACCTCACTTCACCTCAATTCAACTCCTTGATGGCATCAGCTATTTATTTGTAGCTCCCATATTTCTTTGAAGACAGCTGTGACAACTGTGAGCTGTAGTAATCATGGTATTTCATTCTTTGTATAAGTGAATCTACCACACACCCTTCTGAAATAGCAAATGCTTCAAAAACGTATGCCATATTTTCATGATTTCCTTTCTTTTGGATGTTAAATGCAGTGATGTATTTGGATGTTTTATAAATGGCATGAAGCACAGTGCTGTAGGGAGATGATATGATGTTCTCAAGGTTATGCATGTTACAGAAGCTGACAAGACTGTTGGGAAAATAAACTCTGCTTTATCTTATGCAAAGTCATTCACAAACACCTCTTCATTTCATTATGTACCCCCACTAGGAATGGATTTACTTTAGAACTAATTTCCTGTCAAGAAAACAATAAGTACCAGAAAACATGTTTAGCAATATCTAATGAGTCGGTTTTCATTGATTTGACAGGAAGAGTAAATACAAATAATGAAAGTAAAGCAATATGCCGGTGACTAGCATGAGCACATCAGATTATTTCATAAAGAAACAGAGAAGGATGTCCTCTGCTACCTGTATTCAGTTCCAGTAATCTGTATCCATAGTGTTAAATGGAAGAATGATTACCTGACTATTTGCCAAATATTAGAGCTTCTCTTTTCTATTTGTGTTAGATGGTATTGTTGAACATATAAAGAATACAGGTTTTTTGTACAATACGTTTCAGTTTGCAGAGATAAGAAATACACAGTGTCACCTAGTACAGTACTACATAATTCAGAAACAAGTAACAATTAACCAGCAAACTGTTTATTGCAAAACTTCACTTACAGTACCTGTTTATTTTTTTTATTTTGTTTTAGAGGACAACCCCTTTACCTGTCCATTTTGTTTAATGTGGCAAATATTTTTCTCTCTCCTGCTCCCCTGTCATACATAAGCAGGACCTGTGTAGCAGTGGAAACTGCTTTCATATAGGATTTTCTTTTATAGTGGGATTTCTTCTTTGCACAATCTCTCATGTTGTTTTATTAATCTTTCTGTTGGGTCTCGGTTCGCTCCGTAACTAACAAAAACAAGCGAGAGCTGAAAAGAGTCACTGCTGCTGACTGCTGCATTGCTTCAAAACTATGGAGAACAACTCGCTGCAGCCCTAGGTGAAAGTAACAATTAATAAGGCATTTTAAAACAGTATATAAGGTGATTATGATTATTATCAGAATCATTAGCAGATAATCGATCATTGAAAATGTCCTTATCATCCAATCCCACAACAGGTAACAATTTGCAAGCTTTCTATTGTACAGTCCATGCAACATGATACCATAATTAGAGTACATTACCATATAACTATCTGACATTACCAGTTAACCAGATGTAATGTTTTATGCAGAATTTAAGACAGATGCTAAAAGGCATGGAGATTTTAGCTTTTAAATCAAACTATATCTGCACACACATTCACAGTGCAAGGCTGAACTTGCTTGTCATATTTCAATTGATACAATATTTTTTATTATTAGTTAAACTATGGACCAACCCACTTCTCCAGCTTCTCATCAATAACTTCAAACACTCAAGCATCACATCTTTATTCATACCTGCATTTAGGTTTGGGCAAACCAATTACATAAATTACTGGCATCAGATGGCGATGGCCATTGTGTTCTATGTACAAGCGAACTCTTGAAAACATGAATTTGCATACAATGCACTTCGGAGATTTTGATATTTGATATCAAAGGAATTCCTGCTGTGCATGAATATGGAAACAGTTACTTAAATGCTGCATAGAAAAATGACAAACATCAAAGCCCATGTTTTTTTTTTTTTTTAAGCGTTACCAAATACTCTGTAGTAGGATATAGATTGACAATGCCATCCAGATTAGAGTTTATAAAAGAGTCTTCCAAACTAGAATACTGCATTAATGATCCTGATAGGGTGTCACTGCATGTTTTACTTGCAGCATGATAGATTGAGTCCTTTCATTTTACTCTTACTTCCCTCTGACTGCCCTGATTGTAAGACATGCCATTTGGGAGGGAAACAATAATAATAAAAATAGATGAAGAAATAAATAAATGAAGAAATAAATGGAAATCTAATCTTCCAAGCTGTGTTCCCATGGATTTTGTTGCATACGGTTAAGCTGTGTCATGCATATAAAATAGAATGGAAGTTAATTACTGCAACATCTGTCCAGACATTGACAATGTCAATAATCTTGTAGAAAGCAAGTGGGGATTGCCATACCCTCATTACCTAGCGACAGGATTAAACATGCTCTGCAAAAGTGTCTGTGTGTGGCAGAGCGAAGTGGAAAGGTAGGCTGCCATGGTTATTAACAACAGTACAGTTTGTTAGTTTTACTGGTGAAAATGGATGTATCAAATGGCCAAGAGCCCACATAGAGCATTAAGTAGAAATGACTTATAAGGTCACTGTTCCTTTAATAGGGTTCAGTACTGTGCTGGTCATTTCCCTGAGTTATTATTATAACACAGACTGCACAACTAAGTTTTCAATACCTTCTGTAATTTTAGTTAAAGCCATTCGTTTAGTTAAAGCACTGAATTGGAAGACAGACAATATGTTTTTACATTAAACAAGAAATGATACACCCTTAGGTAGCCTAGTGTTGAAACTAGAAGCACTTCTAGGGTTCGTACGGAATTTGGAAAAAAAAGCATTTCTTCCTTTGTCTTGAAATAAACTTTTAGGAAGAACTAAAACATACTGTCTTGATATCGTTAAAGGAGTTTAAACAAAAAAAATGACATTTATGTAGCTGAGACATGTTTTTGTTTTGACCAGTGTTCCGAAATTGTTTTGTTGATGAACTTGGTTGTGCTTATTTGAATTTGTGTGTGTGTGTGTGTGAGTGTGGGTGGGTGGGTGTATGTGAGTGTGGGTGGGTGTGTGTGAGTGTGTGTGTGTGGGTGGGTGTGTGTGACTTGTATTATATGCCACCTTCTTGACCAGGTCTCCCTCGAAAAAAGAGATTTTAATCTTAACAGGACTTTTCTGGTTAAATAAAGGTTAAATAAAATAGATTAGTCACTAAATAAAAGTAACATTCTGGTATGTATAATTATTTCTTCATCATCTTCTTCTTTGTAAGCCCCACAACTGCTTAGTGTTATTGCTGCATCTGGTGCAAAAATAATAAAGATGCTTTATCAGCTATGGACATGCTCAACAGTACAGTACATAAGTACATCTAATGGTGGATGGCTTCAAATTCACAAGATCGCAGATGACATGCAAATGACATGCTATGCATATACATATTTCACACAAAAAAACTTTGACACAAAACAATAATAATAATAATAATAATAATAATAATAATAATAATAATAATAATAATAATAATGCTGTACTTCCATCAAGGGTTTCTGGTGACATGATAAACCACAAAGGAAAAGCCCTTTACAAGGCTTTTACCATCTCATCAGTCTTTATTATGCTTCTAACTCCCTTGGATATGCTGAAGTTGTCATTGTACTAGATATTTTACCATGAACTAGAATGGTAAATTGTTGCATTGAAAAAGGGCAGTTTTATGACTCTCTTGCTCAGCTTTGTAACTCTGTTAACTGCAAGCCTGGGCAGATTTTTTTATTTGAGATCAATGCAAGTCCAACAATGCAAGATTGAAAAATGATGTGGAAATCATATCAAAATCATGCAGTCAAACACATAAGTAAGGAATGACAAATGTATTTTCAGTGCAGACTATTTACTATCAGGAACCGGGAGCTGCCATCTGTCTTCTGGGAGATGAAGAGGAAACATAAGTAATTGATATTGGCTGTAGGAATTGGGTAATACCTGGCACCTGCCTGAATCATTCAGGAATATGGAAAAGGTCATGTCTCTGCTACTGCTTTCTTTCACGTGTCTCTGAGAAGAAACTTCAGCAGTATTTCATTCAGAGGAAAGTCTTCACTATTCATGTTGTGCTGCATATCCAGCTGGTTATCCCATTAGACAACACTAAACAGAATGCAGCCAAAAAACTATATGAATAACACCATACTTAAAAAATCCAAAATTTCTGTTTATGGATATTGTTGTGACTAACTTATACTGTTAACGAACATAGAACTGAAGAAACAGCCCACAAATGTCAAGAGCCCCAAATCTTATACTATCTCTTAACATAACCCTTGAAACAAGAACATAACAGTTATCTACTGTATACCAGCCTCCCCCTCTTTGTGCTACTGAAAGAATACATATACAGAATATATAATACTGTATTATTTTACCCTTGCACACGTTTTGAATTCTTATGGCGTAACAATAGCAATTCATCTGAATATTTTATTTTTTTACTAATGCCTTGTAACTACTAATGAGATATCTTAATGAATGTAACTTTTTGAGAAACAGTAACTAAATCATGTTTGCACACAACACTTCTATAGGATGCAGTGATTCATTTTAGTAACAAAAGACAACAAGATGACGATTAGGATAACGTGGTGCTTGATGAAATGTTTGCTATTTCATTTACAACAAACAAGACTATCCAAATTATAAAAGCACTGATACAATGTTTTTGTTTTCTTGGACAGATGGGTGTACAGTGCTCCCTCGCTATAAGGCTCTCGATTATAATGCGCCTCGGATATAACGCTCCTACAGCATGTCCCCCAATTCGCTATACTAGTGACTCATGCAATATTTCTACAGTAAATACAGTACCAGTGTTGTTCAAACTATAAACAACTTCTCAGTCTAATTTCCGTTTCTGTCTCTCCCTTTTGATACAGTATCTGAACTGAAGAAAAGCTGCACTGACACTTTATAACACGGACATCTTATTCAGCATTCGTTTCATAAATAAATATTAGGCCTATTACGTGGTTATCTTTCCTAATGTATTTACTTTTTTGCTGCGAGAGGAGCTGCAGCTTTCTCTGGGAGACGAGACGCTTCAGCTTCGCTTCAGCCCCGCTCCGGCAGCCGAACCTGGGGCGAGCCCATTCCCTCTTCCCCTCGCCCGACCTGCTCTCCTTCTCGCACTTGGTTTGCTTGTCTGTCACTTCGAATCTCCCGACTGCCATTTAGCCAGGCTATTTATAGTTTAAAAACTGTTAATTAAAATGATCCACGAGTGGGAATGTTACCTTTTTTTAAATTTTTTTGGTAAAAAATATAGTGTTGATTACATGGTGCTTGGTTAATTCACAGAAAGTTACATTTTTGCTTCACTATATGTGCATTATAAAGAGTGAGTTATTTTATTTTGTATTTTAGTCAGATGTGTGTTGTTATGTGTCCCGCAGCACCCCCCACCCCCTCCCCGGTTATAACGCTCTTCAGTTATAACGCTCATATTGCGTGTCCCCTGAGACCCGCGTTATAGCAAGGAAGAACTGTATTATATTTATTTGGTTCACAAAGGTTTCTTCAAATTGGATAAAATTGAATTATTAAAACTGGCAAAACAAGAGCCCCATCAACATCTGTTTAAAAATTGTCAAAGACAAGCATCAAATCTGGACACATCAATTATTTAGACAGTTGGTATATTTAGCATCAAGCCAATTTAATCCAAATTAAGCCTGGGTCACTGACTACTGTATTAAAATATTACATGACAGGATTAATGCCCTTCTCTAATACAAGCAAGCTGCATAAACAAAAGGGTAAACATTTTGATTTGAAAAATGGCTTTAGTTTTGTAGCAGTGATTAACACAAGACTAATTGTAAATCATAGCACAACGGCAATCAAAAACAGTAGACTCAAATTGAGAACTTAATATTTCAAGTAAGACATACTGTATTCTTTGCTTCAAAGTCATTTTCATTTCAGTTTAATTTTACTTACAGTCATTAGTTTTCCACATGCACTTCCTGTAAACAACTCTTTCTAAAACACCATACTTAAGTGTACGGTTTTTTCACGGTAAAAAATATATAAAAATCATGTCACAGTCATGGCTACAAATAGACAATTTCATGAAAGGATCCGATACAAAGAAAGATATTTATTAATGTAATATATTGCAATATTTTAATATTTGCGTCGCCTCTTTTTAGTGATTAAGACACTTGTTTGCGGTGTGTGAGGTCTCTGCCCAGCCTCCGCCCTGTTACACGTGCATATTTGTGTATAACACACCTTGTGTATAACACACATCCAGAATGTATGTATATAATGCATACATAGGTAAAACAGTGTAAAAGGGTGCATGTTATACTTAGAAAATAGTGGTATTCCCTTTCTAATAGTCAAGCCCAGTCTGTGCGCAACACCTCAAAGGTGTTTTGTCAGTAATTAGCTGCAGAGCAGTTAATTACTCTGTAAAGAGAAGGACACCATCCAGGGCTTTTGCACATCACAGATGGGCTTGGGAAGGCTTGCTCTGGACTTATGAATAATCTATTAGAGTGTACATTTGAAGTGCGTGGAGATGTGATGAGAAGCTGTGGAGGAGTGGATCTGCAAATGGGCACTGAAGCCTCCTGCTGTGTGAAAACAAATTACAAATCAGGTGTGGATTTTTTAAAAAGAAAACAAAACAACTCCCATCTGTTCAGAACATGAGTGATGTAGAGCTATGGCCAAATGTTCTGCATCACTTAGAATTTTAGGATTGAGACAAAAAAACTATATGAACATAGTTTAGATACTTTATTTAACATCATGTAATTTAAAAAAAAAAAATGTTATTGCAAGTGTCTACTGGAAGCCATAATAGTTCACTATTTCATGTCAGATTTCAAAAATGTCACTAGCGATATGTAATTAAATATGTTAACGTAACATCATTAAGCAGATTTAATTTGACTTTATGAAGCAAAATTAGTTAATTCTATAGCTTTTGACCACAGCTGTATATCATTCAGCTGTAAACCCTCCACCCCTCACCATTGAACATCTGTAATATTCTTCATATGACCGCCCCAAAGCAGAGACATGAATCAACCTAACACCCCTTCAGGAGATACACTGTAAATTACCTGATCAACCCATGTCCCCATGAAGAAAAACTATGGATAAATTGATGACCCTAACCTCAAACCTATTTACTCCAAATTGTCATTAGCACAATGCTTGTCTGAAAAAAACAAAATACTATTTACATTTCAAAAATGAATAATACACAGCTTTAGACTTCTCCCAAGACCCTAAAGTCTGAATTGTTTATTTCTGGATATTTGGAGGAAAATATCAGAAGTATAGTTGCAATAAAGTACATTCTAAATGTTATTTGTGTGTGTGTGTGTGTGTGTGTGTGTGTGTGTGTGTGTGTGTGTGTGTGTGTGTGTGTGTGTGTGTGTGGAGCATTTTTAATAGTTTCAGGTTTCAGTTTCCAGTTTACATTTGCACACTATAGGAAACTTCCAAGAGACTGAAATTCCAAAATGGAAACAGATAGAAAGACTGACATCAGTCACCCTCCATAATCCCCAACACAACATTTAGAGGTTCTGATGGGGTTTAATAACACTGTATAGCTTGTCAAAGTCAGACTTCCTCTCATGGAGCACTCTCTGAAATGAAAGTGTAAGATAAAGCTAAGCAGGCAGAAGGCAGCCGAAGCTGGGACAGAGGTACTGATGGGATTAGTCAGTGGCTGTCTGGGCTGGGCTCGAATTGAGAAAGTAATCAACCCAAATGCCAAGGCTTATTAATGCACCACACATCAAAGCTGTCAGCGGCCAGCTCCACAAATCAGCTGCTCAAAATCAGAAAAGAAGTATTGATTGAAATAAACTGCGGTGTGAGTTTCAGCATCCTAGCTCAATGCGTATTATATAGCTTCAAATTCTGTTACAAATCTCTGAGGGATGGCGAACTCCGTAAAGTGCTCATGGAAATGTCAGATCGTGATCTTCACTTGATGAAGACTATGTCTATCTGATTCCTTCTATTTAGTGCTAGGGCTTCAGGGAATGATAGGCACAAATGGAAAAAAATAGTTTCAGATTTGCTGTTCTGCATTATCACCTCCTCTGTAATTATACCAAAGAACTATGTAGATCATAGTTAAGCAAGACACTTATATTTGGGTAGTTTGTGCCCTATTTAAAAAGCTTTAAAACCTAACTTTTTTTTAAAGAATGTTAAGTGAATAAAATTAAGTTTTCTATTCTTTAAACTTGTTAATAAAGAAGCTAACAATAATCTATATTCCTGTGAATTGTCCACTTACCTGATTGCTTGTATCACACAGAAAGTCTTTCCGAACTTGCCAGGATTGAATGTTTAATGGAAAACTGGGTATGGATTTGTGTGTTTTAAAAGCATGTCTATACAATGCCATATAAGCAATATTTTTTGGCAGATTTAATAAAGGCATTCTTAAAACATTTGAACAATATAATATGACCTACTTTTTTCTATTTAATGTTCTGAATTGATATATTCTTTTAAATAGACTTCACAACTAGGACTTGTTTTTTTGACTCTTGAAAACCAGTATAAACCCCTGCTTAGACTGGCTATTATAGATTTAGCGCTTTAGGTATCATGTTGTAGAGTAAGTCACTATTGATGAAGCCTGGGGATATTTTTTCTAATCTCTATTTTAATTAAATGGATTATGATTTTAAATATTTATGAATGGATGTGCAATTTCATACCAATGAGGGATTAGTAAATATTTGCTTTGAGTGTCACATCTACTTGAGATTACTCTGAAAAGGATTAGCTACTTATTATAATCTGTAACTGGCCAAGGATTCTCTGCTTCTTTCTGACATCTCCCCCGCGGGTCTTTGATGAGAAATGTCATAATCTCCTAAGTGGAATGAGGACCAAACACACTCAGTGTCTTATTAGAATTTCTCAAATGTTTAAACAGAAACAGATATGTACAAGATACATGTGAAGTACTGCATTTCCGCCATCTACTACAATTGGGGGTTAACTTTCCAGAAATGTGCATCTACACCATTGCAGTTACAAACGTAAACAATACAAAAAAAAGTCTGTATGTACTATACCTACACATAGGACTTAAACTTTTTCAAACCATTGCGTAACTTCAGTTTATGATTAAATACACAAGTCAAAAATAGATAGATTAGAAATGACATTGGCGAGGGGCTCCGAGTGGCGTATCCAGTAAAAGCACTCGCTAGAGTGCAGGATGCGCTCTATAGCCTGGGTGTCGCGAGTTCAAATCCAGGCTATTCCACAGCCGACCGTGGACGGGAGCTCCCAGGGGGCGGCGCTCAATTGGCCAAGCGTCGCCCAGGGGGAGGGAGGGTTAGGTCGGCCAGGGTGTCCTCGGCTCACAGCGCACCAGTGACCCCTGTAGTCTGGCCAGGCGCCTGCGGGCTTGCCTGTAAGCTGCCCAGAGCTGCATTGTCCTCCGACGCTGTAGCTCTGAGGCAGCTGCACTGTGAGTCTGCAGAGTGTAAAGAAGTGGGAGGCTGACGGCACACGCTTCGGAGGACAGCGTGTGTTCATCTTCGCCCCTCCCGAGTCAGCGCAGGGGTGGTAGCGGTGAGCTGAGCCTAAAAATAATTGGGCATTTCAAACTGGGGAGAAAATAATAATAATAAAAGAAAACTAACTGGCAACGACTAAAAAAAGAAATGACATTGGCCTTTCTATTCATCATATAATCATCTGGGATTATGTAATCATTACTTTTTTATCACTGTTTAGGAAAACAACATTGCCTTTAACTTACCAATAACCATCGTCAAAATGATTAATTGCATTAAAAAGCATAATATTACTCACACAATCTGTGGTATTTGCAGGGTCATCTTACTAGAAATACTCCATAACTGCTGGCATGCTGGTGAGCAGCAGTCTTAGTGCACTGAAGCATAATGGTTACATGATGGGTATTAAAACCCAGAACAATTGAATACAATTTGTTTAACAGTAAATGTCCCTGTAGACCACAGTTTGTGAATTTGAAATGGAAGGAAAGGGCTTAGTAGAATATATAACCAGTTCTTGAACTATACTTAAACCAGTCCTAGTTATTGCTGGGATTATTTACAGAGTAGAGCTATTGTCAAGTTTTGCCTGAAACGACAGACAGACAGACAGACAGACAGACAGACAGACAGACAGACAGACAGACAATCATAATTTACACAGGGACACCTGTAATCATTTTTCATTTTGAGACAGAATATATCAGCTGAATATCTAATTGCTTACAATGTATAATGTCACATTGCTTGAAAGATTTCAAATATCTTGACTCTAGTTTGTGATTAACTGGAAGCTTATTTTTGTTGCCATTCCACGTATAAGCAGAACGTGTTTTAATTTCCTCCCTGTTGCGGTGACTCTGCCAATAACTTACTAATTGGAAAAAAGGTAGACGTGTTGACATTAATTACATTAAGCTGAAGATGGCAATATATCTTGTCCAATAGGCCATTAAGTCACTTTTGTGCCATGTTCAATGCAAATTTGTCATCATTTTCAGCAGCGCACGTTGCCAAGATCTTTTTCACTGCAAAAGCTAAGAATGGCAAATTAAACTTTTACTTAACAGCAGAAACATAGCAGTATGCTAAATTGTGTTCACAATGAATACATTTGCTGTATTTTGTATTGCATAAGAGCAGACAGATGACATTACAAAAACAAAAGAGTTTATATAAAAACAAAACTACTCAACCAAATATAGAATGTTTGTCTTATTAGCAACATGTTGCACAGTCCGCACAGTTTAACAGGTGCTGGTCAGCAGCAGTTGTTCTGTACTGATTCATTGTAATCTGTATGCCAGAGGTATCTTTGGAACTCAAGGTTTATTTAAGCTTTTCTCATAAGTACATTTGAAATGCACCGGTAATACAATTAGGGCTGTTTTTAAGGCAACAGTAGATCAGTCAATCCAACATTCTAGTATTGTGTAGCATGAGGTTTTTCATTTCACAATCCCTTTCTGTTGGGGGAAATGTGATTCTGAATGGGGAAATGCAAATCTACCAGGCTTCTTTGGAACCTTTCCTTAAAGATCTCAAATCCTTTTGGTCTCACACATAGAGCTATTTGAAATAGACAGCAAAACCCGTAACTATATTGCCATATCTGTATTACTGCGGTGTAATTACAGTGTAGTGAGAGGATGTAATGTTAACTGTTACTAATACATACTGATGCACAAAAGAAACGCAACACTCAGGTCTAATGGATTTAATCAAATATTTTAAACATAGATATCAAACAAAATCACAGAAAATGTGAACAAAAATACAGATCAAAGAATCATGATAAGTTTTCGGTATGAAACGTGACACACTGTCAAAATGAAAACATTGCAAAGTTAGTATCTGGTATGACCTCCCTGAGCATTAAGACAATCCTGGCAGTGTTGACGCATAGACCTGATCAGCCTCTGGATAGACTGCTGTGAGATAGTTCACCGCTCTTCTTGTGCAGCTTCAGCCAGATGGCGAAGGTTGGCTGGTCGTGGTTGTCTCCTGTGGATGGCACTGGCGATTTGGTCCCACAGACTCAGGGCAGGAGAAAAAGCTGGTCACGGGAAGACCTCAACATTGTTTTCTTGAAGTCGTGCAATTGTAATCCTAGCATTGTGTGGTCTTGCATTGTCCTGCTGGAAAATCGACACTTCCAGATTGGCTTGTAGGATCGGAAAAACTGTTGCCTCAAGGACTTTGTCAATGTATGTGGTCGTGGTTTCAGAAGCTCACTGTAGCCTTACATTTACAGAAATTACAAATTAAATCCAAAGGTTCTTAATGTTTATTTAAAGTATTCTCGTAAGAGCAGAACAATACTAGGAAGACCCCGTCAGAGTGTTCAATCTTCACCCAGCTATTTCCACTTTGGACAGGGCATAGCCTAGGTGGTTTATTCTTTCTCTACTAGGTTTTTATTTCATACTGCTATGGTGTGTTATTGTACAACTATTATAATAAGCCATTACTTTTACCAACCACATTCAATTATTTTCCTTTTTTTCAGACATATTCTATATAGATAAATGTTACCTCTTCTCTTTGAAATAGGCACTCACAAAATACATTTCCTAACAACTGCTCTGCTTCTCTGTAATTCGGAGACCAATATGTACCTAGAGTGAAGTCTAGAATGGTTCAAACAGACACACAGAGTTCTGAGGTAATCATTCTTGTGTGTCTCTCCCTCGTGACTCAGTGTGTACCCAGAGAGTCTAAACAGTCAGAGGTGTAACACCTGTTCCAAAGGTAAGGCTTAGATAATGAATGTCTTTCATTCCATTTTAGAATAAGAATATATTAAGAATAAACCAGGTATAGAAAAGGCCAAATAAAAGTCATATTAGGAACATAGGTTCTGTGCAAACCTTTAGCTCAAGAATGAAAAACGATTTATGCTAGGACATCTTTAAAATCTCTAGCAACCGAGCAAGTATTATTTAGGACAAGCCTATGGATAATATGGATGAGAAAAATCATACAGGGGAAGAATGACTCCGAGCAGTAAATAACACAAGGACACATGGACTAGACAACTTGCAAATTACATTTTATTTGTGTGTGGTTAGTTAAGTGGAAGTATTGACTCGGAAGGATTTTTGCATTTTGAAAGTCAAAGTACAGTTGCGCTGCAACTGTATATATATATATATATATATATATATATATATATATATATATATATATATATATATATATATATATATATATATATGTTTTGTGGCTGGACAATGTCATTGCCATTCTTCACAGCCAGGTTGCCATGCCAATACCCCATGGGATATTGTATATAAATATTGAAGTTTGGCCTAAGTTCAATTTAATAAGATATGTTCTTATTTAAAGAACAACTTTCCAACATTTCGGTATGTGTAACATCCCTTTGTCATTCAAAACAGCATCAATTCTTCTAGGTACACTTGCACACAGTTTTTGAAGGAACTCTGGCAGGTAGGTTGGCCCAAACATCTTGGAGAACTAACCACAGTTCTTCTGTGGATTTAGGCAGCCTCAGTTGCTTCTCTCTCTTCATGTAATCCCAGACAGACTCGATGATGTTGAGATCAGGGCTCTGTGGGGCCATACCATCACTTCCAGGACTCCTTGTTCTTCTTTACGCTGAAGATAGTTCTTAATGACTTTCGCTTGTATGTTTGGGGTCGTTGTCATGCTGCAGAATAAATTTGGGGCCAATCAGATGCCTCCCTGATGGTATTGCATGATGGATAAGTATCTGCCTGTACTTCTCAGCATTGAGGAGACCATTAATTCTGACCAAATCCCCAACTCCATTTGCAGAAATGCAGCCCCAAACTTGCAAGGAACCTCCACCATGCTTCACTGTTGCCTGCAGACACTCATTCGTGTACGCTCTCCAGCCCTTCGGCGAACAAACTGCCTTCTGCTACAGCCAAATATTTCAAATTTTGACTCATCAGTCCAGAGCACCTGCTGCCATTTTTCTGCACCCCAGTTCCTGTGTTTTCGTGCATAGTTGAGTCGCTTGGCCTTGTTTCCACGTCGGAGGTATGGCTTTTTGGCCGCAAGTCTTCCATGAAGGCCACTTCTGACCAGACTTCTCCGGACAGTAGATGGGTGTACCAGGGTCCCACTGTTTTCTGCCAGTTCTGAGCTGATGGCACTGCTGGACATCTTCCGATTCGAAGGGAAGTAAGCATGATGTGTCTTTCATCTGCTGCAGTAAGTTTCCTTGGCCGACCACTGCGTCTCACGGTCCTCAACGTTGCCCGTTTCTTTGTGCTTCTTCAAAGAGCTTGGACAGCACATCTGGAAACCCCTGTCTGCCTTGAAATTTCTGCCTGGGAGAGACCTTGCTGATGCAGTATAACTACCTTGTGTCTTGTTGCTGTGCTCAGTCTTGCCATGGTGTATGACTTTTGACAGTAAACTGTCTTCAGCAACCTCACCTTGTTAGCTGAGTTTGGCTGTTCCTCACCCAGTTTTATTCCTCCTACACAGCTGTTTCTGTTTCAGTTAATGATTGTGTTTCAACCTACATATTGAATTGATGATCATTAGCACCTGTTTGGTATAATTGTTTAATCATACACCTGACTATATGCCTACAAAATCCCTGACTTTGTGCAAGTGTACCTAGAAGAATTGATGCTGTTTTGAAGGCAAAGGGTGGTCACACCAAATATGGATTTGATTTAGATTTTTCTTCTGTTCACTCACTTTGCATTTAGTTAATTGATAAATATAATCTATTAACATGTCTATTTTTGAAAACATTCTTACTTTACAGCATTTTTTCACACCTGCCTAAAACTTTTGCACAGTACTGTATATATATATATATATATATATATATATATATATATATATATATATATATATATATATGTTTTGTGGCTGGACAATGTCATTGCCATTCTTCACAGCCAGGTTGCCATGCCAATACCCCATGGGATATTGTATATAAATATTGAAGTTTGGCCTAAGTTCAATTTAATAAGATATGTTCTTATTTAAAGAACAACTTTCCAACATTTCGGTATGTGTAACATCCCTTTGTCAAGGGAAAGTGTGTTTGAAAACAAACATTGGAGGTATTTATAGGCTTTTTGATGCCATGGTAACCACACATTTATTTCTCTTTAAATCTAATGTCTTTGTGATGTCATTCAATATGTAGCCAATGATGTAACAATCTACTGTTATATATAATAAAGTTTTATATCGATGTAATATTTCCATGGTGTCAGATGTCTCTGTGTGACATAACTGTAACACTGATTAACGACTTTCTGATTGCATTTTTTAATAGATCACTTTTTAACTTTGAAAAGCATTCTCTCTATTTACAAGAATCTAAATTGCATTGATCATTAATTATCTGGAAAAAAGCATTCTTTCACAGATAATTAGCAGTCTGATAACTCTGGTTCCCCTTTTGAACTCTTGTTTTATAGCTCATTGATCTTCTTGATCTTATGACATGACATTTTAAAAGATTTGATGGGTCTAGTGAGCTTCAGTAGGTCCATATTAGACTCAAATTGGTTATTGCATGCAAGCAAATGAAAATGGGGATATGTAGGGGTTTCTTACTTAGTGTATCGCATTCAGTTTAAATTAATCCTAACTAAGTTATTATTCATTGTTAAATGATATACAATGGAAACATGTACTGTATATTGTGCTCTTCACTGATAAAGAAAGCTAGGGATTCCTGGTGACATGTTTCCTCATTGCAAACAAGATATTCTCTTATTCTGTTAATATTCAGCTCAACGGATTCCATCTATCTGCTGTCCAGTTATCATGGCTTTTGGCACAATACCTTCCCCCAGAGCTGTGCTCTTTATTGCACATTTGAGAGAACTCAAAGACAAGGAACTGGGAGGAAGATGATCTGTCAGATATGTCATTTTTAACAGTGAGTATCAAAGTGAGCTATACTCAAATGGGATGTCTTTGTTTATATTCCTACTCAGTGTATTTGAGCTTTTTTGTTACTCTTCGTGGTGATCGCTGGCCGTGGTTCTGATCCTCTCTGCAACTGCGCTTCAGGTCCGCTGTCCGCGGTGCTGAACCGCTAGTTTCCTTTAGCATAACAGACCCTTCACTTGATGCACATAACTTATGTCAGAACTGATATTATGCTGGCAGTAATGTTAATGAGCCACCAGGATTCACACTGCTTCTCATTTTTTAAAGCCCTCCATGGTGTATTTAATCTCCCCATAGCTGACAGTGGATGTGGATGTCGCTTGTTTTACGTCATGCTCATGAGGAGATTTACCCTATCCCTTTCTGTGGCTGTTATTTTCGGCACAAACCTGATCCTCTCAAGCTGTTCTCCCAAACGTGCATGTGCATTGCCACTTCAAGTGTAAATAACCACACATGGAAATCCCCCAATTGATTCACATTATTGGCTGGACAAAATATTCCCTTTACCAAATTATGCGCCATAGAGTTTCTCCAGAGGGAATCGAAACCACTAAACCATGTTTCTAAAGCTGTATCCTTCCTAAATTTTAAAACATCTCGCTATATATATATATATATATATATATATATATATATATATATATATATAGCGAGATGTATGATGTATGATGACAAATTCCAATCAACCTTCCAGAACTACTGTACTTGTTACGTTACCAGCATCTCTTTGTGGTGTCATGTACTGTACATAACATGAACAACAAAAATAATAGAACAATTTCCAACATGTCATAATGGATATTTCTGTTAAATCTAATTTGTTGAAACATTACACACATACACACACACTGAAAAGGGCACTGTGCAAAAGTAATATACTGTACATACCAATGTTTCTATAATAATAATAATAATAATAATAATAATAATAATAATAATAATAATAATAATAATAATTTGATTATATTCAAATCACACTTTGTGTCTGTGTTCAGATAATAGGAGCTTTGTGTTTTAACCTATATTACTGTAAGTAGATTAGGAAATTACCTACATTGTATATTGTTCGACAAAGCTATGGCAAGATACAATGTATATCACAAGCTTATATACTCTGGTGGGGGGACTAAATTGTTTGAAAGCTCTAAAACTACACAATGTATCTTTCATGGTTGATAATTATACTTATGCCAACAAATGTGAGAGTTTATGCAAGGTAAATGTAGATTTAAGCGACACAGTGGCATGCTGGATTTAATCAAACTTACAGTAGAAATGAAATGAACATTGTTTGGCTTATGTTACTTTTTTTCCATATGTGAAAAAAGCATTAGATCTGATCTTACACCAGACATGGCATGTGAAAAGCTTTCCATTTTGTTGTTGGCATTTTTATTGCAGGATAATTCCAAGCACAGTATTCAAACCTGATTACATCCAAACAACACAGGAAATTGAAACAGTAATGCAATTTTGTGGAAAACAGAGCCTTTAGTTATTGTTGCTTGTGTATGTGAACTTGGATAGAGCAGTGCATGCATGTTTCCATCAGTTTTTGGTGAGAAATGTACTAGTCAATACAAGTAAAATTAAGTTACTGAAAAACGTTCCATTAATTTCTTTGTAAAGTAGAAATCATTGTTTGTTTTCCATAACCTTGAAGAATGTATGGATTTGCTGGTGGCCACATCTTGTTATTTTGGGGGTTTCGTTTTACAACAGATCTTTTAATTTTCAGATTCCAAAAGCAGTTGAATAATAAGAGCTTCTCCATGTTTTACAATTTGGTTTAAACTTGGGTTTATAGGGGAGCAATGGTATGCTGTGTAGAAGTATTAGGAGTACAACCTGACATCTTTGTTTTTCATTGGACATTTTCAAAAAACAATAGGAAAGTTGGAGCCAGTGTTAATGAGCAGCTGAAGGAGTTCGGGATTGCAGTTTTCCAGAAATATTACCACATTATACACCGTGATGTTAACCATACCAAAACATGGCTGGGAAGTATAAATGACAGAGAAAACACAACATGTATACTCCCATACTCAAGGTCAAAGGCAGAGTTCCACATAGAGCATGGCTATTTCAAAGTGTGCATCTTCCCAATGTCGAATTCCTGTTCAATCTCTTTACTAGAGCAGCGAGCAGTCAGATAGTTCTTCTAATGAGTTGATTTGGTGTCAGAAGTGAAATTCAGCTTCTTTGTGCATCTCCAATAACAAGTCAAATAACGATTCAATATGTCAGCTTCTCACTCATCGTTGGTAGTCTGTTGAAATCTTACGTTGGTCCTTATTATAAAATGTAACTTGCCACATAGCAATACAAAAACAAGAAATGTCATTTTATCCAGTAAATGCTGTCACCATCACCTAATTCGCTTTCCATGCTCAAAGCAAATCTCCAATCGACTGTGACAAGCCATGCCAAAATGCTGAGAACCACAAAACATCTAATTATGATTTATTTATTTATTTGTTTTTAAATCATGGAGTGTTTTGAGACACTAATCAATAGCCTGCTTGCCAGCCAAAACTTTCATCAGAGAGCCAGTTGTAAATGTTGTCTTTTTGAAATGAAAATAATTGCTCATTATTCTTGCATTAAAGTGTGTGGTATATATATATATATATATATATATATATATATATATATATATATATATATATATATATATATATATATATATAGTATTGTGCAAAAGTTTTAGGCAGGTGTGAAAAAATGCTGTAAAGTAAGAATGCTTTCAAAAATAGACATGTTAATAGATTATATTTATCAATTAACTAAATGCAAAGTGAGTGAACAGAAGAAAAATCTAAATCAAATCCATATTTGGTGTGACCACCCTTTGCCTTCAAAACAGCATCAAGAATCAATTCTTCTAGGTACACTTGCACACAGTTTTTGAAGGAACTCGGCAGGTAGGTTGGCCCAAACATCTTGGAGAACTAACCACAGTTCTTCTGTGGATTTAGGCAGCCTCAGTTGCTTCTCTCTCTTCATGTAATCCCAGACAGACTCGATGATGTTGAGATCAGGGCTCTGTGGGGCCATACCATCACTTCCAGGACTCCTTGTTCTTCTTTACGCTGAAGATAGTTCTTAATGACTTTCGCTGTATGTTTGGGGTCGTTGTCATGCTGCAGAATAAATTTGGGGCCAATCAGATGCGTCCCTGATGGTATTGCATGATGGATAAGTATCTGCCTGTACTTCTCAGCATTGAGGAGACCATTAATTCTGACCAAATTCCCAACTCCATTTGCAGAAATGCAGCCCCAAACTTGCAAGGAACCTCCACCATGCTTCACTGTTGCCTGCAGACACTCATTCGTGTATGCGCTCTCCAGCCCTTCGGCGAACAAACTGCCTTCTGCTACAGCCAAATATTTCAAATTTTGACTCATCAGTCCAGAGCACCGGCTGCCATTTTTCTGCACCCCAGTTCCTGTGTTTTCGTGCATAGTTGAGTCGCTTGGCCTTGTTTCCACGTCGGAGGTATGGCTTTTAGGCCTAAGTCTTCCATGAAGGCCACTTCTGACCAGACTTCTCCGGACAGTAGATGGGTGTACCAGGGTCCCACTGTTTTCTGCCAGTTCTGAGCTGATGGCACTGCTGGACATCTTCCGATTGCGAAGGGAAGTAAGCATGATGTGTCTTTCATCTGCTGCAGTAAGTTTCCTTGGCCGACCACTGCGTCTACGGTCCTCAACGTTGCCCGTTTCTTTGTGCTTCTTCAAAAGAGCTTGGACAGCACATCTGGAAACCCCTGTCTGCCTTGAAATTTCTGCCTAGGAGAGACCTTGCTGATGCAGTATAACTACCTTGTGTCTTGTTGCTGTGCTCAGTTTTGCCATGGTGTATGACTTTTGACAGTAAACTGTCTTCAGCAACCTCACCTTGTTAGCTGAGTTTGGCTGTTCCTCACCCAGTTTTATTCCTCCTACACAGCTGTTTCTGTTTCAGTTAATGATTGTGTTTCAACCTACATATTGAATTGATGATCATTAGCACCTGTTTGGTATAATTGTTTAATCATACACCTGACTATATGCCTACAAAATCCCTGACTTTGTGCAAGTGTACCTAGAAGAATTGATGTTGTTTTGAAGGCAAAGGGTGGTCACACCAAATATGGATTTGATTTAGATTTTTCTTCTGTTCACTCACTTTGCATTTAGTTCATTGATAAATATAATCTATTAACATGTCTATTTTTGAAAGCATTCTTACTTTACAGCATTTTTTCACACCTGCCTAAAACTTTTGCACAGTACTATATATATATATATATATATATATATATATATATATATATATATATATATATATATATATATATACAGTACCAGTCAAAAGTTTGAGTACACTTGCTGGAAACTAGGTTTTTTTTCATAATTGACAATGTTTTACGTCGTATACGTTTCTGTAAATACTTGAAAATGAAAACACATGTTGCAACATCATGTTACATGTTACAAGAAAATTGAAAATTGTCTCTAAATCTCAAAATAGCCACCATTTGCCCTAATAACAGCATCACAAACACGAGGCATTCGGTTAACAAGTTTCAGCAGGAAATCACCCGACATGTGTTCCCAGCTCTTCTGCAGCAATTCCCAGAGATGTAGGGCACTTGTGGGTAGCTTTGCTTTGACTCTTCTGTCCAGTTCGTCCCATACAAGTTCTATGGGATTGAGGTCTGGAGACTGGGCAGGCCAGGTCATTAGATTGAGTTGTCCTTCACTTTCCTTCTTCGCCAGATAGTTCTTGCACAACTTTGAGGTGTGTTTCGGGTCATTATCTTGCTGAAGAATGAAGAACTGCCCAACTAGCCGTAATCCTGATGGAATGGCTTGCCTCTGAAGTATGCTATGATAGCCATGCTGGTTGAGCTTGCCATGGACTTGGTAAAGATCACCAACTCTGTCACCAGCAAAGCAACCCCAGACCACGACACTGCCTCCTCCAAGCTTGACAGTGGGAACCACACATGCAGAACTCATGCGCTCACCCTCTCTGTGTCTTACAAATACTCGGCGGTTGGACCCAAATATTTCAAATTTTGACTCATCGCTCCATAAGACCGACTTCCACTCCTCAAACGTCCAGTTTGTGTTTTTTGGCCCAGGCAAGTCTCTTCCTCTTATTCTGCACTCTTAACAATGGTTTCTTTCCAGCAATTCTTCCAGTTAGGCCAGCTTCACGCAATCTCCCCTGAACAGTTGATGTTGAAACATCTGTACTTCTACTAGCATTTAGCTGAGCTTGTATTTCAGGGGCAGTTAATCGCCGGTTTCAGACTTGTGACTCGAATGAACTTGTTCTCCGATTCTGAAGTCATCCTTGGCCTGCCTGACCTTGTTCGGTCCTCATGAGTGCCAGTTTCTTCAAATCGTTTGATGGTCTTAGCCACAGCAGTTACAGACACTTGCAAAGTTCTTGCGATTTGTCTTAAAGATTGACCTTCATTTCTTAAAGTAATTACAGACTGTCTTTTTTCTTTGCTTAACTGAGCGTATTTTGCCATTTTCTGCTCCCTTACATTCAGGAATGATAAACTTGTGCCTATGCTACCTATATTTATAGTAATCATGGACCCTCACCTGTTAACAATAATTGGTGACAAAAGCTTAATTAGGTAACATGCTAGTTAACTTGGAGAACATCTAACAAAGACACTTTTATACTTAGGCCAGTGTTCTAACACCGTGTTATACACATTTCAGACTTTTAACTGACTTGGGCTTCAGACTGAAATCCCCTTGCTTTGGGTGACCATTTCATTGAAATTAACAAGATTTACATTTTCATTTAAAAATAACATTTTTGAATGCAATTCACTTATGATTATCAGCTTATATAAGTACACATATCATAAAATGTTTCAAGCAGGTGTACTCAGACTTTTGACTGGTACTGTATATACATATATATATATATATATATATATATATATATATATATATATATATATATATATATATATATATATATATATATATATATATATATATATATATATATATATATATAGGGGTGTAGCAGGGCTGACTATCTGATGCATGCATGTTCCTGCAGGGGGAGTCGACGGCCTAGTTGGACCCACCTGCCAATCATGGTGATGACACAGAGGGGTTGGGTGAGGGCGTGTCGTCTGACTCTCTCTGAGTGGTCGGGAGGCGGGTTGTGGGGGGAACGATCAGCCAATAAAATAAAGTTGCTACATTTAAAAAATATATTAATTATTAAGAAATTTTCAATCCACTAAAATAAAAAGGTTTTACATAATATCTGCAAGTAAGAAATTGCAGTGTCCAGTGTGAAAACACAACACAAAATAATAAATTAACATCCATGGTAGCACTATAGCATTAAAATGTTCAATGCAAAAAATGGTGCCTGAGTTACAAGCTCTTACAGTGTCCTGCGTATCAACAAGAAAGCGTAATCAAATCATACTGTGGAGTCGGTCATCTGATCATGGTGGGATATATATCAAGCATTTGTGACGGCATTAGGGGCATAGGAGGCTGTGTGGTCCAGTGGTTAAAGAAACAGGCTTGTAACCAGGAGGTCCCCGGTTCAAATCCCACCTCAGCCACTGACTCATTGTGTGACCCTGAGCAATTCACTTAACCTCCTTGTGCTCTGTCTTTCGGGTGAGATGTAATTGTAAGTGACTCTGCAGCTGATGCATAGTTCACACACCCTAGTCTCTGTAAGTCGCCTTGGATAAAGGCGTCTGCTAAATAAACAAATAATAATAGCAGCAGTTTATGCCAGCATTAAAATTGCCCTGTATGTATCATGACACTTTTAAGGCCATGTTAGCACCGACAACATGTGAAGCCTTAATTATATGCATGGGCAAACTGAAGGTGAGGCTCATTTGTAAATTAAGTCTATGATATTAAAATTTGATTTATGAAACGCCAGAACAGCAGCGTCAGCCCTAAAAGGGTCCGCAAATAAGACCGATTTCAAATTGGTCTTATTTGGGTGCAAAGAAAAAGTCACAAAGCAGCTGATAGGAAAGAGCATTATGGCAGCAGTCATATAGGGGCCCAGAAAATTCACAGTATTTTTAAAAGAAATTCACGACAAAAAAAAAAAAGAATTTCACGAAGTGTCATGAAACCAACATTTTATCTAAAAAAAAAGAAGCATTTTTCTATTTACATTATATTATACTGATGTAGGTTGCCTATTATTTGTTATCATTGATAGTTCATCAAGAACATCACCCAAAAACCAAGGCTGAAACATTTTAACATTTAGCCGAGCTACTGAGTCAACTCTTTAAAAATGTACATTGTAACTTGATTCACTATTGAAACAATCTTTAAAAATGTAACAAACTTCTGCTGGAGAGAAGTTGTTTAAAATGGTCTGTGTTGGCTGCAAAAAAAAAATCATTTTTTAAAAACAACCTTGAATGACAAACTCAGCAACATTTTTGAGTTTTGTAAACCTTTAAAACTTATGTTGACATATCAATTAAAATGACTGTGTAATTCCAACAGCTTTTTTTTGTTGCCTCTAATCCCAAAATATTAAACACAGGAGAAACGTTAACTGCAAACCTGAAATGACAAAAGCTTTTGAGTTTTTCTTTATACACACTGTACATTAATAGTATGTAGAAATGTCATTGTACAGTGTGAGGAAATCACCAATCATGAAGCCGGTATTTGTTTGACCCCATTGCCGTGGTAACCAAATGCAAGGCATTGAGTCCGACCCTGTACAGCTACACCAGTGCTGCTTCTATTTGATAAACGTATGAAATTAACATGTGAGGTGAAGAGTACAATAATGTAAAATACTGTAATGAAAATAAAATGCATATCTTTCACAGTAGGCAGTCAAATACATGATTTTTGTGAAATTCGTTATATTGTGAATTTTCAGGGGCATTTCTTACGAAGGATAGTGCAGACTCCTAACCTTCCTGAATAACCCAGGAACACAGGGAGAGTACTGAGAAGAAGGGAGCGTATTACGGGTCTGCATTACCCTTTCTGATCTCCCTGAGGATGAAATTATAGCTTGATACCGGCTATGTACAATTGTTTGTATTCATTGTATAATAAACTTGGTTCACTATATCCTTTTCATTATGTATATTTGGTGTTATCCATCGTATAATAATAATACTAACATAATATAAAGTCAAGACATTTAGTTAACATGGGTCATTGACTCTCCAAATGACATACCTATTGTTCAATTGACTTTCAGCTAAGTTGGGGTGGGGCGATCGTTCAAACCAGGGTGTTGACTTAGCAGAATCCGGTATATATAGGAAATCAGTTGAGAATTAAATCATATTAGTTAGAAAATGGTCTGGATCAGGAATAATAATAGCAATGATATTGAATGTAAAGTACTGTGAGTCAAGAATAATCACATGCTCAGATGTTAGAAGTGCTTTGTAAAACAATATAAACAACAACAATTCTTTGTATCTGTAAGGCATGAATACAGTATGCTAATGCTGTCTTAAAATTCTGTTTTTGTCAGTGTCTAAGACTTCAAGCACAAGAGACTTTAATATGTTCAAGGGAAATAAAGGCCATATTACCTTAGTGACAGCTCCTACATGCAGAATATTGTTCTGAGTGAAGAAAATCCACAAGACTTCATGCGGAATGTATCCACACGTCTATCAGCGTTCATGTCATTGGGGAACAAACAAGAGAAATAGTACACTTAATAAGATGAAATGTCAAGAACAGACAGTCATCAGCTGAAATTACAGGCTGTGAAAAAGTAGGGCAATATAACTGTGACTATGACTAGAAAATGTATGATACTGGGAGAAGTTACCCGAATCATTTTGTTCTCAAAGACTTCATGCTGCATATAATACTTTATATGTAAGTAATTAGAGAACTTAATCATTAACATCAAAAAGTTCTTATCAAAGACACTTTATACCTTATTATTATATTTGTATTATTACTACAGAATGGTTTTGTTATGAAGATAAATAATAAATCAAAGTGATCGATGTGGAATAATTAGCCAAAAGTGTAGTTCTTTACACAGACATTAAATTACTGTATTGTATTTTTTTTCCATGTGAGTCTAAAAAAACAGTTTAAAGGAATTCAAACCAAACCAATGGGCCTTTACAGAACTTCTGGTTTGCCCTACCCATTTCTGAATCCTGCACACCCCTAATAATTCCATTACATATTGTGTATTTATTTTTTAGTTTTTTTTTGTATTTAGAAAGTTGACATATTTCCTAAAGGTCTCTGTGGTAAGCAGTGTAGTGAAAAAAATAAAATGACAAATGGTTTTTGATTCAAAAACACTTTATATACAAGAAAGGTATACCTCCAATACAATCATATAAGAATGAGATTTAAACTGACTTTGGACAAGGCCTCAGTACAGCTCAGTGCATATGTTTGTATCAGAAAGCACGGATATCCATGGAGTCAATTTGAAAGAGATAAAAAGACTGACAAAACTTTACAATGTTTGATATTTATACCTTTATAAGCAATTGTTGACTTCCCTTCAACCCGACTGGTTTCTGTCCAATAATCGAGGTAGTCGTTCTTTTATTACACCATATACTTCCTGTGTGGGAAAGGGGGCAGTGCTCTCTGACCTTATGGTCTGCCATGTGCTACATTCAGCAGGGTGCATCCATCTTGTCTTTTAAAATACCTCCCTTCGTCTCAGGGTAAGCCACGTGTAATGTGGCATGGTGCGTCCATTTTGTCTTTTAATGTACATTCCCCCCATCTCAGGGTCACCCATGTGTAATGAGAGAATTCTAAACTTGGAAAATACTGCACTAAAACGACTAAAATCACATTCACACACAACTTAAACATAATGATTAAAAACAACTTAACTGCTGTATAAAAAGACACACATACACATAATGTAAAACTTAAATTAATAACATAATTAATACCTCATGCAGAAAGCCATCACTACAAGCAGTATCTGACATTTTGTCAGGAAAATCAAGATGATTGATGCATCCAATGGCTTTCCCAGAGCCTTCACTATTTCCCTGTTTCTAAACACACACCAAAAACTGACACATTATGACAAGTGAGAAATGATACTGATTTAATTGGTGATATAGGTCAGTGGGTGCCACTATTTTCATTAGACTGTGCCCATTGTTTATTGCTTATATGATGAAGTTTACAAATGGATACCAACAATAACATATATTTACCTGTTATATTAGGATTTCCAGGGACTATCAGCGCCAACCATATTGTAACATAGCTTAAAATACAATATGCTTAAACAGTACACAGCAAAACCTTCAATAACAAGACGATACAGTTTTAACAACAATATCAGTATATGTAACTAAGGCATTGAGAGAATCCTTATAATTACACGATAACATGACATGTAATTTGCCAGTCTCATTTTTTTTTTAATAAACTGGTATGCTTTATACAAACTATGCCACATTAAAAAAGGTATTATGAAAAATTCACATGATTATTGTTGCATTATGAAAGGTTTTGACATGCCACATTATACAGTAATTAAAGGGTTTCTTATAAATGCCTACTGTAAATCCAGAAATATTAGGCGAATCACACCCAGAAGACCAATTTCGCTCCAGAAATGTTGCCGATCTGTTGCCCTGAAAGTTCTATACTACTTCATAATACTGTATGTACAACATGAAGACCTGATGATGGTTAATATTACTGAAAGTGCCTTCAAAAAATAAAAATAAATAAAATAAAACATTTTTAGTGTATTTACACATAGGCTAATGTAACACGTTATCACAGGGTTTGAAAGAAAGAAAAAGACACACAATACTGCATACAAAATATAATTTACTGACAGGAAAATTAATATGAAAATCAATCAACCAAAACTGTTTCTAATGCAAGAACTACACAACAACTTCAGAGACATTTAAAGAGCTATATGCAGTGTATAGGACTACTAGTGCAATATTAACTCCAAAACAGAACTGAATGCAAATTCTGATGTCATAGTAATAGTAACAGAAATAGTATTAGAAAGTATTTACCAAAGTTAAAACAGTTATTTTTTTTATAGCATCTTAAAACCAAATATTCTATTTTTTAATTTACAACAGAGAGGGTCACAGAAAAGCTATGTGTAATGTTCTTAAAAAAAAAAAAAAAAAGCCACCCACACAGTTAGAACATATATTTTACAGAATTATACTAAACCATAGCAAAACATGAAAATTAATACCACTTGTGCTGGTAGTGCGGCTTTCCTTAACCAGCCTGAAATGATAATTTCTTTCCTAGTTCGTGGAGAACAGACATAAGCCAGTTTGCATGCTTTGGCTTTATTTTGGATGTTTTCAGGTCCATATCAATATTGCTAATGGCGGCTACATACACCCTCTAGCGGTCGGATGAATTTCATATGAGTCAACCATTGGAAGCATTTATATATGTGCCAAAAAGGTTTGCGATTTTTTTTTGATACGCGAAAATCGCATAATAAAAAGCTTGCAAATATTTCTGGATTTACAGTAGGACATTGTGTTTGTACCTTATTTCTATAACATGTTATTATTACAAACAACTGGCTTGTATTGTTTATAACTGCTTATATTTGGATTACTTGTAGATCCCTAAACTATAATGTCTATAGTTTTCCTGTTCCCTAATTATCAACTGGTCATCAATGTGTTTGACGTATTCCACAATCAAGGATGCTATGCAGTGCCACAGCTTCATTTAATGTCCAAACTAATGCTTTTCTACATTCATCACTAGGAAACCTATGTTAACCCTCAATTATACAGGCTTTACCTCAAGTCAGGAGTCAATGAAGTAATTATTGGATAAGGTGGTTCATTTATACCCATTATTTTATTTATTGTAAAAACAATCTAGCTTGGTAAATAAGTAATGAATAAACCTTGGAAGAATAAAACAGGTTGTCAGTATCCTATTTTTAACAATTACTAGAAGCATTAGTATAAATAAAACAATCTGATTATAACAACCATGAGAAATTCACAAAATGACCCAGTCTAGATTTTCCTTTGAGGGTGAAGAGCCTTTTCAATTTATTTATATTTAGTACCTTTCATTTAATGAAAGCATTTTCAACCATACAATAGGTAATTTTCAGGTAGTTGAAAAAGTAACACAGTAAATTGTATTCTGAATATGGGGATTTGGAAAGTACTATAAAGCATTCAGTATTTGTCACTGTTTAATGCTTTAGGTGTTAAAAAATAATAGAGACACATTTCCATGGAATAGCAACTGGGTTGAAACTTTTTTTATCTAAATTAATGGATTCGGTCTCATGTTTTCTACAAAACCCCTTCTTTTTGTCCCTTCAATGCTCACGGCAATCAATATGTTTTCATAATGGAACATAATGTGATGCCTAGCAGAAACAGCAATGAAATAGGACTATCGATTAAAATATCAATACTGTGGTACATAACATGTTGATAAAAAAAAATAGTCATTTTAAAAGAAACTAGAATTCAACAACAAATGTTTTGACCAAAAGTCTTTCTCAATGTCATCAAAAAAAGAGGACTGGTCAAAACATTTTTCATTGAATTTTAGTATTTCTAGATATAGCACTATCGCGTGTTTAATAGTTATGGATGATATGATAAAACATAACTGTGTCAGGATATTTATATTGCTGTTTAAAAGCTCATTTCAGCCGATAATTCAATCAGTGTTGACGTGAACCGGGGGGCAGCTATATTGCACCTCAATTCAGCAGGTTACATGGGTGAGTATTGCAAAAATGAAATTCAGATCTGACCATTGATTTCAGCCCATTTGTTTGCGCAATGACTCAGTCAGGATCCAGTGTTAATTATTTTTAGCCATAAAGCTATAACGCCTTTTCTCTAGCTGAGCATATAGCTCAAAGGATTGTTATTTTGTTAAACATTGGTTCGTAATCCATTACTCTACTTCTTATTAGCTATCCCTAGCCCCATTACATTCCCCTCCCGGTTGTTGCTGAGCTTCCATTTTTATGTGGATATTAAGGTTTTACGATGATCTGTTGGTAATAAAATGAATAATTAATTCATAATTAAAATAGGTATTCTTATTCTAAAACCAACAATATGCTTCCTTAACACAAACAAGCAGCCATGAGAAAAGCCATTAGATGATTAATAGGGCACTAAAGGACACTAAAAGGCCTGGGGTACCATACAAACTATTTAACAACACTGGCCTTTCTGCCTCTGATCTTATTATGTGTATAGGGCAGCTATTAAACCCGACGCAGCAGCTGCATATTAGTCTATCAAAAATGTAATTCATTCACTGGATCTTTTAGAATCCTAAACTAAAAGACAACACAGATCAAATGCTTTTGAGGTAGTTTTGCAATATTACACTGGGGCAATGCTTTGCTTGGCATTCTTGCAAAGAAGTGTGTCTTATTTCAGATCTACTTCAGCTAGAGGAGACAGACAAATATGGAATTTACACCCATCTGCAAGAGCCAAAAAATATGTGAGGCCATCAGACTTAGTACCCATATGGTACAGTATAGCTGAACTATTGAGGAACACCCTTACTTCAGCATCTGATTGAGGTAGTGCCAACCCAGGCACCAAAGCAGCCTGGCTAATTAGCCAATGCCCATTGGGAGTATGGAGTGGGCTCCAAAATATCAGGACATAACCTCCACATACGCATTTTAGCCAGCCAGTTTGCATGAGCTACAACATTTATGTTTATTAGCAAGCAGTTGCACACCATGTCATGCTAAATCACACATTTATCTCTGCATGATCTTGACAGATTGTTTGGAAAATAATTTAAGTCTGTGCTGTTTGCCTGTGGCAAGCATCCGCTGGTTAGCAGCTAAATGGAGTCTTAAAGGAAAAGTGGCTTTTGGTAGATGCTGTCTGCCTCCGAATTGCAATCATGCGGAGTCTTTGACAAATTAGAACTCTCATGTTTTAAAAGGCCCTGTGAGCAACAGGGTTCGAGAGTCTGCATGCTGAGCCATATTTGCATAGACTGGTTGATTCATCAAGCCTAAAACCACAGGTTGGAATAAGTCAAAAATGATTTCACATCAAAATGCATTATTTGCAAAGAGAATACATTTCCCTAGATAACAAGTGCTAATACACATTATGAGAACACAGCTTCTTGCTATCTCTAGTGCCATTCTAATATGTAAGGATTGGTGGTCAATGATTCTCTCTCTCAAATGCTGTAGTATTTATTTATTTATTTATTTATTTATTGTCTTTTAAATCCCTGTCAGTGTAGCATTAACCCTATATCATGTACAGTGTATAGGCCTTTTTGGATACTGATTCAATAGCCTCCCCTGGAAATAAATCCTTGTTATGGCTTGTGGATAAAGCATTTCCAGAGAGCTGCAACTAAGGGATGGGTCAGACTGCTAAGTCTTGCTGGGCGCCTGCCTAGAAAGGGTTGCTGAAGTCCAATGTGGCGAACTATCCCCAGACCATTTCCTATGGGCTCTCAACCATGATTTGAACCAGGACTAATTTTGCTCTCCAAGATGAGTCTCTGGGGATCCCATCAAATTTATTTTTCATTATTATGGTGAAGCTTAACCAAAAGCATTTCCATAATTCATCACTAGTGTATATCAAACACTGTGTTTTATTATTGTATTAATACTACAAGCTTTATTATATTATGGGGGAGGGTACATTGTTTTTCCCTGAGCATCACAGTCATTCTTTGCTTTGTATTCAAACAGAAACCCATGGACACGTTGGGTGAAGAAAATCAAACGTGTGTCGCCCCACTAATAAAAATGACTTTACATTGACATAAAAGATTAGAAATATATATTTATTTCCAATCCAATTGTATCATAATCCTTAAGAAAATATATGGAGGACTTTTTTTTTCTTTACAGAAACAATGCAAGCACCAAATTGCTATGGGAAATGTCAGGCTTTGGGTTTTGCAACAGTATCTTCATAAAAAAGCAATTTTAGCATCTTAATTATCCAGATTGCACAAGGAATTTAAAACAATTTGTTTTGTCTGATAAAACCTTAAGCCGGTTCCTGTACAGCACTTAAGGAAGCTATCTTATAAAAGCTGTAAAGTAAATGAGGTGCTGATGAGAATGTGCAAACTAAAGCACTCCCAATGTGTGAATTTCTAGACAGTAATGGAAATTATGTAAATCAGTTCTGATAGGACCTATTTTTGGTTATATGTTTGTTACAGACAGGAAGAGGGAAGTCGAAATGCATGGTACTTTGTCCATGTGACAACCATTTAAATAGGATTAGTCATGTTTTACAGAATGAAATGTAAAGGGTTATTAACCCTAATGATTCACTTTTTTTTCTTTTTTTTTTGTAATTGATATTCAAATATCCTAAATGACATTCTAATGTATCATATATGCCCTCACAATGTGTTCATATTTGCTAGTCAGGCACTCAGACATTAACACAGGTCACTTTCAACCAAACCCTTTAAATGCTAAATTGACAATTAAACCTGTTAGATTACTACTGAAATATATACATATAAAATCAATGGTTGCTGTTGTTGATTTTAAAGAAAATGATCACAATTTTGTGACATTAATTTAGAGTATGAATACTCAGTAACCCACAAACATTTCTGTTATCAGTAAAGTATATTTGATTATAAGCATATATAATAGTTGCATGTACTGCAGCTAATAAAGCAGTAGATGATCTCATCTATATTGTGAGTGCATTTCTTGTGCTTTCATTGCTATACTCCTACAACCCTTCCTGGCATTCAGTCATTTACAGCACACCTTTACATTTAAACAGGTTTTCTGTGACATTGTGTGTTAAGGAGAGGAGGCTCTCTGTTTATTTTAAGTGAGAGTCATTGGCATAGCTAACTGGGTCCATTTAACATTTTAAATGGTAGAACATTGTTATAAGATGACAAGCAAGCGGTGCATAAATCAATAGTGCATGGAACTTATATACATATATACATATATACTTTGTAAAATAATAAGGAATAAATGACCTGCAGCTTTTTTTTTAATCCTGCACAAGGGTTTTCAAAAGACTGTAAAATTGCATCTCCGAAGACTATAAAAAGCCATTTCTTTCATCCCTCCTGGTTTAATTATTTCTCCATTTCCTCTTCTTCAGTATCACATTTCAAAACCATGGAGGATCCTCCAACATCCTGCACATCTGTATTCAGACATCTGTTTTACTCTCCCTTGCATCCTAGTACTGTATAATTGCATGTTGGTCTTCTCATCTACAGCAGCAGACATTTTTCCATGCCCAAAATGGAACTTTAGAATAACTACATGATGGCTTTGCCATATGCAAAGGACTGTGAGAGCTGCTGATGTCCCTAATAACACAGCACTAGATCATTGTGCTTAAGCATGTCATTGTTGTTTCTTAGCAGCATGAAGGTGGGATTATATTGCTATCCTACTTGATCAACAAGCTGTCACGTCGTCTTTGTACTCTCATTCTTTCTCAAATTAAAAGGGCTTCTCCACTTCAGCATCCGAGTTTGAGCACACAGGTCTCAAATAAATAGACCAAAAAAACTACCGGTGCTACTACAATTGCTCAGAGACTCCTTTCATCAAATTATGTGCATTCTATCAACTAATTCCCCAGTATGGCAGGGGTTTGACGTAGGAGAGGTAGATAAAGAATGCTGTAACTAGAGTATTTACACAAGCCAAATCTACCAATCACATCTCTCCATTTCTAAGGGCATTGCACAGGTTTCTAGTATCGTAGAGAGTTCAAAGCCTACTTCTCACACACTGTATGACTGTCCATGTTTGTCTGTCTATTTGGTTAAAGTACTTTGACATCCCAGCCTGTGCTGTAACACCAGTCACTGAATATCTGTTTTTTATCCAAATTAAAAAGCCATGTTGCATTTTACATTTTTGAATCGATTTCCAGATTCTATTTGAGTACTTCTGATATTTCTAATTCCGATTATTATTATTTTTTTAATCTTTTGCTTTGTTAGCCATGTAGTTCTGCTCTTCTGCTGTAAAGTGCACTGGAAAGATAGTATTTGAAGGACACTATATAAACAAATTTGGCACAGTCCTCTTAAATCTCTGCAGTTTAACAGGTTTCTGCAGTTAAACTGCACCCCGGATCCCTTTACTTCCAAAATACAACTGTTTATGACATGCTCCACAAACTGAGGTGCAGAGGGTTAGTGTCTTTTGATTTAGACACATTGCTCTCTCTATAGTCCACCTTTTAAAATCACCAGTAGAACTCATTTAAAATGTATCGCAAAATAAAAACACATCAAATGTATTAATCCCAAGCTTCAGTCAACCACTTTCAAAGATACACAGAATTGACAGATCTGCTAACAAGATATGCTTCTTCCATCAAAACTATTCTGGCTATTCAATCAAGGTCAGCATACAAACATTTTCATCTGCAGAGACCAATGCAAGTCTGAATGATAAAGACTCCCTGCTTCTACTTTTGTACCTGTTATATTCACTCTGTGTTGACTGATGAAAAGCCGTCAATTTGTTCCCTTCTTTTTCCATATCATGTCCCTCCCCAGCCCCCCTATATTATATTTTATTATATTCTGTCATACTTGCTTATATTTCTCTGTTTATCTATTTATATATGGGACATAAAATGGTAATTTCCAGCTGTTAGACTTGAGGGATTATGCAAAATTGTTCTAAAGCACAGGAATGTTCATTATGGCCCTACAGACTATTTTTCTTATGTGAACTGCACTCAGAAGCTTGTTAGCTTTTTTTAAAACACAAGATTATACAATGGAACACAGGTCCTGATGTGTAATTAAACACACATATACCGTACATTGCAAGGCTTTTATTACAACCAGCTTGTCACCTTAGCAGGTTTTGTGCTGAAATTAACGCAAAGATAAGATAAAGCAGCATGTCTGTCATATTATTGAATTATTGTAACTGTCAGACTTAAAAATAAACTTTTGAATAGCATTCCCGTGTTTTTGTAGTGCTTTGACATTGTATCTTTTCCCACTAGTGTTGCTGTCCTGGACTTCACTGGAACTCTGTGACTGTTATTATCAAAAGTACTAAAAACATTGAAAACCTGGGGACAGCCCAACCTTAAAGATAATTATTATAAAAGCTTGCAATGTTTCAGGCAGGAAATCTATAGTATCATTAATACAAGTTCCTAGTACATCGCATTTATTCATTGGTCAAACTACAAGCCAATTATTGGCAAGTTCCCATCAACCTACAAGGTATATAAACCTACTTCACAAACTCAGTCTTTCTGTGCTTTCGAATTACCATTGGGAGTTCAAGTGCGGCTGCAGTGCTAGTTCGCTATGGTCATCAGGCATTTTTAACATAAGGTACTCAATTATGTATCAATTTTAATGAGAATGTATGCCCTTATTCTGACTGCCGTTTTCTACATGTTTATCGTTACCACGGAGACGGTCACCCGAAATCCGCATGTGCTCGCAGGATTTGCCCCAAGTCCAAGGATACAAAACCCGGCAGTTGGATTTAAAAACTCTGTTTAAAAATCCTCCATCTACCCCTATCATAACTGTCACACTTACTGTCCAATCACCCTAACAAAACTTTTGTCAAATATTTAATTTCTGGATTAAGCCAAGGCTTCCAGGCAGGTCTGCATTCCTTACCTGAAAGATCTCACGTAAGTCGAAATCTCCTTTCAAGCGTTTTAGAATAAGTCCTATCGGAGTAGCCACCCGAAAATATTCTGGGAAAAAAAGGCTAATCATAGATTTGTCATCTCTGCATGGTGGAAGCAAAACGAGCATTAATAGTCTTATTCCCGCCAATCAATTCTCTTTGCACTATGCAAAAACAGATGATGCTATTCACATGATCGAAATTGCAGGAAGGAGAGCATGTTTGGCGAAAGCAGGCATTACTGACGCTTTTAAAGTTATGCCTATTCATCCTTCTCAATGACATCTTTTTGGTATTAAATGAAGATCAAAATACTTTTTTGCTGTAAGACTCACTTTTGGTTGCTGCAGTAGTCCTCACATTTACAATTCTCTTCAGAATCAGAAGCGCTGTGCTGGATTCTATTAAATAATCTGAGACTGCCTTTCGTTCTTCATTTGCGGAATGATTTTTTAGTGATTGACTTTCCAAGGTCATCTCCTGCTACAGGCATTACAGCACTACAAAAATACTTTCAACGATCTGGGAGTTCCGTTGTCAAAAGAGAAAACAGGGCCTGCTACTTCTGTCAAGCTCCTCGGAATAATTTTGGACTCCATCAGCACGTTAGCACGTCTACCACAACTGGTGTCATATTGGGGAAATAATCAGTCAGTTCTCCCTTCAAGATCTGCATTCCCTTCTGAGGCATTTAAACTGCAAGTCCATACAGTTAATTCATTGCAAGATTATTAAATAAAATAAGATTTGCAGCTTCCCTACAGTTAGAAATAACTTTGGACAAGGGGTCTTCATTTTTGGTCTTTGTTTCTAAATCACTGGAGTGGCTTTTTAAATTTTTTTTTACCACGATTACTTTGATACCCCGACTTTTTACTCGCGCGGCTTCCTCTGTGGGTTTCGGCGGTTACTTCAATGAACAATGGTTTGCAGACTCCAGCCTTCAAAGATTCAAAGGTTTTTTAGCAGGCGGCACTGGGATGCTCCGAAGGATGAGGCTGTGCCCCAACTATTTTTTACTCCACTTTATTTTTCTTCAGCCATTGTTTTGGTTAAATGTTTTTTGGAAAGCTGATTTTGTATTATAATAAAGGTTGTTATTTAATGCAAAATTGTCCTGACTGAAACAATGTTCAGCAACATCTGTAGCTTAAACACTCGATTATAATATATGAGTAAATGTAACGCATTTAGTTTTCTTTAATGAAAGCAACAGTTTAAATGATTTCTGACAGAGGCATCTGCTCCAGTATGTAACTGGATTTCATACAAAAAAAGATTTTAGGGGATATGGGTAAATTTAAAAAAGCATAGAAAAGGCCCAGTAAACAACCTCTTGTTACCTGATTTAATGAAATGTTTATTCAACCTGTAGATACCAGGTTAGAGCACAAACGAATAGTTGTTATCTATCAGTGAGCGTTCTTACATTTTTTATCAGAAGCATGTTTTTTTTGCACTACAGCTGCAACCGTATTGTCATCTTGAGAAATGTGAGCCTTGCAGGCATCTGTCTGTTTAAACCAAAATGGAAAAAAAAACAGCAACAACTTGATGGGAATTGTTACAGCAAACTAATTTAGTGCATGGAAGTGGTATTAGAGCATTATGTATGAAATTCAAGGTTCAAATGTATGGGTCTGGTTGCTATATTACTGGATAAGTCTGGGTAAGTTCAAAGCCAGTTCAAGGCAGATTTAGTGAAAAATTATAACAACAGTACTGGGCCAACCGAATCCTGAACCACCCCGAATGATAGTCAGATAAATGTAAATAAGAAATTACAATGACATTTGAAACTACTTACTCTATAAGCAACTTCTAGGTCACATCAGGGGTAGTGTATTCATTGAGGTCCTTTCTATTCAGGGCTCCACTCAGCTTGCTATGATGTATTAATAAGGTGGTCAACTGAAATAAGTGAAAGCATGCAAAATTCTCTGTATTCACAAATGCACTATAAAGTTGAAGAGGGAAGAGAGAGGCTTACATTTTTAAAAGGTGACTGTTTCCCTCAGTGCAATGCTTTCTTTGTTGAGTTATTTATTTTTCAGAAATATCGCTGTTATTTCTTATACATATACTAACTAGTACAATTACAATTACAAATCTGGTTCACTAGATGGCATTATACATATGTTCAATAAAATATCTTAAAGGGAAAGTGAGGACAGTTGGAATTATAATGGAAACAGACTTAGGACAGAGAGTGCATGTAGGAGTGTATGGGTTACCTAGCTATGTTAATGATGCTGAATCATTGGGATCCATTAGCTACTAGGAACTGGATGAGTATTAATAAGCAGAATAGCATACTAGTGTTATAAACTGTCTTAATACAATGTTCGGGAGATATTAGCCACAGTATGCATTTTCTTCACAAAGTCAGTAAGTTATCTAGAAACACCCAATAATAAATTGTGGGTCCAAGAATACTACATTTTTTGCCTCAGTCTTTCAGTGTAATGCATTAATCGCCGTTAGTAAGTCCAATGCAAACATACAGTACATACAACACCTTGTATACTGCTACATTTTTTAAATGAAAATAGAGCCGCCCCTCAAACAACTTATCTTGCTTGCTTGAACCTTCTTACTGAAATCACTAGAGGCAAGGCACTAGAATAATTTATATTAAAAAAACATTACTTTTGAAAAAACTTCAATTATAAAGCACAACATTACTTGCATTGACCCCAAGGCAGAACAAAATACATTCGCTGAATTTTTTATTTGATTGCTTTTGACTAAAAGTTGTCAGTGCAGGTGACAATCAACCTTTGCAAGACCTGTCCTGCAAAAATGTTCAGAAACCAGACAGCTAAATGTACCTCTTTAAATAGGTCTTCATTATCTCCTAAATAATCTCCATTTGAGCCACAACAAGCAAAGCCATTCAGGCAAAATTACTTTGAAGACAAAAGGCCTTTAAGAAAAGGTTCATTTAGGTGGTCAGTATTAAAATAATGTCATTATAAAATGAAAACCAGCATTTGATTTAATTGCTGCATATGTACATAGATTTTGAAATTCCAGACGGAGAACATCATCATCATATTTCTAATGGTGCATTTTCATGAGACATTACATGCATATTTAATTAATTGCTGTGAGATGTAATACGAGTTTCAATTGAAAGTGAACGTTTTTGTTAAATGAATGATGAGCATATTTATTTAATTACAATGTGTCGATATCAACAAAAAGGTGACATTTTTTGTCAGGGTGCCGTTACACACCATGCTTCAAATAATGAATAAACAGCATGTTGAATGCATATAATATTAAATACTATGCAGCACATACAATTGCATTTGAATCTGGCTTTAAACTGACTTGAGCTTGTCATATATTGTCACATGATTTTAATGGAATTTTGGAAGTTTGTGTCTGGCACTTATTATATTAGAGAGAAAACAATAATTACTCAATATTAAAGCAACCAAACCCAGAACCAATGTTTACATCAGTATTTGGTTAGCTCTGTTTTTTAAGAGAACAATCCTTGGTAACATAAAAAAGAGGAACATGCTTAAAATTTACTTAAAGGCAGATGGAAGTGCTTTAAAAATATTCACAATAGTAAAAACAATGGAACTGGACTTTTCAAACAACAAATATGATGTGTAAACAATTTGAAGCAACTATGAAGATAATAAATTTGGTGTTACAGTTAATTAAAAAAAATAATAATAATAAAATTACCCACATCCTCAGGTGATGAAACTGCAAAAGAGCCATGCAATAAAGTTTGTGTACTTTTGATGACACTTGATTTGAATTAATACATGTCCTTTTTGTCATTGAAACACACTTGCTCACTGAATGCTTGTAGATTTCTAAATTGATAAACCCTTATCCTTGCAGGAATGTCCCTGAATGTGTTGATTAGCACTTTAATGCACATTAATTATCATTGGATATTGAATCACTTGGTAATCATTTGATAATTGAAACAGAAAACAAGTGGGCATGCAGTGTCAGAACATGCTCCCTTATTTATTTGTTATCTGACTAGCACATCAAAAATTGTGAAATAACCTACTGAAAAAAGTAAATTAGCAAAGGGCACTTATAGGGCATGGTATGGTATAATTTACTGAATCCGTAAATGGGTCATGAAATAAGATCTGTACTAGTTGTGGGACAAGCTTAAATTGGTATGTTCTTACAGTATGTTTGGAGTATATCCACTAATGACATGTTGAATATACAGGTAATCAAGACTGAGCAAGTGCTCAGTATCCTCTTCAATACCTGGTATAAATTGAAGCCCTTTTACAGTCCCACTACCCTTTTTGTTTGTTTGTTTGTTTGTTTTTTTACCAATGCTTGATTCAGGTTATCTAGAGGACCTGTAATAAGACTCACTTAACCTACAAATCCTACAGGTCAGTGCTACTTGACTGTCCAGACCCAATGCTCCCTACATTGTTCCTAAAAGCTGCCTACTGAAGTCCTTGTTGGTTTATCAGCTTTTCTTTTTTTGGCTGTGCTAATTTCTAAAATAAGTGAGAAACACTTTGTCAGAATAGTAACTGAAATAACTGTGTTGAAGCTCTAAACATGGACAGCACTGTGGAGTAGTGGTTAGGGATCTGGACTCTTGACCGGAGGTTGTGGGTTCAATCGCAGGTGGGGGACATTGCTGCTATACCCTTGAGCAAGGTACTTTACCTAGATTGCTCCAGTAAAAACCAAACTGATAAATGGGTAATTGTATGTAAAAAATAATGTGATATCTTGTAACAATTGTAAGTCGCCCTGGATAAGGGTGTCTGCTAAGAAATAAATAATAATAATAAACAGGGTACTTTTTTTTTTTTAAGTAGCTGGAAATGCCCAAAATAAAATACTTTTTAATACTTTTGTATTTGGTAGCTAGCAGAGCATTTCTTTCTGTTTTCAACCGTTCATGGACACATCCTAACACTCACATTCACCCAGTGGCATAGCTAGGGGGGTGGTTTTAGCGGTTTGACCCCCCCCCCCCTCCCGAAATTAATTATTGAACTATGTGGGGCAATATAAAATATCAGCCATGTGCAAAAATCTCCCCACCACCAGAACCCCCCCAAAAGAAATCCTTGCTATACCAGTGTTATTACCCATCAGCAAAAAATCCTGGCTACACTGCTGTATTCACCTATATTTATACTGGAGGTGGCAAGGTAATTGATTCATTGAAGATCCAATTCTGAACCAAATTCCAACACTCTCAGATGGGGATTTAGCAGTTCCAGCATGGAATGAAAGTTGCATCTGCCAAACCCTGTGCAGGGTTTTTTCACCCTTTCACACACCTATTTTTTTATTTTATTGTATTTTATTTTATTGAAGCTTTTCTGCCAGTTTTCTTTGATTGAAGCTCATTGACAAGATTTTAATATACTGGGATCTACAGAAATGTCAGCTGTGCTGTACATTATGTCTCTAGAATACCACAGCTATTGTAAATTTGTATTATTTGTTTATTTTTTAAATCAGACTCTCTACAGTACATCCCCATACCTAATGGAACTTTATTTATTTTTCTAAAATAGGATTTTAAATTAGGCTATAAAACAAATGTACAAAGACATTGCAAAACCAGACTCATACATTCGTCCTCATTAAATACATGACCCACTTTTTAACCTTTAGGTTTGACTGTTTAAGGTCACCCTCCTCTGTAACAATGTGCAGATGTACCTTAAAGTTCATTACCGTAAAGAAGAAAGGTGGGAAGAGTAATAATTCAAGATCATATCAGACAGAATCACCATACAGTACCTCGTATAGCTCTGCAATCACTTTTTTATATACTTAATTTAACACTAAATAATTTAACTAAGATAAGTAGTACATTGAGCCTGAACTGCTCAGCTTCAATTTTCAGTCCTCTGGCCCAACTTGCACAGCGTTGGAATAAGAGGCACCCTACAGGCAACCTATGAATTTACAGTACTAGCAATGGGATGCTGAGTCAAAATATGTTAAACAAAACAAAGCAAATTTAAGAACTCCATCTTGACACTTCTGAGATGACAGTTAGGCTACCATTATTACATAATCTACACGGATGTACACATTTCGAGGGGACCGCTTGGCATGCTGACACGGTGTAGTCAAAATAAAAAGTGTTGTCCCTTGTATTGGAATATGGAGGAAGATCACTGTCAAAAATATTTGTATGGGTAAAAAGAATGTGTACTTGTAATTACAGGTACAAATCAAAAATACAAATACAAGTCAAAAACACGAGTACAACTAAAAAAAAGTTACGACTACGACGAGTTAGACAGAGTGTGAAATCACTGTCAAAAATAAGTCACAGAGGTCACAGGACAGGTTGTTGATTGGGGGAACAATCTATGCGTATTTAACGGTGCATGTGTTCAGCACCTTGCTTTGCTGATAGAAGGGAAGGCGTGGCTGCGTGTTGGTGAAATTTGTAGGAGGAATTTTCAAAGCGGGAATTTGGCACAAAATCGCCCAACAGATGGACAGTCTCAGTCTCAGCAAAAATCTTCTATATACACAAGATAGTCAACTCCCCCTTTTCTTTCCGTTCTGCCGATGCGGTGCATCATGGAAATCCAAAGAGTTCCGGTGGCGACTTTTATCCTATCTCTATAATGGAAAGTCAGCTTCATTTCCTATTCAAAGCTTTCTCTTGAAATCAGTTGAATTCTTTTTAGCAAGATTCACCTGGATTTGTTTAGAGACACCACACCTTAACACATATGTGTTATTATTTCTACGATCGATGTATTCATTTGACCTGACAAGAGCTCTTTATCGCCGAAGTGCTGCCCAAAATTGCCTACTCTCATGAATATTCATAAGCGGACAAGACGGGGGCGTGGTTTGGCTGTCATGGGGTTGGGATGTCTATGGGGTGCAGAAAAACTAACATGTGTATAGTATTTGACAAATGTAGCTATTCCAATTCTAGGACTTTCACTCTTGCTGTTTTTGTACAGATATACAGATTCAATCAAGAATTAAAGTTCATGTTATTTCCCTGCTCTATGGCACTATTCAGTCAAGCTCCCAAATACAGAAGGACACCCCCTGAATGCACTAGAAAAAGAGTAATACATTCCAGCAAATGTGTAAGTGCTATAAATAATAGAAGACCTTCGTTTAATGATTTTATGTCCCCATATAGTAGACACATGCAAAAATAAATCGTTATTGTGATATATTGCTTAAAAAAGGCACTCTATTGAGAACAGAAGGAAGATGCACAAGAAATGACACACTACAGTATAGTGTACTCTAAGAGAAACGCATGTTGTAATTAACTTGTGCTTATCCATAACTTTCATTAATGTTTAATGAGTTGGCAGGATTGGTTAATGATTTAATAGCAATGTCCTAACACACGGAAAGACAGTGTTTTTTTTTTTTTTGTCCTATACATTGTATTGAAGTTGACAGAATGATTGACTAGATATAAAGAAAGCCCCAGTGGGATTTTATTGAGTTTTACCACTTCCTTGGAAGAAACAGGGTTAAAAAGCAATATTATCCCGTGGGTAATAACTCATGTATACAACACTCATTGCATATTTTAATTATTCCCTTGGAGGCTAAACATGCACAAAGCTAAAAAGCAAGTGTCAACATGAAATAAACAGCCTTTGTTAAGCATACAATCCAGTTTCCTTTTTCTAAACTATAAGGAGACAACAGATTATTAATCATGCTGTGGTTATCAGCCGTAGCATCCTTTAATTTTTAACCACTTTTACCATTTTAAGTCTAACCTTTTGTATACAATCGATCTGGAATTAGGCAAATATTTGACTTTGGGTGAACATACAGTATTGAAGTTTTAAATGGCATATTATAGGGTTATAGGATGACAAAAGTCTGTCTAGGGCAGGGTAAGGGTTAGGGTTCTGTTTAAGGGCGGATAGAACCCATATACAGAAGGTCCTAAAGCTTTATTATTAATATACAAGTTTAATGAAATCTAGTTATATTTGTTTCCTAATCATTGATCACATTGATCGATCACACATCAGCTATATCCAGTTCCCTGGAAATGGACTGCCAGATGTTCTCCCTCATTGCCGTGTCTTTATAATTTTCATGTCCTTTATTGTACAGCGTCGCATTTGGTGTGTAGAGGCCTTTACAGATGGGGAAAACTGCAAAAAACACACTGCAGATTAAAATACCATTATGGTAGGTATTTCCTGGAAAACATTGTCAGTAAAACAGTACAGTATGAACCAAAAAAAAGAGGTTCATGTTTGTTTCTGTTTCCCTGGGTAACAGCTCACTTGCAGGACACCTTTGCCTGCAGATTCAAACAAGATCTGTTTTCGGATGTAGTGCACATTAGGACATAGCATGAAAAAATATGCAGGTTATAAACACGTTAGGAAACAGTCAACATGATTGTGTTGCACTGCAGCTTTTAAAATGTGCAGCATGGTCATTTATTACTTTTTTTTTTTTAAAAGCTTCAGTTTATTTAAATATGTTGGCATAGTTAAAAGTTCTGTTCCTACATATGCAGTCGGGGGTAATGTTGAGCTTAAAAGTACTACGCATGCATTAGGCATTGGTTTTTACACAATAATGAGAATGACACATTTTGTTTTAAGACGTGCATTAAATAATATCATGCGTGGAAACGGTTGAACCTTTTTTTTGTTATTATTTGTTTATTTAGCAGACGCCTTTATCCAAGGCTACTTACAGAGACTAGGGTGTGTGAACTATGCATCAGCTGCAGAGTCACTTACAATTAAGACTCACCCAAAAGATGGAGCACAAGGAGGTGAAGTGACTTGCTTAGGGTCACACAATGAGTCAGTGGCTGAGGTGGGATTTGAACCGGGGACCTCCTGGTTACAAGCCCTTTTCTTTAACCACTGGACCACCTGGATAAGTTAAATACATATGATCTCTCTGGAGGATACACAAAGGGGTATTTGCAGAGAGAATAGCCTTAATAAATTATGAGGAATGCCAGTGTTTTTTCCAATAAGTACATAGCATGACATGTGGTAACTTTATCTGCTACCTACAAGGTACCATGCAGTGACTTTACAATCACAAAGCGATGTAGGCTATAATGGTGCGCACCACGGAACATTCAGGGAAAAAGGAAACCTCATGGGACAGATGCTTCTATGCCTGCTGGGGCGATTATAAATTCCATATAAGACTCAGGGGGAGTTGCTCATAAAATGCAGGTAAGAACACATTACCTCCCTCCACAGTCTGCTGCATTTATCTGAGCTAGCAGTTCATGAGGTGAAAAACTGCGGGATTCTCCTGACCTTTCCAAGTGATATTCACAGCAAGCACTGACTGTCACCAGCACACAATCTCTTCCACTGTGCCATCCATTCCTCTAGATTATTACTTCATTACTTTTTAAAGGCTTCTTGCAACAAGGACCATTGTCCTTGGGCAAGCCAAAACAATATTAGGAAAAAAAAGCATTCCGTTGCAGACTTGTTGTTTTCATTCTGCTTAAAAAAAAAAATACTGCATAATGGCTGGCTCTACTCCATTATCGAAAACACTATGTTATATTCCCTTAGGTTACATTCTTTTTCTGTACCTCCACAGCTGACACACTTCATTAATACTTTATAAAGTCATTCTCTCAGAGAATACTATGTCAAAGTCATAAGGTGTAACTGCTTCTGTGGCTCCCAGATGCAGTCTAATTCATTTGACTACGTCTTGGATTGTGGGTTTTTTGTAGGGGTTTTAATAATCAGGGATGCTTCCACGGTCAATCATAATTTAATCGTCTGTTGACTGAGTGAAGCTTTGAGTCTGCTTTTCTTCAAAAACAATGTTGACAGAGAACAGCCATACAGTGGCAGGGGAAATAAGGCAGGGCAGACATGTAAACACATGGGCGACACTTCAAATGAAATGTTGTTAATAAGATTTATGACAGGTTTGCACCATAACCAAAACAAATGGGTGACTGCGTAACTATGTGCTTTCATTTTAAACAAACAGTGGTGTACTCCCAAGCAGCAAATCTAATTATGTTATTTAATGAACATCTTACTTGGTGCCTTGATACGATACTCAGATTAATTATTGATTGTATCTAATACCTTTTACAATATCACTGTACGGAAGCTATTCTTTTTGATATATTCATTTAGTTTTATTTTCTGCATTACTTTTTATCCTCATTGTAACATTATCATAGGGAAATAACTATTTACTTTTTATAATGAGCTAAACCTAAAGGGATTCTAATATGGTTTAGTGTGACTGAGCCAAGCTTAAATATCATTAGGCAGAACCTGTGTAAAATGCCTTCCAGGTGGAGTGAATTGCTGTTAAAAGTATAGTCATGACTTTTTAATCAGTACATTGTACCGTAATATGTTTATATAAACATAACTTACTGTAAAGTATGTAGCTATGCTCTTAATACATGGGCACACACCTACAGTAGTCACTACAGTGTATAATTGCCTCAGCTATCCTTTTTTTGAATATATTATATAAAATATATTGAATTAGTACATCACATTACATCAGGTCTTTTACATTATCCATTTAGAATGTAAACACAGATAGGAACACAGAATGCATGGCATGTGTAAAATGTCTGTTTATTAATGAAACATCACCAAGCAGTAATTCCATCTATTGTGTTACTTTTACAAATTGCATATCCCTGCAACCCTGTAGTATTTGATAGTGTTTAATGATCATTTTATTTAGCTTGATAAAACCAGTTTATATGTGACAATTTAACATGAAAAGTTCTTCCTTTATTTAAATAAAGGAGAAGCCGTTCAGATCAGTATGGGATTATGATCAATTTGTCAATTTAGGTGCGAAAATGTGGAAAATAAGAATTCTGTTTCAACAAGAAGACCACGGATACTTTAGCACACCTGATAAAGTAATTAGTCCAATTAATAGGGATCCTGGGGCTCTTTGAATTAATTTCTTAAAAAAGGTAACAATGGGGTGTATTTTAATTATTCAAACAGTGGGTCCCTCCAACTGTAATAAAAAGAACAAAGGTAGGCAGGTTATAATCAACTTGCTCCTGTTCCAGACAATTACAAGATATTCAGATATGTGTATATTGAGTATTATATATCCCACAATCATCTATTGAAATAATGGCCAACACCCTTCTAGGGTTGATTTAATGCAAAACAGGTATGTGGCGGAGTGTCATGTGAAGTTACTATGGTAATATTCAACATTACAGTCGCTTCTGGGAATACGAGTCCTAATCCACCCTCCATGCCTTCCCTATTTTCCACTCTGGTGTGTGTGATCACCTCGGACACTAACACAGGCCTAACATTACAATACGTGTCTGTAATGCACACACTTAATACACACAGTTCTCCATGTTTGTTTATTGTTTGGAGCACTATGTTGTACATTGGGGCTAATACTTTTTAATGTATTGTGAGGACATCCCTAAAGAAAAGGAGAATAATGAAATATAGAGGTAACAGCTGGCTGAGTTAATTCTTGCTGAGAGAATACCGAAATGCCGGCCGTGGTCATAGTTGACTTGACAGGGCATTCATGGATAGCAGTAAGGGTGAGGTGAAGTAAGGACAGGACGAGAACAGATTCGATATTCTTGAAAGTTATTTAGAGTCTAATCCATCCTTCAAAGTACTTAACCATCTCATTGCTGTTGTTCTGTTCACCCTGTCCTATCCCAGACAGCTGCTTTTTCTAGTTTTACAAATCCTTCACATTAATCAGGGGTTTCTGAAGTAAGAGTTTAAATGCTGATAACTTGTTCTAAAGAGCCGGCATATTATTCACTTGGCAAGACTATATCTGTGATGAAGGATTGCTTTGGTAAGGTATGATTTCCCCTCAGCCCTGATGAAGGAGGTGTATAAAAAGGGTAATAAATAGGAGGACTGATTAGAGGTTAATTGGGTACGTATTGCTCCATCAAGTACAGGGCTAATATACTTTATATACCATATTCCTAAGATGAGTGCATATTGCTAAAACCCTTGCTAGTATTCATGGTTCATATATTGAACCATCTTTTATGAATGATAAGTAGTAAAAAAGTGTTTTATATTTTTAGAGGAATTCCTATTAATATGTAGACATTCCTGAGGTTAAATGCAATTTATAATAATGTCGCCTTCAGTAATATGCAAACTTACGTTTCAAATTATCTCAGTTACTGATTGTGGACGGCATAATAAGTAAGGCTTGAGATGCATGCAATGTTCAAATGATAGAAATACACAGTGTTTTATGTAGTGAAACGTAATATTACAATCCACTCTAGTTAAGGTACATTTCAAGGGACCCACAAGAGCATTTGTCTTATCTGGAATTCTTATTGTCAGGATTGTATGTCAAATAGTTATACCAACGGCCATACATTGATGATTACTGCATGTGAAGGCAATAAGTGCAATGAAACAGATATGTGTATTGCACATTGCTCCTAGGTTTCTACTGTAGTATTTGTGCGCAAATAAATATAGAAATGCTGCCATTAATGTATGTATCCATGTATTTATGTATGCAAGTTTTTTTTTTTTTTTCCAGCCATTGAGTTCTGGAATAATTCCCTATTGTAAAGGCCACAAGGACAGTTTATTAACATGTATTAACAGATTAAAATTTCGTAAGGAAAAGGATTTTGTATGTGAAAACAGTCTAAATTATATATTTAACCCAGAACCCAAAACAGTGGATACTTCATTAGTTGTCTTATAGATGAATCCGAAACCCAAGCCATACAGAATGTAAGCATTGTATATTGGCTTTTAAGAGGGCAGATTGTGCTTCATATCATTCTGGAAACTTTATTAAGTATATATGAACTACATTTTCTCTGCACCAACCTCCACTCTTGAGTTCAGATAAAGAAACAAGGAAGATGTTCTGCTTTGTATTGCTTCTACGCCTAGGAGGTATAAAGTATCCTCAGGAGAGCACTTCCTTTAGAGGAACCTTTCTCTGCAATGCAGCTTGCAGGCTTGAGGATACCTAGCAAGGGAGGATTCAGAGTACAGGAGCTTGTCAGGGATTTTTTTTTTTTTTACTGAGACCTCCCTCAAGGCACACACAAGTTCTCCCACAGTCACAAGATATGGCAATGCAAACAAATCAATATATTTTTTTATTATTATTTCTTAAGGAAAACCTTTAAAAATCTGTTCATTGGAAAACTATTTCAGACGTAGACTACCGTACCTTATCTTAAGTTAAGGTAACAATTTTAGTAACAGTGGTATACTATTATTTATTATTAATTGGTGGGGGCTGCAAAGTACCTCATTTTGTATCATCTGTATCTCATTTTGTATCATTAACATGATTGTTTCTCCTTTCAGAAAATAGGAGTTGATTGAAGAATGAAGGAAACACTTTGAAAATAAAGCCCTCAATATTTAACTTAATTGTAGTGGTAGCACTTTACGTGGGACAATCTTATTAACAACATTGTGTCACCCGATGAACAGTAATTACATGGTAACAGCATGGTACATGGTACATTTACATGTAATTACACACTTATTTCACCAGTATTTACTATGTAGTTATTACTATGTTATTTTATGGTTATATACACTTGAAGTGTGACCATTATTTTCCAAGCAATGTTAATATAATTAAAAATGTAGTCACCAAATAAGTACTTAGTTAAGCAAGATGTACCCTGCAACCTAAAGTTAATGTATTTTTTATATAATTATAAATATATAAGAAGAGCTGATCTGGAAACCAGTCAATTCCCAGTGGTTTCTTCTCAGCATTAGAAATGAGATTGTACCCCAGTGTGTTTGAATCTAGTAATACAGAAGTGAATCATTCCTTAAAGACTAGTCTACTTTTTATGATTACACCAGAGCCTGTTTTTAAATGCTTGGGCTTTCCTGTACCATTACAAAGCGCTCCCACCCCTATTAAATGCAGAATGATGGTCCAGGAGGAAATACAATTATACATTCAGAAGAATTTAATAAGAATGAGGAGGATTGTTAAAAGTGGATACTGAAATATATCATGTTCATCCATGAGATTTCTTTAACAGCTACATAATGTTAGTTCAGAAAGAAAAAAAAACACTTCACCACCCATCTTAATTTTTCATTCACAATAGGCTGAGTACATACCATTAAAATCATTTAGTTGATTGGGTTTTCCTTCTTGTTTCCAGCCTTGTTTTAAGTGGTTCAAGATGAGTGCTGGCTATCTTGACAAAGACAACTTGTAAATCATTACACCATGTTGTTTATTATTTGTTTTGCTTTAACAAAGAATAATGCAACCCAAGTTTGCCGGTAACTCTCTGGGTAGGGTCATTTAAAAATAATTTTAAAACATACATCTATCATTCTTATAACATACTCTTAAATATTATATTAAATGGTCAGTGAAGTGAAAAACCAACAGATAAAAAGGGAACCATTCATGTAAACAAAGCTAATATTAGGCTAGAAAATATATTTTGAAGCAAGGGTTAGACCACCTTTTATGGATTATTTGTTTACAGCAGCACAACAGATTCTGCAGTTATTTCTTTATTACACTCTACACATTGTCTCTAGAGGCAATTCTGTGCCTAAGCAATTGTTTTTAGTTTTTTACTGGTTAGTGCTCAGACTCTATTCATAATGTCAGGCTGCACTTGCTTGTGCATGTATTGTATGTTCTCTAATGATTCTCTGCGGATTTTCTTTGTCACATTTTTGTGCCTAGGAAATGATGTTTGTGTCATATTTCATCACTTCTAAGTAACAAAGTAAAGCACTTTGTCTCTCATTGTCATGCAATATTATATCAAAATGAAATACTAATCCCTTGCATAAATAATTCATTACGGTAAAAACAACAAAGCTGCTAAAAATGACAGTCATAAATTATGCATTGTGTTTGCTTTTCAGACATGACACTCACTCAACTGATTAGTACAGATTTAACATAACATTTTAAGCTTAACTCTTGTACATTGTCAAAAGGAATTTTCAGGATGTTATCACTGGATAGTTTTACTGAGTTCTTGCACTGCTGCAACACTGCAAACACAGGCAAACCCCGGTATGTAGCACAGACGTTAGATGCATTTGATGCTGTTCTAGTAATAATGATTACCGATTAAATACAGGTATCTGTTATTAATAACTAATAATTCATTGATAAATATGTTATTCACAGTATTAAATATTACTTCTACTACTATGACTACGACTACTACTAATAATAAAGACGATTTTGCCTTTTTAAAAAGTCATTCAAATTGAACTGCAAGATCTTGTTACTCCTGAACATCTTTAAAACATGTTTATGTGTGATTAAAGAAATACTAAATTAGGCTGTTTTATAATAAACTGATTTGCTGTTTTTTTTTATTATGTGATATATCTTTCCATGGTATACCATATATTAGTGAGTTACTAGGTTTTAGGGAGATACTTTCCTGTTTTCACTGCCACAAACCACCATGGACACCATTCTTGATGAATTCTGCTCCAAAAATTGCCCTCCCTTTTCTTTGCAAACATGTTCGGTGACACTTTACATTAAATGTCTCTAATTACTGTGTATTTACATAGTAGTTAGTTAGTAAATACATGTATACTTACACATAATCACAATGTTATTATACACAGTTACAATGTACTTAATGTATACATTGTTTTGCATGACATAACCCTAATTTTAAACCTAACCCTAACCCTTTTCTGATACAATTGTGTACATACATATTACACCCCAGGGAATTATGCACAGAAAAAAAAAATCAAAATTTATGCAGAATTATGCGGTATCTCTGTACAAGTATGTACAAAGCAACAACAGTATTGTACAGTTGTATTGGGTTCTTCTCTCATACTGGATATAAAAAAAAAACTAGCATAAGTAAAAAAAAAAAATAAGTAGAAAACAATTTTTTTAACATAACGTCTTTCTAAATTCCAAGATCGAAGTAAAGGAACACCAGCTGTTTCAGTTTGTCTTCCGAAAGAGAATGCCTCCGATCGGACAAGACAAGATTACACAGTGATCAGTTGTATTTGTTACTGCATTTATGTATCTGAAAGCTAATGTTTTCAAATTAGGAAGACGGTCAGCTGTCGATGACCAAAACAAGTCAATGTCAATTTCCCCTGGCCGTAGAGCGTTCTGGATCGCATCGAGTGCCACCTTCGCAGTGTACAAAGCAAAGCAAAGAACATCTTTTACTCTCTCTTTTGCTGATATATTGTGCAAAAATATTTACATGTTAAGTACATTGTTACTACACATAATAACATTTCAATTATCTGTAAGTACACATTTATTTAACTACTATGTAAATTACCACATATTCATTCTAAATTGCTGACCTATCTGTGTCACACATATTTCCAGTTCTGATCCCAGGTTTCTAATTATTACAAGTCTGCTCCTTACAGCCAGTGGGAACTATTCTTCTTCATTATTCAGTATGCTCACAAGCACCGCATTCAACATGAACACACCAGAGTATCTCTCCAACCTGCTGACCCGCTATGTCCTGCACGCACGCTGAGGTCCTCTGACTCAGGCCTGCTTGTTATACCCAAATAAAAGTGTGCCACACTCAGAGAGCGCTCTTTTAGCTTTATGGAACTCTCCCAGCTTCAGTGCGTGCAGCTCCAACAATCGCTCGCTTCAAATCAACTCTCAAGACCCACTTGCTCTCTCTTGCCTTTAATGGTCTCTAAGCCTGGTATCTATTATTAGCTGTTGTCTAAGTTGCTATTTCAGGTTTTTCACTCCATCTTATTCGTATGATTCTGCTTGGCACACACATCCACAATGTTTAGAATTCACATCCTAGCCTTTTATTTAATGTATTATGCCTATATTTAATGTACTATGCATTGTTCCTCACTATCTTGTAAAGTGCTTTGTGATGATGGTGGTCCACTATGAAAGACGCTATATAAAATAAATATTGATTGATATTGATTGTTGAGCACTGCAGCATTCATATGCTTTTTGAAACCCAGTTTCAATTGGCTTGTTGAACTTGCTTGGCTTGTATGCAATGACATACACATTAACACGCCTTCATTGCTTTATAGTCTGGGTGCATGCTGTTGTACTGCAGTTGTGCTTTTGTGAGGTTATGGATTTGTCCTCACATTTTTACATGTTCAGTATCAAACGGGGTTTCACCTTAATCCTATATTACACTGCACTATTTAGAATGAAACATGTAGCACAAAACTAATACAAAAATAAACCTGAAATGATGAAATCCATTACATTTCTAAGCATCTGTGGCTTCAGTGAGAAACTGCTATACAACTTCATGGGACCTTGACACCTACAGACTTGTTTTGTCCATGTTTAACTGAAAGTTAAAAAACCTTTAAGGTCAGCTTGGTCAAATAATAACACCCACACAAATATTTCTAAATCAAAGGAGTTGTCTTGATTCATAGATAAGTAAAAACAAAACCTGTATAGCCTTCTAAATATATTTAATCATTACACATATTTATCTTCTAATGTTGGATTGTGTCTATTCGGCTGTTGACTCGTTCTTTGTATTTTTGTGTTTATACAACACAATCATTTTTGCATCCAGACTGAACAATTTCAATGTCATTGTGGGCTGTCCCCAAAAAAAGATTCAGTGGCAGGTATTACATCTTCTTTTCATATTCTTAACTAGAATCTTACTGCAGTGAGGTGAATGATTCCTGCATTGAGGCAAATGATTTTAACATCTGCACCTATTCCTCTGTAATGGATTGGGGGTGGGCCCCAAGCTGATCCCAAAGGAGTTCAGTGGGTGAGTAGGCTTGCCCATCAACATTATACTGCGTAACTCTAGCTGTGTCGGGGTGTGCATTACCATGTAGTCTGGACCTCGTTAGGTGAGAAAAGGAACCACTTTTTGCTGTAGAATCTCATTAATATGTCTCTGGGCTGTCAGGTCACTTTGAAATCTTGTAATTGTGCCCAAGGTACAAATATAATTCCTTCCCTTTAGATTGACAACTGTCATTTGTAACTGACAAATGAGATAATTCAGTTCTAATTTCACTGATATACATACATAGCACAGGAATTTAATTCCACTTTATTAGCAACAAAAAAAAAAAAGAAAAGTCAAGGTGCTGTGTCCCAATTCTAGTTTAAAATATAGTCTAAAATAACCAAGAAAAGCTTTAAATACTTTATCAATACTGTTTTGTGGTGCATTTCCCTCAGTGTATGGAAGAAAGCAAACAAACAGACAAACAAATAAATAAAAAAAAACACTACGTCAACAAAGACAAAAATGACCTTGTCTAAGCAAATGGAAACCCTTTGTTCATGCATACTTCATGTATCTCAATATAAAGGTATTTGTGATGTTTTTTTCCTGAGGTGTCCTTTCCTTGTTTTGGATGAAATTAAAGGTTGCTGCTTCTTAATCATATTCCTTTTGTGTACCATACTCATTATCCCGCACATTATCAGTCTATCAGCTCCCTCTAGCCCGTGTGATCTCTAAATGGAATATGTGTTTGTGGTGACACAAAGGGGCAAGAGGAAGCACTGAAACATAATTGGAAGAAATTAAAGCAGTGTGTGTTCTAGAAGATTGTTATAATTGTTGGCTCCTGTCCTTCAGAGGTCAAGGTTGGCTGTGATGTTTGGAGATGTGGAAAGTGTGGCTGCTGCATAGCAGTTAAAGGAATTGGAGAGTGAAAAATAAAAGAATTGTGTCTTTCATTTGCAAACCATTTTCTGAGTTTGTTTTATCCTTTTGAAATCTGACACCTATGGATAACCAAGAACTCAGAACCACTTGCAACAGAAATTGTGTTCTTAATGAATATGATGCTTTTAATTTTAGTAAGGTGCTACTAGACTCATATTTGATATAAATTATAATTTACTGTTCAACAGAATATGCATTATTTAATTAAAACAACTCTAAACAGAAGGGATGTTTCATAAATTAAATACATTGTTGGACAAATGGTAATTTAATTAATTGTAAGTGATTTTTTTTAATGTATTGGCAAATTCAATATGATTTATTGAAATGCACTGTTGCAACCTTAGGCTTTTAAAATTAAAATGCGCTGTATAATATCCTAATAACTTGACCAACAAAACCGATGCAGTACATTGAAAAAGTAATGTATAAGGCAGTAGCCCTTAAATTAGAAATAACTACATTTGATTTCTGTTATCTTATAGCAGTGCGGTGCTGACTTTTGTGACAGATTAAAGACAATACCGTGAAGCACCTGATGAACAGGTGTGCTCCTAATGAGTGAGAATGCTGATGTGAATTCAGCAGCACCTGCACAGGTACAGTGTGCATTCTGTTACATTCACTCCTCACTTCTACACAGTCAGTTCACACCCAAAGCCTACTGAATGTGCAGGGAATCAGCCTGTAAAACAAGCAGAGCATGACATAATACAACTTTACATAATAAAAAAGGCTTTTGGGGATTGAATTAAAAGTGTGCTAAATTTGTGATGAAGCTAACCATGGAAATTTTCAATATCATTTTGCAGTTGCAGTATTGTGCTTTCTCCCTAGCCTTTAAATGTACAGTTGGATCTCAAGTCAAAGACATTAGGCATTACCAACACACTTTAATTTAAATGTTAAAATATATTTATAATATTGTAGACACAAACAATATATATATATATATATATATATATATATATATATATATATATATATATATATATATATATATATTTCAATAACAATGTCAATTAACACTTAAACAGGCAGTTGAGTGTTGATTACTAACCTTTCAAATGTACACTTTTTACAGAATGCGTCTTATACTATCTACTATATATATTTTTTTACCATTGTACAACTTAGGAGGAGCCTGGTTTTTCCACTGCAGAGTGTGAGCTGTGCAACCGACGTCATGTGCAATGAACGTGTCGAGTTGCATGTTGATGATGCGATATTAAGAGATTTAAATTGAGAATGGCGGATCCAGAGGTTATGGTTGTGTTTTCCTTTGTTTTCATTCTTCATATATTACTGAATACAACTGAAATGCAGTTGCACGCCATGTTGTTCGTCTTCCTCGAGTGTACTGAATGACGCACCGTGAGAACGAAAATCAATGACCCCTGTCCCTAGCCCTGCTCGCCTCTGAGCCAGATTCAGGTGTGTTGTGCAGCCATAGTTTCACGGTTTGGTTCTTGTTCGGCTCAACAAATAACCAGTGGAAAACCACCTGTACCATGAGGGCCTGGGGCTGTCGTGGCTTGGATGTGCCAAGCGAAAAGGGGTACTAAAGACTCAACATCATTCAATAATTGTTTTAAACAGTGTGGGTACAACTTTTACCATAATTGAAAATACGTTGGAAAACCTGGAAATAAGCAAATAAACAAGCAAAGAAGAAATGGAAGCTACTAAAACAAGCAGTCTTGGTGCTAATAGTGTACATGTTTACAACCAAGAGCCTTGTTCATTTTCACAAGTATTCAAGTTGATTTTTAAGTAAGTGTCCTTCCGAAGTCCTCAAATGTGTGCAGAGAAGAAGCAGTGTCTTAATTTTCAGAGGTTCCAAAGGTGATACATTATGTGCTTTTGCAACTTTACCTGTTCATTAACTTTTATTAGTATGGATATTATCACAGCAGTCTAGAGGTGATAATGGATAAGACAGTCCATAAATTTCTCATGTGTTGAAATGCATAAACGAGTAAAGGGTCAAGAAGAAGCTATCTGTGCAAAAGCACGGAAGTGCTACAATGACTGTGCCAAATGGTGTATTTATTGGATATAGAGGATTAAAAAAAAAAAGAAATTACAGTAATGTAAGTCATCTATCCACCAGATTAATAATAATAATAATAATAATAATAATAATAATAATACAGCTTTGTTTAGTGAATGCATACAAAAGTTAACAAAATAATTAACATACCAAATTCATGTAGGTATATTAAAAACAGGTTCATTTGAAACATTCAATTATTTCTGCTACGTTATTTCTATATAAACTCCCACTGACCTCCCACCCATTTTCTCAGGGTTTCATGTAAGATTGTAAGAGAAATGTATCCTGAGGCAAGTTCTGGATAGAACTAAAAGTCTTTGAAATAATGTGTGTTGTACTTTTCCACCCTGAGCAAATAAATCTGACAGTTTCAAATGCTCCAATCTATATTAAAATGCCCTCCTTAAAAGTTTGTCTCAAACGCTTGTCTATATTAAAATGCCCTCCTTAAAAGCTTGTCTCAAAAATCACATTTTCTATCTACAATGGTAGGGGATGGAGGCAAGATTCACTTTTGTATATAAAAAAACACTATAGTGTTCAAGGGTATTTTGCAGAATGTAAACAAAAAACAAAAACATCACCAATAAGTTTGCTCAAAAGTACCAGCTTCTCAACATTTCAGTATGGTTAACCTGTCACAGTGGGCATGGTAATGTAGCATAGATTGAATTTGTTTTTTGAGTTTATCAACATGGAATGGCCCTAGTCAAGTGGGCTATGCTATATTCACACTTTAAAAAATTAATGTACTGTCCAATTATTTTACACCCGATTTTCTCCACAATATAGAATGTCCAATATTGTTTTTCCTCTCACCGCAGCAGTTCCCCACATGGCTTAGGAGAACTGAAGGTTCAGTGGCTGTCCTCCAATCCCACGAACAAGCCCATTTCTTTTACACCCAGGAACTCGAGAGCGAATGTCAGTGAGCTACCAACCTGTGGAGGACAAAGGCCAGCTCTGTAGTTGTCCACCTGAGCTCACTAGGCACCTATCCGTTATGGTCTGCGGTAACGTGATGAGGAGCAACAGTCCCCGCTGGTTTTGCCTCCCCTGATGGTATGACTTACCCGGCACACCTCAAGGCCGTGCTTTTACCAGGTGAGCCACTCGGGGACCCCTGATTCTCACTTTTTTATGTAAATGGGCATACCATATTTGGGTCAGTAATTTTGATAAAATTCCTCGAATAACTATGTAATTACTCATAACCTACCTTATGATTTCCTACTAAAAGCTTCAATTCATATTGCATTCATATGAAGGTCAATAATTAATCCAACACTAAAATATCAGTGACTGTTTATAATAATGCTTTCCTAAAATTATTAAATCATTATTACTAAGCAGTTACTATGTAATTGCATTGCTAATAACGGAATATAAAATAAATCCTTACCGGTACTGTATTACTGTATATCTTATGTAAGGTCTGTGAAACCAGCCGTCAGTAAAAAAACATATTTGATAATATATAGTACATAAATCTTTCATTGCCGTGCCTTCAAATATGCATACCATTCTCTCAGCAATATATGAGTAAACTTATGTCATGTTAGCTTTTTCTTATTTGAAAAAACAATGCATGCATATAATAAAGAAAAATTATATCAGTTGAATGCTTTTTAGTCCCAGGCTGTAAATTAGATTTTGTAAATGCTGTAGTGCTAGATACAAAAACTGTCCTGGTGTCACCTTCTCCAATAATTGAGAAAATATGGATCTAGACATTCTTAAAGTTTAATAAACTTCAATAAATCATATTTACGTGATTTAAACTCTCATTTGCGTGGATATAAAGTAGATTTAATGAATATTTTACAAATTGGACATAATTCCAAGAGTTTTGAGGCTCTGCTAAAAAAAAAAAAAAACATTCTGTATGCTGTCGGGGACAGTTTAACATTTCTAGCAGTTCCTGTTCCTGAAACATAATGTGTTAAAAGACAAAATATTGATAAAAAGGTGAAGTATCTAAAGTTACAACATGGATGTTGCAAGATTAGTCTTCAACAGAACTTGATTCTGCTACTCTCTTTCCCAATACTTAGAGTGGCTGTGTGCATGGGCTTTAGGCCCCTTCACTCTATATGTTACCATAGGTATCATTGTTAACCTTCTCGCCTGTTGCAAGAAGGTTAGAGAATTCGACTATGTCGTTTTAGAATGTCTTAATAAAGTTGGAGCCAGGCCTAGTGGATGAATGGCTTATCTCTGCTAGCTTAAGTGAGAATCCAGCTTAGTAAACAGCATATGATCATAGCATAATTCATATCTCTAGATACAGGTATGCAGAGATGAGTTAGAAGTGCTGCCAATCCAACATCGTGGATTTCATGATGAGCAAAAGTAAAAAAAATAAAAAATAAAAACAGTACAACAAAAATGCACCTGATGCCTACCACAACTGACCCAGGTATGAACTGATACCTGGTAAAGAACGATGAACATGTGGATACAGAAAAGAAGTGTAAGGTTATGTAAGCCACATAAACATTTGATACACTGCTGCTTGCCTGTGCAGACCAGGAAATTAAATTGGAGACTCTGGAACTGGCCTTGTTGATACAGTATTTTAATCTCCCCATTAGTTTATTTCTAAATCTTAATGGACATCAAAATCCACATGCATTAACACAATTTAAGATATAAAAAGGACAGATCATCACGTTTGAACAGTTCACATTTATTTGTACAGTAAGGTACTTTGAGGTTATAACCATTAATAATACATACACAGCCCATTCCAAGTCTATAACCTCTGGAGGGCAAACGTATTCCCAAGGAATTAGCTGAAAAGATATTAAAAAAAGAAGTACTTTTTAATCTAAGGTTTAGGTAACTGTTTCTGCTTTTAAATTATTCACGGATTGACTCTCAAGAGTCCAGATGGTTAAGTTATTATCTGTGGGTTTATTATCGTGCACCATTTAGTAAATAGGAAAGCGGCTAATCAAGCAGCCAATCGTTCCATCCTTATGTGCCGCATTACTTTGTATTAATGCTATGAACTGACACAGTGGGAAAGACAATAATATTAAAAAAAAGAAAAAAGATCATCCAATATATTGTATTTAAATGTGAATGGAACATAAATCAGGTAAGGAATGTGTAATAATGTGTGGTCCAGCGAATTCAATTATCTTATTTTAATTGTTGCTGATCCCCCTCAGAGATCTGAATATGCATGAGGACACCACTGTTTTTATTCATCTGTAAGAAAGTTCCATGCGGATAATAATAGAACTGTGTTTTCTGTCATGTCATCTAGTTCATATACAGTATTATGTAGCTCTTTAATTTAAAGACACCTCCATATCCGTGGGTCCAGTAAACTGAAAAGCTTGCAATGTTTAGCTTGCACAGAGAAATAATACTGGGTTTCAGTCCCGAAACAATAATAAACAAAGGCAATGTCCAGGCACAGCTCCACGTCCTTTCGTGGTGCTCCCATGCTGGTGGTGAATACACAGTTATAAACACAATCAAAATACAGCACGCACAGTTATCTTATCTCTGTACACCTTTTACATGTCCGTCCGTAACCATAACAAAGGAACAGATCGCTCGGCCACACACCCTGCTATACTTTCAGTCACACCCCCTTTGGTAGCGAGTACAATCATGTCTCCTTCAATCCATGACTGACACATCGCCTACCGCAGTAAGGCGCTGACTTCTAGTATTGTGGCTTCGCCCCCATTTTGGATGGCCAACTTCCGACTGACCCTGGAATGAACTGTCAAACCATCCAAACCTGTTCCTGTTACAGAGCGCCCTCACAGGTCGGGAGGGAGATTGTTGACTCGGATTCATTCGCTCTCTGTCACAGTGATCTACTGTACTGCAGGCACCCGTGTTGTTTAGAGATACTCTCCTGCCACCTGTTGCATTTGCAGATCAATCATGGATCTCTATATTTAATATATTTTTCATAGTTTTTGGCAACTCATAATGCAGTCTCCACAGGACGTTGCCATTCACACACACACAACTCATGCAACACATGTTTCTAAACTCCTACACAGAAACATCGACCCCAGAATCAGGCAGAGCGAGCAATTGCTTTGCTTGAAGTGTGGCATGATATTCTGCAAAGGTTCTTCCAATGACTGGTTCATTCTACAGCAGACCAGATAGTTACTCTTTTATTAGTTTGTGTTTGAAGGGGTGGCCAATTAAATGAGTTATGTTTTCTGTCCTAATTTTTTGTGCGTTTAATTATTATTTCTTGTCAGATTGTGTCACCCCTCTGGGTGAATGAAAATAAAACGCTGGTTAAGCCACAGCAGGGGAAGTGGCACTTCTGAAGGTGCGGCTGGTTTGGCTTCACAGATGGGCTGTGTAGCTGGGGAAGCTCTGAAAAACCTGTGTGGCAGATGGGGTGCAAGGTGTTGTGTTAATGGTTTCAACTGGGGCTTGTGTATTCAAGGTCTAAAAGCTCATGACTGGGACAACAGTGGCATATGGAACAGGAAAAGTGTCCTCTGTTCTGCTGGTTTCTGGTGTGATAGTAGATGAGTAACCCAAAGGTGCTAGTTGATCCTTCAGAGACTTGGCCAGCAGACTAAATACGTGACAAATTCTGTCTACCAAGGGAGAGATTAAAAAGCTCTTCACAGACGTATAGAATTAAGAGATACCAGTGGTTAAATGACCCATCTGCCTCTATTTAAGCACTGCCATAAAAGCAAATAACAATTTTGCTCCTTATTGTTTTAATGTCAGACAGGCTCATATTCAATTTACAAACTCATAACCCACCAACTATTACATTGAAGATAAGAGGGTTGAGAGGGCCTATTTTTGTGATCTAAAGAGCAGTGGATCCAAATAAACAAACTGACCCACTCTAACGCAGTTAAAGGACAGCGATGTTTAAATCTGTCACTGATGAGAATGGGTGAATACATTTTGGATTGTGTTATCTGAAAGCTTCAATATCCGACACAAATAAATGATAACATGCATTAATACTACAGTATGAGTCCGTTGTGAAGTGGTTCGGGACAGACCTTTAGTATGTCCTATGTACATTGAACACAGCCTGCACATTAATGGAATACAATACTATCACTATCACGTCACTAAGGTGGCACTAAGTAGAGTAATGTATGGATCTAGTGTCATTTGGCCAAAACACGACTTTTACAGCTGTCACTAACCACAGATTTTTCTGTCTTGCTAATCCTTCTTAAACTCTTTCAATATTGCAGACCTGTATACAGGCCTAGGAACTATATCTCGAATATATACTTTAAACTTTACACATCTAAAGTCATCTAACAATTGTAAAAATGTACAGCAACTATGTGATTTGTATAGTGAAAACAAAACATGTTTTACACTGCAGTGCATGCATACACAAAGCAAAACACTAACCAGTAATTGTCTTCCAGTGACACATGGTGAAAATACATTATAATGGACAGCCCTTTCAGCTTGTGGTAACTACACCCACTATATAATTCAGTAATTCTGCTGAAAACACCACCATAATATAATGCAAAAGGCATCACCACACTGTCACTCCACTTGTCATTACATTCATGGAGTTTCTGATTTCCAATCTGTCAGTGTCAAAATAATTTAAATCAGAGGTTTTTAGTGAGAGTCAATGCTCCATTTCCTTTCTAGAATGCATTATGTAATACAACATAACTATCCATCAAGCTATGTGTATAATTGCATTATAAATAATGTCACTTAGGATGTTTTCCATATTGGATATGTTACCTGATTGAAATGGTCAAGAAAAAAGTATCTTAGATTGACAACTGGGTTAAGTGAAAGGCATGTGAATCACAACCCACCCCCCAAAGGTTTCCAAAACAAATATGCTGTAACATTCACAGTATATCTGATTTTGGTCAAGTAAAACATTCAACAGAAAGCAAAGCTCTTCCATTGATTCAAACACCATTTTATTCAGTGATTAATCAATTTCATGTTCACGCCTCAATAGTGGATTATCTGCTTAACTTTTCGTTTGATCTTTCCACTATTTTTTATTATGTAAGTAAATGAGGTTGAGTAATCCACTGACTCAAATATTGAGAGCCGTCTTAGTTCTTCACTTGAGTGAGTACAATGCAAGTTATTCTTGAACTGAAATGTTGAAATACCAAACAGTGATATGCACCAAATATCATATTTCTCATATTTCTTATGCAAGGTACATTATCCAGATATGATCAAATAAGATAAGTTAATCTTTCTTTTTATTTCAACATTATTTATACTGGCCTTTTGAAAGTACTGGTCAGTATCAGTTTCATTCAATGAGGGCTGGAGTCTAAAAAGTGAGCTGGTTTTAAAAAGTGTGGTGTTTATGATGCTGGGTATATCACAGTCTGTACTGAGTTTGTATATTATACAATATAACAAATTGGAATCCCAATGGGAAGTAAGCGGACTAGTAAATATGAATATTGTATACTCCTTGATAATATTGAGAAAATAATTTATTTTTTAAAATGTTGTTTAATATTTGGTCAACAACTCACCTTTTGTTCTGTTGCCTAAGGCTATATTATCCAAAGGTAACATAAAAGTAACATAAGTAATTGTCTATACATTACAGATTGCTTAATTTTAAGTGTCTATCTACAAGCATGGAACCTTCAGATATTCTTAAATTTGGCAAATGAGATCAAATTGATTCATTTTATTTTGTATGAATTAATTCATATGGGACATAAACAAAATAAAATATTGTTAGCGCTTGGCTTTGTGGGCCTTCCAACTAGAACTTGCCTACCGTACCAATTTCCAATGTCTCTTCTGTTGGTGAAAATTTCTATTCTGGGTTAAAAGTGATAACAATTAGGGGCTCCCGAGTGGCGCATCCAGTAAAAGCACTCGCTAGAGTGCAGGATGCACTCTATAGCCTGGACGGACGTTGCCGGTTCGAGTCCAGGCTATTCCACAGCCGACCGTGGACGGGAGCTCCCAGGGGGCGGCGCTCAATTGGCCGAGCGTCGTCCGGGGGGAGGGAGGGTTAGGTCGGCTAGGGTGTCCTCAACTCACCGCGCACCAGCGACCCCTGTAGTCTGGCCGGGCGCCTGCAGGCTTGCCTGTATGCTGCCCACAGCTGTGTTGTCCTTCGACGCTGTAGCTCTGAGGAGGCTGCACGGTGAGTCTGCAGAGTGTAAAGAAGCGGGCAGCTGACGGCACACGCTTTGGAGGACAGCGTGTGTTCATCTTCGCCCCTCCTGAGTCAGCGCAGGGGTGGTAGCGGTGAGCTGTGCCTAAAAATAATTGGGCATTTCAAATTGGGGAGAAAATAATAAAAACTAATTGGCAACGACTAAATTAAAAAAAAAAAAAAAAAAAAGTGATAACATATAAATCAGATCTCAACAACTGTTAACTATTTTGGTGTAATGGGGCCAGCGCTGTTGTGATTACTGTCATGCTATATATGAGTGCTACTAAGATATTAAAGACAGTTTTCTTTTTTCACATAATATTTCTCAAGAGACTATGCATATAATATCTCTGCTCAAAATGTATATTACAGAATGTGTGGCTGTAGAATCCTACTTTTTATTTTCTTCTCTTAGCAGTCTGTGCGTCGTTCAGTAAACAGCAGTTGGTTACACTAGAATAATAAAATACTACTATTTTATTTAAGTTTCTATTAATATTTAAGTTTTAATGGACATATTCACGCACCATTGGAAATAGCCCACTGCATTAGCAGATTAGGCAACTGAGTTGCAGATGGTGTTCCTATGGAAACCTAGTCCATGTGATGACACCAGCATACTTTGAAATACAATTGGTTTTGATAACTAATCCTTTTCTCATATAAAAAAAAATAATTATTCACATATCTGTTTTCATTTTAAAATAAGTAATTGTGTCTCTGTGAAGCCTTCATGCAACCACAGCATTGACAAAAGTATACCCAGCTTGTTTAATAGTTACAGAATATGATAACACCGTTCCACCTTCTTTTTCTTATCCCGCGTGTTCAGTCTAACAGTCCAGTCAGCAAGATAAGCAGTTCCTAACACGCAGGCATCCCATAGGTACTTCAGCTTCTCCATATTCTAATATTAGAAATATAATAAACAATTTATACTAGGAAAATACAATAAACATAGACTTGAATTACAACTTGCATTCTTAATTTACTGTATAATCTATTTCTATTGATATATTTCAGCCCATATTGTTTGTATTATATTATGCTTTTAAATAATTGTAATAACAATGCTATATATTCATATTATTCATGTAGTATTGTTGATTATACAGTGCCCCACTTCTATAAAGATTACAAGTCAATATATGAGTAGTCATTATTTATGGTGCATTCCACACTTATTCACAATCCTTCAGACCAAACATGATCATATTACTTTAGAGTAATCTATGAAGATACTATAGTTTACTGCCAAGACCCTGCAATTTCAGAAGAAAACTGCAATTTACAGTACATTAAATGCTGTCTAAATTTGCTTTTCAAATGTGAGATGTATCCAGGGAATATTAAACATTGAACTGTTCAATGGTTTCTCATTCTGTGCACCAAAATGTCCCATATTTCAGCTTCAAGCAGCATACATGTACATTTTCCTTATTAATATTTTAAATAAATGAATAATTTAGTGATTGACGAATGAGGCAGTGTGGAGTAGTGGTTAGGGCTCTGGACTCTTGACCGGAGGGTCATGGGTTCAATCCCAGGTGGGGGCACTGCTGCTGTACCCTTGAGCAAGGTACTTTACCTAGATTGCTCCAGTAAAAACCCAATTGTATAAATGGGTAATTGTATGTAAAAATAATGTGATATCTTGTAACAATTGTAAGTCGCCCTGGATAAGGGCGTCTGCTAAGAAATAAATAATAATAACTAATGCCACCCCCCTGTCCCCCCAAGCTTTACAATAATAAATGGTGATATATTGTATAAATATCAGTTTGACTGATTTTTAATGTTCATTTTATAATTAACAACGTTGCACTGCCATGCTTTTCAAACCATTATCGTAAAGAAATTTGAATACAAAAATCAGTGTGACAGATGCCACAAAGTACTTCTGTAGATATTAACTTTCCCCAGCTTGTCAACTGAATTATTTTTTGGTATGAAACATATTTCCACATGCACAATTGTCAAGCTGATCTTATTTGCACTCACTTTACTTTCAACTATATAAATTCCATTTTTCATTTCACTTCATTGTCCAACCAATATTTTCAGCTGTGTTCTGTTGTACTTTAGTGTTCCATAGAATATGCAAGTAGGCTTTCCTTGTGAAGGGGGCATTATTAGTAAATACCTTTACCTAACTTTGGGAAAATCTAGTTTTGTCTTATTAAACCCACTCTTGGCGGCCTGTGTCTGTTGCATACGTGCATGCCCTTTGTTTATAGCTTCAGATGGCATGCTGTCAAAAAAACTTTGCACCACAACCTGTTAAATTCACATCTCACCCAAGCAATCTCACTGTTAACTCCCCAGTGCACTGAGCCACAGCAAGGATATTTAACCAGCAGTCTTAACATAAACCCTAGTTATTGCATCTGCCATTCCTGAACTCCGGTTACATAATGTGTAGGAGGGGCATAACTCTCATCTGTGATTTATGAAGCTACACACTCAAGACCCAAAAGTAGCGAGGCAGACAGCTTGTGTCAGCCCAATGCTAAATTCAATGCTTAAGTGGTTCCCAATGAAAAATGAACCCTTGTTCTCCGGATATAACAGCCTGTACAATTACAATTGTAATCCTTCCTACACAAGATATACCATCCCCTGCTGTGCAAAGCACATAGTCCCAGTGTGATAAATGTGTTTGTGATGTGTGGGCCTAGACCGTACAGTGCATATATACCCCCTCAAAGATCACAGACTGTCATCAGCAATGGCAGGTATTGTGTGTGGATTTGCAGGCTGCCTGTTATGTGGGAGACATGATGGCAGAACATAATTCAGTGTGAAGGGAGATGGTTTCTGTTTGGACTGCTAATGCTGGATCAATGGATTTGAATTACATTATCTAGTACTTGAGCTGTGTGGAAAGTTTGGTAATAAGCAACTGCAGCCACATTAATTCAACTAAATTACATTGCTTCTCCTTTATCATTTCCCATCAAAGAGAACAATGCAGTGTTTCCCCTATTGAAAAGCCAGCGCATTGCAGAACCGTTTTGCATGGTTTACTTGAGGCAGGGGGCATGTAAATGGCATACTTTGTGCCCACTCTGAGATTTTAGTTGGTGACCTCAGATGCCATCCTGATTAACTTATTTAGTCTGTGCTATACTGTGAAAATTGCTAAAATATTTTTTTTAATAAGAATACTAAAATGTATTTACTCTTGAGTAAGATAATGTCTTTTCTCTTCAACTGGGCATGGCATTTAAGCCATAATGACTCATGTTCTGGTCATTTATGCCTGTAGTTTCCATGTGACTAATTGCACAATAGACTTCCAAACACATTAAGCCATGCATGTCTGCTTCCGTCATGTATGCATAGACCATTCAAGGGGAAACACATGAGCTCCAAAGGATCACATTTAAATGTGGGTTGCACATGAAAAAAGATCAGAAGAATGTGTACCATCAAGCTCAGCCACTGACTCATTGTGTGACCCTGAACAAGTCACTTAACCTCCTTGTGCTCCGTCTTTCGGGTGAGACGTTGTTGTAAGTGACTCTGCAGCTGATGCATAGTTCACACACCCTCGTTTTGTATCTTGTAAAGCACTTTGTGATGGTGGTCCACTATAAAAGGCGGTATATAAAAAAAAAGATTATTATTATTATTATTATTATTATTATTATTATTATTATTATTATTATTATTATTATTATTATTATTATTATTATCATATGACTCAACAGTGAAAACTGATTGCCATTCCTGCACAAAAACAAAGTAAAATACTCTGGGTCACCTGACCAAGAGAACATGAAGGTAGCTATTTTTTTTAAATCACCATTTCTAGTCATTCTCATACAAGCGTTAAACATCACTGCTTCTACTGTACTGAGGTCAAAGGCCACTATCATCTAGAGGTAATCATTACCAATTGGGCCTCTGTGTTGCGGAACAGAATACTACTTTCTAGTAGGTCATTTGTCTCAGTACTAGATGTTTACCTCTCTGTAATTAATATAGGTTATTCCGCAATGGCATTTCCACAGCAGTTAATATCAAAACCTCTTTTTATGATTTTGTTTTTCTTCTACTGTAAAGAATATCATTTATATATTTTTATACATACAGTATATCTTTTATTTTTTCAAGTTTTCTTTTACAGCAACTACAGTAGTTCATAAAAACATTTGCATGCATGTATGTACAGTATTTCATGCAGAAAATACTTTTGCTGTAACACTGCTTTAATTGTTTATTCATTGGAAAAATTTTGGCCCTTTAAAAATGTGCTTCAGATGTCTTGATTAATCTGGTGGCTGTGTTGCAGTATAGACCACAAAGAGTCATTGTGGCATGTTCTATATTACATAACATTGCTCCTAAATGAACCACATGCTCATAATAGTGAGTTTATTTGCTTCCCACGCAATAATAAATCTTCATTCTGGTTAGAAATATTTCATGATAATAATACATATTGAAATATTTACCATTTAGATGCAAATGCACGTTTAAATACACACTATTCACTGGACAGGAGCAATATCTGTGAAAAGTCAGATAGGATTGTGCTTGAGTAGGTTTCTACTTGAGTGGTTGATATGGATTTGGCCGGAGGTGCCCTCTGTTTCACTGAGCGACATCTTCGAGGAGGTGAGCGCCAGCACTGCTGAGGCTCCATGGGGTGTGCCGTCTGCCCCAGAGGGGATACAGCTGCTGAGGTGGTGATGGGGAAGAATGGTCAGGGGAAAATCTGAAAAAGATAGGATGCTTGACTTGTGGATTAAATAACAAGCTGACTGAATAAATACAATAAATAATGTTGCACTCGTTACTTGTATAATACATCCCATGTTTCTTTAATACAGCATTATAAGAATTGTTTAAAGTAAATCTTACGCACCCACTGAAAGCCCTTCATCCAGTGCATAAATAACGCGTAAACTACCTGAAACTAGGGCCCTAAAAGAATTAAACAATTGATCCCAAAACTAAGATGGATTGTAAACTGTTACCTAACATCAGTATTTGCAGATATTCATGGGTTTAATAAAGCCAATAAATCTCTCAAATTGATACAAATATACATTTGCCAGTACTGTGTATGTTCAGTTTACTTAATGACAATGTCATGAGTTTTAGACACCAAAAAAAAGGTAATTCAACCACAAGCCACTCTTATGTTGTTTAATTTTCCTATTTTCTTTTCCCCAGGTGCAAATATGAAATGTATTTTCCGTGCCCTAAATATTTCTTTAGTAGCCCCTTTATCTTGTATTCTGGTACTCATGCACAGCATAGAAAGAAAATAAATTAGATTCAATATTTTTTCAGTGATTGCATCTCCAGGCGCCAGGACCCCCACTGGGTTCTAACATGGTGATTAAAACTGTGTCATTAGAAACTACTAATTATGTTTTCATAGGTTTAATTGCACAAGTGTTGAATGTATGCTATATATGTGTGTGTGTGTGTGTGTGTGTGTGTGTGTGTATGTAGAGCATACATTCAACACAGCATATAACAGAAATAGAATAACTGCTAGCAGCAGTATATCTAACTTTAGCTACTTTTCATGTATTTGCTTCCTGGTGTGCTTATTATAAATCAAGATGCCACTCTCAGATAATCATACTACTGATTGTGCACAAAAATCGATAAAGGCATTCACTTTTTTTTTTTTAAATTAATTAATTAAAACATAATTTCTAAGTTAAAATGTACAGTTGCCCCTATCTCTTAGGGTTTAAGAGTGTTGTCTCACTTTGCTTTAGAGGACCTCTTGCCCATTCAAGAAAGATGCTCTTATATCATAAGAGGCAGAGTCAACTCTACATAAAAACTTAGAAACTGCAATGTACAGCACAGTATTGCAACTTTCAGGCTTCAAATTAACATTAGCAAGATGTTTAAAATGCTGATGTCTATTTTTCCTCTTTTTTTTTTTGCAACTAGATTTTTGCTTTCAGTGTTTTAGCTGGGTTACCTCCTGCTGTTTCCAGATAGGTGATTTTCAGTAGGAATCTGACAGAGACAAGTCACAGGAGGAAGTTGTGAAGTTGTGAAGCGAGGAGAAAATCATGGGAGAGGAGGGCAGAATGACAAATAACACTAGCCTTGCACTGTTTCCTCAGAAACGGTTGCTGCAGTGTGTGTGCTACTAAAACCCTTAAGCGGTGGAAAGAAAGACATTTAAATGTCTTCGAGTTTTCAACCAGGTCAACTTGCTTTTGAAAATAAGGATTACCAACCAAGTTAACCTAACTCACCGTTAAGCATGTAGATGTTAGTGACCTAAAAAATGTAATGCGCTGTACTGTAGCAACTTGTCCCTCCAAAAGACGTCTTGAGAAACAAAAGTGTCACTTAGTGAGCAAACAAATGTAATTATTTGAATTGTTTCTTTTGGCTTTCCACTTGCTTCAAAAGTGCCCACAATCTGTCCGACACCCAGGACCGTGAAAGGTTGTAATGAATAAATACATGATTACATGTATACCACGCAAGCAAGCTCTATGAAAATGGCACCAGCAGACTGCCACCATATATATATCTGCCTTGAAGGTAATCTGAGGCTGAGCTTCCCCATTCTATCACTGATCTCACAATGTACTTTTGCTTATTAGTATCTTGAATTAAGTATCGTGATTATAGATTTTCTTTTACTTATTTTAATTAAAATGAGGTCCACCCCCCACCCTCCTTTCCAGATCAATGCGATGTATGACATCCAGCTTCATAGTTCAAAGGCATTTGCTATTTAATCTAAATAGCAGTAGGTTTCTACTTGTGCAAGCAATCAGGTTCAGCTTCCATGCAGGTTTAGCTGTTTTCTCTAATAAGCACATTATTAAACATGATATGAATTACTGACACACTGTGAAGCACGTCTGGCTTTTACCTTACTATGAAAACAGCACATGTTTTACGAAGCGCCGGCTCCATCCAAGCATTTGAATGCCAATAAGAATGAAAAATATCCATCACTTACAGAAGGCGGAGTGAACAGAGATTCATGAGCTGTTTGAAAAGCAATTGGTGCAGACAATGTTAATTAAGCTGGTTAAATAGCTTGGAACAATTTTAAAGTTTGCACGTTAGAAAATGCTTGCCGTAGCATACAGGTTTAGCCTTTTTTTAACTGCTGTATTTCAGGAATTCAGCTTTTGGTAAAGCAGGAGGACTTATACTTGCATATAAAACTAAAGGAATGCAAGTTTTTAGACATATTCCTAAATGTCTTAAATTATGTAATAACAACTAATGCCTACTGGGACCCTCATATAAATTTGGATTATATATTGAAGAGCACAAGTTTGTATTGTGTTTTTAAAATAAAAAATATATATATATATATATATATATATATATATATATATATATATATATATATATATATATATATATATATATATATATATATATATATATATATATATATATATATATATATATATATATATATATATATATTATTTAACAGAACTTATTACAACTATCTGGATTCCCTGAGGTTGATTGAATGCATCACTGGGTATTGAGGTATGTTGATCACAAACCAACGCTCTGGTCAGGTCTGATTAATAAATGTAATTGAAACGCAATGGATCTATGGTAGATGTGACTTATTACTTCAGTGTATAGCCTTGCAAAGGGACTTCCCAAGTAGCTTTGGAGAAACTGCCTTCTTTGGTACCAAATGAGATTTTCACCTAAAGAGGTTGTAGATAACTAAAACAATTCATTTAAACATTATATCAGGTTGTACACCAAATTATACAGCATTGTCTTCTCAGACATGTTACTGGCAGCAAAGCATATCAGTCAGTAGGGGAAGCAGTTGGTTAGCCAGTGACAGGTCTGGAAGTGTTAAAGGGGTGGGGACAATTTTACCTTTCAGGTGAAATAACCAAGAAAGTGCAACATCTGACAGCAAGGCTTGCAATCAGAGCTATTTCTAACCTAGTGTATTACCATATATACAGTGTGTTAAAATACAGTACGTGTTTGCTATGCCATGGGTTTCTTTTAAAACTGACCAGTAGAGACCTCTATAATTAATGCAAATGCACAGCAAGTAATATTTATGAAATTATGTTAGCCTTCAGAAAATATATTTTGATGTTAAGAACCATGTTTTCCAAAAGCATATTGGAATAATTTTATGAGAATATTGTTCCAAGTCATAGAAAAAACAGAAAAGTGCAACTTTCAGAAAACTACTATACTGTAGTCCGATTTAGTTTTCCGACATCTTTTTTCAAAATTTTTTTAACAGTATTTATCTAAAAGACCAATTAAGTAAAGCCATTTGTTACGCTTAAACACCTCTTTGTCCTCCATTTTGTTTGTTTTCTCTTTTTCTATTTCTATTTGCTTAATTACTTGTTTATATTATCTATCTACGTCAGATTATAACCCTTGAGGTACACAAGTATTCCAAATGGCTAATAATGATTTCATCCATTGAGGGTTTAAAGAACTGTGGCCTGTGTGATTCCTGCAACTACTGTAGATTATTAAATAGGACTGTGTTAATATGTTATAACTAGTACAAGACAAATAGACACCTCACATCCCTGTCTCCCCACACGTCTCTGTGCTGCTACAATATAACGTATTACTCGGGGCAAATTACTTTATATATACAGTACCCTAATACATGGCATTGGAGACTACAGGGAAGCCGACCCAGACCAGTGCTTCATATTGACTATGAAATATTTAACATTCAAGATATCACTTTGAAAATGCTTAGGCAAGTAGAGCTATGAGCTTTACTTCCAACACATTAAGGCAGTGATTTAATAGAGTTTTTATTAGAGCATATTTACTGGGCAATAATCAATTACTTCTAGTAAATTAAAATATAAATTAAATAACAGCACTGTGACTCTTTTAATCAATTTGATTTGGACACTGTATAGTACATGTATTTTTATCAGCTGTTTTATCTAGAAAGTCCTCAAAGAAATTGGAGATTAAATATTTAGCTTCAATTGTCATTGAACAGGCAATTTAGCTCCCGCTAAATTGCCAGTATGAAAAGGCAAATATTATATTTCTCCAGTATGGGTGCACGATGAAGACCAGTAATTGCTAAGTCTAGAGTTCAATCCACTCTCCTTGTGGTGCTGTTATTCATCTGTATATTTTAAATAGCATTTGTATGCCTTATTTTACTTTTATAATCTGTTGAACAGATCTGTGATTGCATATTACTTTTTACTTTCCTACTCATGCCTGAGTAATGATTTCTGGAATCACTGTGAGCACCTGAACCTGCTAAAGGTCATTACTATGGAGATGCATTTTAAACAACACAGTGATAACATCTGAAGTAAAAAAAAAAATAAATAAATAAATGAAAAGGTTTCAACCCATCTGTTGTTTTTCAGGGATTTTACAATGAAGCCAAGACATATCATAAAACAAAGCTTTTAAAGGCTGCAGTCAAAATTTTTTTGTTCTGTAAACTGTTGAGTCATTTTCTTAATAGGGTAATATACTGTTATATATATATATATATATATATATATATATATATATATATATATATATATATATATCTATTATTTTTTTAAATACTAAAAAATATGTTTGCAATCTTTATTTTTTCCTATTTGGCATGTTGCGTACACTAAGATGACCCTTGACAATTGCATGCCAGAGGCTGTCGTGGGTGGTTCATGCTATGCTGAACTCAAATACACATTTATAAAAATCTAATAAGATGCCGTACACTTCTATTTATATCAGAGGATTGTCCTCAGCCTAAAGTAACTTTTAAAATGCCTCTGAAAAGGTGTCAGCTTCATGATATTATCAAGTAAGTGGGAAAGATGTAAGCTAACCAGTCACTTTGAAGCTTTTTTAATATGAAATTGGATGCAACTATTGCAGCAACTGAAGACCAGCTCACTCTCCATCCATTTAAGATCAAAGTAATCTGAAATGCTGCCATGCTTGACTGCCACTTGCATGGTCACACAGATAGCAGAACCCAGATTCACTTTTATGTAACCCGAAGATTAAAATATCAGTTACCTGCTTTTCCATTTATTTTTAAATAGATTAAACAAATAAAATAAAGTCCTGTTACCAAAGTTAAGATGGCGTGCCTTCATAATAGTCTATGTGAAGGCTAGGCGCTTGAAATGAACGCAGTCAGGAATTCAGGCACATTTTTTAATATTATTCATTTTCTTCTCAAAGTGATGCTGCAGTTCTGCTCACTTGTTCTATGCATTCTGATAAGACGGTTCAGGTCCATATTTCCTACAAGTCTATGTTTCCAGGTTGAAAAATGTTAATGAGATTCATGGTTATTTATATCTATTTCTAATCTAATTCTTTATTTCTGCAGAGCCCTGCATTGAAAAAGGTATTTTCTGCCCATTTTGTCAACAAGCCTGTCCAGATGTGCAATGTTCTTGATTTTTAAGCTCTTCTTAAAAAGCCACTTATCGATTGCCGTGTTTAGATCTCCCATTTTCTGTAATTCAGCGAATAAAGACTCATTGAACGTGGTACATTGTTTCATAGTAATGGCCAACCATAAATTACTAAATTAGTAGAACAATTGTTTTTTTCCCTCTCCATGTACTCATTTTACTGTAATGGTAAATCAGATTGCATATTGAGCTGACTGTCTCATAGTGGGATGCAATACAAAATACAGGTACTGTACAGTAATCAAATCCAGAAAGGTTGCTGACTGGAGTGGGACCCAATACATGGGACCCGTGTTTGGTCAGGCCCGAATTGTCCTGATCGAATCCATTGTGTCCCGTTTAGCAAGTGCAAGGACAACGAAACATTTTCTGAAAGGATTACAATACTTTTAACAGTATTAAACCAGCAAGGACCATTCTATCCTATTATCTCTGTTTGCGTACAGTCAGTAGACGGAATCAGTGTAGCTAATGTTGCTTTGTCCACATAGAGTCATATAGCCGAGAGCCATTTAATGCACTTAGATGTACAAAGCAAACTGAATCAAAAACAAACAAAAAAAAGTTGTCTTGCATCATGCCCTTAAATAAACTTTAACAACTGTCAACTTTGCCCACACCTTTGAAGCTACTTTTAAGACAAATTAACTGGAAAAAGATATCAATAACAATCCAAACACACACAATTGAGCACATCATGGCAGGAGGAGTGATGTTTCACATCTAAATTATTTAAAGTTGCATTATTTAAAGGGAGAACTAAGGCAGGTGATGTTCGGCAATGCCAATTATTTAGGCAGAGAAATGCAAAATAGCGCAAGAATCTCCTCAAGGAACAGTATGCTGAAATCATATAATTGCATTATCAGATATATGGATCCAAGCACGAAGCTGGTTTGACATTAACTACAGAAAATGTTAATTTTTGTTTTAACAGGCTCAATTGATGATAGTGCAAACTATTTAGTCACATAATGCCATCTGCAGCATTTTACCAGGTAACAAATCCTGAAAAAACGAACAAACAGCTTTTTTTTCAGCTAGCTAGTATTTCAATTTGAGAAACATCTGATCTTTTCTGATCCTCACTCATGTCTAATTACCTTAGTTTGAATTGACAGCATTGTGTAATATAGTAAATGTCGGGATGTATTGTACAAGTGACGCACAGCCCACACTCTCAACTTGCAAGCGCACTGCTGTTTGTGAAGATACAGTATTGCCTCTTCAAGTGGGGTCTCTTGATGTATTGTAGTTTAGAACATTCTGTATTTAAAAGCCCCTCTTATACTTTTGTGGACAGTCTGCAAACTTTTACATGTCCAGCACACATGCTGTTTGTTTTGCACATTTAGCGCATTTTAGAATTCTCTTTTTTTCCCCCAACAGAAAATAATCATCAATCACTTGTCCAAAGCACTCCCAGTGATGTCAAAAGTCTGACTATCCAAACCCAAGCCCAGTATGGGGTCATGCTGGGGGCTGTGCCTTGGGCTTGATTATACCGGGCTGTACAGAGTGAAGTGGGCTGTATTTGATGGTGTGAACAGCCTGCAGTCTTGATGACCAGTGAGTTAAGACAAAGGAAAATGTTACTTGAGGAATGTTAATGATGTGAAAGTAAACCCAAAGTTGTGTGTCGATAAAAGGTGTTTCCTTGAAAACAATGTCAATGACTTGAATAAAGCTTGAATGAATAAAGCATATATATCAAGTAAATGTTAGCCAATTATCTCATGCAACACATTTTACCCCTCCATAAACTGACTATAAAAAAGAAAGCAGTGCAATAAATTGATCATCTGTTGCAATAAATCACGGATACCGGCAAAGTCTGGCTTGAGGTACAAACAACAAGCACATCTAATGCTGACAAAATTCATACCTACATTGATGAAGCGCTTAATAGTGTCTCCTTAAACCAGTGACCCACATCTACCGCGTAGGACCCCCACCCTAATTCTAACGTTAGCATCACGAGCCTTCAGAAATCAGTGCAGGAGATGCATCCTGTTTCCTGCTACCCTCATTAATTCAGAACAGCAGTGTTAATTAAGAATTCATATCAAGTGACAAACAAATTGTAAGCACCATGGCCTATTAGAATACTTTAAAGTGGTGTGCTCAATGATATATTTTCAAATTAACAGCAGTGCAACCAGTAGAAACATGAAACGGTAATATGCTGCTTTAAGTGAGAATTAAGAGTGAACTGTAGCATTTCTTATGATTTTTGTTGTCCCATAATGGTGTTATATATAGTCAAGGTAAGTAATTGCATGTACTGATATCAGTGTACTGTAGTTTTACTGTCATGGTGATTTCTAAAATGTATACATTACAAAAATATATTTGAAATATATTTAAAATGTATCTGGATCATAAGCAGTAAATTATTCAACTGTAAACAATGACATTTTAAGCCACATAAATAATTGCTTTTACTACTGCGACTCACTAATATGTGAGGCCTAATGACTGGGTTTGATTAATATTGTTTTTTACCTAATGGCTTTTTTTTTTTTTTTTTTTTTTTTTTTAGAAACATGCACAGCAGAAAGCCAGCAGAGATTATAAAGGTATCAGTATCTTTTAAAACACTGAAGATATAAATTTATTTTCAGTTTGTTTGGCTTTATAGACTGGACCGCACAGATATGTGCTGAATCAGACTGCTCTTGAAAAAAATCTTCATGCAGCTCTTTCTCACAATAACAGTATTACAGTATACCAAAGACAAAAGTGAATGAAGCAGCCCCAAGTGAGAATAGCTGGCCCCTTCTTTTAACTTATCCTTATGATGACACCATTACACCTGTACAAAACGCAGCCACAGGCAGAACTTGTGTATGAGTGCCAGATCAGCGCAATGTATTATGGCGTCACCATTCATGAAGCTGTCATTATCACTGTAAGTGTATTTCAACCTACAGTAGATACAAATTCTTCTCTACCTACTGTTGTATAAGTTCACACAAATAATTGTAATGCTATGGGATATAACTAGAGATCATACATACAGTATGTGTGTGTATGTGTGTGTGTGAATTATGTACTGTAATTATATAGTATGTTATAATATTTGTATAGCATGTTATAACACAAAGGTGAATTACAACTCAGTGCTTTTACTTATAATCATCATCTGTAACTGTTAATAAAATAATTAATAACATTACCTTATTTTACTTGTATGTACATTTTAGTTATGGATGATGTTTCAAATACACAGTACAATAAGGTTTGTCCCTTGTTGACTGTTCTAATTAATTGCCACAGCCATATTTTAAAGATTTTTTTTAATTTTATTTTTTATCCCAAGTTGTATGTCTTTCCAGATTGTCCTTCTTCATCTAAATATATACGGAACAAATCAATCTTCGACAATGAAATGTGACACACAGTCCAGCGTATTCCATATAAACAGTACCACAGGGAGATAATTAGCTAAGAACACTCACTGTCTCTCTAAAAAAAATCTGGATCAAATTAATATTTAATTAAACTCGAACATGGTCAAATCTTTAAGCACTATGCATAGATTGTGATGTGGGTAACCATTGAAGAATCAATTAATTGTTCCTGGTGACTTGGATAATAAAGTTAGGAGAAGAAAATGGTCTGTAAAAAGATGCATCAAGATATCAGAATGAGAGTTTTATAGTTTAAAAAATAAACTTATTTACCGAATAACTATCTATAAGATTTTACTTAAGATATCTGTAAAAGGGTATTAGACTTACATCAAAATCAAATCTAACCATTCTAACAAGTTAGTTACAGAACAGACAGATGTGTTAATAACTGACCGTCTGATCTGAATATTTGTTTAGGTTAAGACAACGATTATGCAAGATAAACATCTACTCGTTCCCTGCTCATTGTAACTGCAAACACTCTTCCCTTCAAGTAGTTTACATTTTCCATTTCTGGTCTTGAATACATATTAAAGTAGATACAGATCTATCTTTTCTAAGGTCAGCAGGTCTTGACTGGATTATTTGCAGCCTATTTAAAATGAGTAATGGTGGTTTGAAATCACACATTTTACAAGGCTGGAAGGATGCTAGACTTCAGATGTGACTGTCAGATCAAATAGTGGGGAAATGTGTGACTATGTATAAATACAGTTCTTCCATGACAAGCTACTCACTGCCTAGATTTAGCTGCTTTTATTACAGAGTACTGTTTGTATTGAGTTAACTAAATCAGTGCAATCTTCAATTGATTCTAAATGCTAGTTATAGTCTGGTAGCGGACCTCCAAACCCCAAATTATGGTATTACTTTTTTTTTCCTGCTGATTATACATGGCCAGGGCATGTATTTTACAGATCTGAAGAATAACATTTTGTCACCCTTGGGCAATTTGAGATATAACCTGTTACGTATATGTATAGCTATCCACAGGATTCTGATTTGATAACACTTTTGTATCTTGTCTACAATACAATATTGTATTATAACAACTTATGTTGTGACCTCAAAAATAGTACCATAGATAGTCTACCACCCTCAACCTTCCTACTGGCCCAAGCGGTGTTTGCACGCACCCCTACAATTCACATTAATTGATACAATAAATAGCTAGAACATAGATTGTGGCAGCAGTGTGGAGTAGTGGTTAAGGCTCAGGACTCTTGACCGGAAGGTTGTGGGTTCAATCCTGGGGGAGAGGGGCACTGCCACTGTACCCTTGAGCAAGATACTTTACCTAGATTGCTCCAGTAAAAACCAAACTGTATAAACGGGTAATTGTGTGTAAACAATAATGTGATATATTGTAACAATTGTAAGTTTCCCTGGATAAGGGTGTCTGCTAAGAAATAAATAATAATTGGTTAGAGCTATTATAGACTGCAGTGTCTTTTGAACAGATAACCAAGAAACCAATAATGCCAGTCAACTGCACTCATGTGTCACTTAACATTTTACAATAATAAACACATTTAAGAAGATGAAGATGTAATTAAAATAAATACTACTCACTGAATTCCACCAGTCTTTCTTTCCCTACTTCTTTTTTTTTTACTTCTATTGAGAAATAATGTAAAGTTAAAGAATATAGACCAAAACCTGTTTTCTTTACTATATTGAGAATGTATCTTCTTTCACATGTAATACCTTAAAATGCCCAAAAATTACAGACTGTCGTCCAGCAGATATAAGTTCTAGTACATGTCCTTAAACAAAATCAGCAATAAAATAAACTTGATACTACATTTTCAACCTCAGAGAAAAATCGTATTTCTCTGCCGGAATATTACTTGTTCTTGATATTAAACTTTGTTAGAGACTTATAAAGGTTAGATTTTAAATAAATGAATGCCAAAATCACAATTGATTCTCTAAAACTCTACAACAAGCTAATGACTCAGTTAATGGCCTGACTTTTGGGTAGCTGTTTAGTTCACCAAGATATTTAAATGCAATGAGACATGTAACGTTAACAAGCAAAACCCTTATCTCAAAAGGAGGCATACATCAACTCATGACCATTTGAAGAGCGTATGAATACATTTATAAAAAATAATGTAGGTAAATCTGGTAAATCTGGGCATATTAATTGGTTGGTGCTTTTTCTTTGCAAATAATTGGTCAACAGCAAAACGAATCAGAGACATTAAGCTAGCCCCAAGCTGTACTCTGAATAGGGCAGATAAATCCTCACTGAAGACTAATAAGTAATTAAAGTAAATAACTCTGTTTTTCAGTTGAATAATTTCCATCATCACTTCTGCCTAAATTAAGAAAGGGCTGTCTTTAGGGAAATGGTTTTTCACCTGCGAAAATTAACTCTAGCATGGGGCAAGAAAATAAATTCACCAAGTGTAGGAATATCTATGTGCCATTGAGGGAAGTTTTGATTCGGAGTTCCCCTACATAGAGATGATGCTTGATGGGTAAGGCCTCCAAGATGTGAGGATGGAACACTTTAGCAGAGATAGTATTTACTTTTTATTATTACTGTTTATTTTGTATTATTCTTTCATTGTGACTCTGTTATTGTTTTATTGTATTTAATTTTAGCTGAAAATAAAGAATGAATGGTGACTAATAATAATAATATATTATAATATATTCACAAACCATAAGCATCCTATTAAAAAAAAAAAACTAGTCTTGTGGGCTGGACATTCATTTTGGTACCAGTCAATGCTGTTTCCTTAAACTGCTGATATACCCAATAACAATGCACCCTTTATATCTTTGGGTATGCAGAAATCAAAATGATGTTACTTTTGTTTTGAAATTCCAGTTAAATATTTTTTAAACAAAAACAAAGTCAGAGATGCATGTACTGTGATATATTCTGGAGCTAAGTATAGGTGCATATTGCAACTTCTTTGAGTTGATTGGAATAAGAATCAATACAATAAACTGAAAGAATATAAATATAAGTCTGCTTTATTTTAATATTGTTATACTGAAAACAAATATTGCAAAGACATATAAAAAACACCATGCAATACCCATGCTTTTTATTCCAGTAAATGTAATGTGTTTACAAAAATACTGTAGCTATCATACATTTTCATCCATAACATATAAACAGTTTACATTTAATGCCTCGATTAATTGTAAATCCTCATATTCTTGTTGCATCAAAGCTGTTAATTACATTGTGCAACAGATCAACATGTAAGATAATTATGACAAAATGGAATACTAAGAACATTGAACTCTGATTGCCCTTCTTAATCTCCTTAATTAAAGCAAAGATACAGTATAATTGAGTAAAAAAAAAAAAAACAATTTATTTACATTACTGTGTTGTGAAGACTGAAAAAACATACAATTATTAGATTCAAAGCTCTTGAACGGAACATGAACTGTATGCACACTAAGCGATAAACTTTATTAAAATATGTGTGTTTATAAAACTTCAATTAGTTTTTCCATTAATGTTTACTAATGCAGATGTTGGTGACTTGCAATACAGTAATTTCTGTAAATCAAATGTAGCATTTTAAAAAAAACCCAGACATTTACTGACAGAGATCAGAACAGTTTATTAGTGCAAACTGGAATTATAATTTGAGGGGGAGAAATAATTTTTCTACACATCAAACAATGGTCATCGTGCTATCACTTTCATTGGATAGTATGTTGAATGTTGCATAATATTAGCAACATTTTTTATACTATACATGTTCTTTATCAAAGACTGACTTCGTAATTACTGTCAAATAATAATCTCTCTAGTTGTGCATTAGAAAGAGCTTCCTTAAATATTTATCATTTTAGTTTTCTATTGTAAGTGGTTGTCAAAGTGATAGATGGCAGTCCAAGTGATTGGAACTTCCCAATGGTTTTGTTCATCATGTCATTTTCAACACTTAAGAAGCTTTACTTAGAAACTGAAACAACTAGAACTGTAGTTATTACGATAACTTAGAGACTCAATCATTCTATACTAGGCGGCTCCCATTTTAACATGTCTTTAAATGCCTTGAAATGTTCTTCCAGGGGCTCCCGAGTGGCGCATCCAGTAAAAGCACTCGCTAGAGTGTAGGATGCGCTCTATAGCCTGGATGTCGCGAGTTCGAATCCAGGCTATTCCACAGCCGACCATAGATGGGAGCTCCCAGGGGGCGGCGCTCAATTGGCCCGAGCGTCGCCTGGGGGGAGGGAGGATTAGGTCGGCCAGGGTGTCCTCGGCTCACCGCGCACCAGCGACCCCTGTAGTCTGGCCGGGCGCCTGCGGGCTTGCCTGTAAACTGCCTAGAGCTGCGTTGTCCTCCGACGCTGTAGCTCTGAGGCGGCTGCACGGTGAGTCTGCAGAGTGTAAAGAAGCGGGCGGCTGTCGGCACACTCTTCAGAGAACAGCGTGTTTTCATCTTCGCCCCTCCCGAGTCAGCGCAGGGGTGGTAGCGGTGAGCTAAGCCTAAAAATAATTGGGCATTTCAAATTGGGGAGAAAATAATAAAAACTAATTGACAACGACTAAAATTTAAAAAAAAAAAAGAGAAATGTTCTTCCGGTAGAAATACATCTATCATAATTTTATTTGAAATGTACAGTAGTACCATCATCAAACATTCTATTTAATGTTTGTTTTACATTTTAGGAAGCTAGGGTTCTGCAAACTGTTTTTCAATCATAGCAACTGTACCTCCATTTTATAGAAGCCAGTATGTATGTTCTACTTCAACTTCAGTGTTCCTGGTATCTGTCATAAATGATAAGCCTCTGTCACATACTAGCAATATAAGCCATTGCAATCTACTTGTCTTGACCTCAGGCGTGCTTGCAGGTCACACCCTTCTTCAGCCACCTTCTCCCTCTTTGCAAATTATATAACCATTCAGGAGTTGACGTCACCCTCCCTTGGGTTGGCTCAGGGCTCAGGCTTGTGTCCTGAATTACTAATTATAGATTATCTTCTGTATTTTATGTGCAAATGGGTTGAAATTGTTATCATTGGACCAGTCCTGACTTACCAGTCCTAAAATACTTTTATTACTCTTAAATCATGTATTTACCTTGATTAAAACAGAACACAGAAAAAGGCATTACCGTACAGTAATGGGAACGTTGTAAATTGTACGGTACAACCCTTATGAAAGTTTACTATAGTAAAAGCATAGCAAAGTGTAATAAAGCAAAGTGAAAGCATGGTAAAGCACAGGTTAGCATTATAAAGCTCAAAGCAGTATTATAAAGCATGGTAAACTACAGTATAATAAATGCATAGTATAACCATGGGAAAAGTGCAAAAGGGAATTAACTAACAACAATGCCATATAATTTGGTTGTAGCAATAGCTTTTAGTACTCAATGAAGAGGTTTCTAATCCAGCGTTTTATGAGCACTATGTCAAATTCAGCTTGAATTTATTAAAACCTCTGAACTCAGTACTACTGTAAATGTTGCCCTCCTTAATGGCCTCACAGTGATTTATAAAGCCCTTTTTTCATGATTACATTTCACAATAGAAAGGTAACTTATTTTGTGTTACTGAGACAAGGCTGTGAAATTATGATTGCTTCATGGTAATTGCACAGCTTCTTGCTTTTTACTTTATCACAGCACCTGTTCCTGGAATCACAGGTCACGATGGGGTAAAAGTGGCCATTCACAGACATGAATTTGTTATTCATTCAGCTAATACTCACCTAGATTCTTTTGTGTGACTTTTATAAGTTTCAGGAAAAAAAAGATGCTAATATTTTGCATATTTAACCTTGGAATTGGCAGTTTTATTCCCATTACTCAGACCTGGCATACATGTAGTACTGCTAATTTTTCTCTTACTTATTTTATCAAATTTGACATTACTGATGTGGCACTTTCTAATCAATATATCTCCATTTCATTAAAGGTTTCCCATATAGCAGAAGGTCTTATACGCCTTTACACCTATTATAGCACATGCTTTTTAATCAATAGAATATTTCTCACAAATGGTATGGTTGGGTAGATTCTTACGCATATTACAATTTAACTGGAGAGAAGAGTTAAATTGACCGCTTGACCTGTGAACCTCCATCGCAAGGCTCTGGGTATATTGACAGCCTAGAGTAGGAACAATCACTCCAGGTTTTTTTTTTTAAATATAGCTTTGTCCAATTATCATTTCTCACCTTCCAATTTTCAATTTATGACGAAAATCCTCCTGTGTTAAAACCGCAGGAGACCCATTACAATTTTATGAGCACATTTGTGGTACTGACAGTAACTGTGAATGACATTTCCCTGAACTCTGACCATTTTGTACAGTCTGTATTATTTGGGATAGCTGTTTCTTCAGTACTTGGTGCAGTTCATGATTTTGCAGAGCTTGGGGTTTGTTCACACATGGCGTGGCTTATCTAGCTGATGTAGAGTGCTGAATGTTGGTAAGATATGGGGAACATAATGATGAAAAAAAATCATTGAGTGATACGATGCAGAATTAATTACCTCACAGTTTTATAGCTGCTCACAATTAATTAACCATGTGATATGCACAAGTACATTTTATTGTAACATTGTGTTCTCAAATGTCTTTTTCTGTGCCAGTACCAAGATACAGCATGCAAGACAATCTAGCTTGGATCCCAACATCCCAAGCCAAGCAACTCTTCCAAACTCTGCAGAAAACACCAGTACATCTTTGTTATAATCTATGACGCTCAAATCGCAAATCTACTTTCTACCAGTATAACATTACTTCATAATACGCACCAATTTTAATGGCTATTGACAGGATAATATACCACACTCTTATACCCTTTTGCTGTAACAGATCATTGTATTCAAAGGTTTAAAGCAGTTGGTGTCACAGTCAATTTCACATGATTATCGATGTTTCTCCTGCAGTGCAGAGAGGCTTTTAGGACCATTGTTCTGACAGCATCGGAATACTGCATCGTTCTATTGCATCTGTGACTTGAAGCAACAAAAATTGGTCTGGAAATAAGCAATGGTGGCATTTGAATCCAGCAAATAGAGCAAAGAAGTCAGGTCCCTGCTTTGCTGTTGGTTTGATCTCTACATGTTTCAGTCCTTCCAGCAGTAAAACTGGTTAAAAGCAGAACTACCCTCTGGGGACAAGATAAATCATCCCATCATGTGTGAGTCCTTTCAGTAACACTTATTGTGGTAAAAGTATGTGTGTGTGTGTATATATATGTTTCACCTAATTTGATCAATGCCTATTATGCAAACTACAGGCACTAGTGTAGGCTACTCTCCTGATTTTGAAAACTGGCAAGTGTTTTACTGAGTTTACAAACCAGGCAACTTGTCTTGGCATAGTATAGTATAAGGTATGGTAGCAGAAATATTGCCTATTGGGTTTTACAGTTGGGTTTTAACCTTATAGATACAATTAATGTGACGAAGCCGTGTAATTGAATTTTTTTGTGAGTGTCAGTTTTGATTATCTTCCACAGGGTCACTTATGGCCCATTTAAATGAACATTTAGCTGGTAAAATCCATTTCAGGAATATATCAAAATAAAAATGGAGCCACTTTTACCCTTAATATTGCATGCACTGTATTTTCCTAAAACAATTTTTCCATGATAAAAGTTAGTTGAAATGGCCTCTTACTTGCGTTTCAGCATGCGTTTACTCACATGTTTTTATATTGCAAAGAAGTCATCATTAGTCATGTGCTTTATTGACAATATGCGCATACTATAAGAGCAAGACAATTTCAGTGCAAACAAATAATACACAAATATGTATTCATATTATTCAAGTTGTAAAAAAGTGAAGGTATTCTTTCTGGGGCATTGGTGGTGTGTATGTACTATACTATGATGAATTGTGCAGCCACAAGCAGCATTACAAATACATGTTTAAGGTAAGATTAATTTTAGACTTATGCTTATGAAACTTTGCTGTGACATTCTCACCATGTAAATAAAACATGTTCCATAGCGCTCCTGTCAGTAAAATGTTTTATGCCTTGTCTTGTTTTATTTTAAGCAGTCTTAATATTGGAAAGTGTAATTATGGAAAATGAAACTGAACATTCTCTTGAGGAATTTTGATCAAACCATTATTTTAGGTGCCTTAAAAGCCAAAGTCTCATACAGGTTGATTCATAAACAATGCATCACAGAAAAAAAAGAAAAAAATACCTCAATAGAGAATAGGTCAACAGTTATGGCAGACAGGAACACATACTGAACAGTATTGATGAACAGCTCAGATGTGTTTTTCTCCCCATATGGTACCTATGAATAACTATGTATGTGTATAGACAGTATACACTCCCTGGCCACTTTATTTGAACCTGTGTGACTGATTGGATATGGCACCCCCCTGGTGTGGACATGTTCTCTTAGTAGACCCTGAGAACCTAAATGACTCTGGCAAGGTGAGGAACAAACGTTATATTTTACTTAAACATTGTTGTGGATCAGTTCCACCCAAAAATGCTGCACCTCTAACCAGATAGCAATGACTGTTCAAGAATTGTGTGTGAATGGCTTGAGGAGCATAACAGAGACTTCAGGCTGCTTCCATGGCCCCCACAATGCCCAAATCTCAATGTTGGGAGGAACTTGAACAAGGCATTTGCCATCAAGATCCTCTGCCTACCTCGCTACATCAATCAATCAATCAGTCTTTATTTTATATAGTGCTTTTCATAGTTAACCACCACCACAAAGCACTTTACAAGATACAGTAAAAAACAATGCATAATACATTAAGTACAGAAAATAAAGATAATTGCATGAATTGTTAATGACGGAATGCAGTAACATTCTTTGAGACACCTTCCTGCATCTTGTGGTCTATGCCACAGTTTTGTACCATAATGTGTTAAACCAAAATACAGTACTCTCAAAAAAGTCTCCATCAATATCTGAAACAACAATAATCTGCATCTTGCAGCAGACCAGCTCATTTTGAATAGCTTTGCTCCTCTGACAACTCGATATATTTTAAACTTTATCTAAAAAGCTAATACACTGGAAATCAATCAATATAGCACTTGAAATAGAAAGAATAGCACTAGTGTTTTAAAAGTACAGGCTGGATTGATTCATGCATGTTTAGGTAGATTGTATCTTCTTTTAAGTTTTTAAAAATATATTTCTTCCCCTTTTCTTTTAAGATAATCAAAGCTATTATTTTGCCATAAAAAAGGTTTAAATTAGGTCACTGTAAATTATATGTGCTGATCTACATCCACCATAAAATAAATCACAGTTGTTAAAAGCTCTATTCATCTTTCAGGCAATTTGAAACATTTATGAACATAATATAACAAAGTATTACTACTTGCTTCTGAAATGCTGATGTCTAAAGTAACGATTCACTGGAATATACCTGTCACATTAAGTATTGTATGTACAGTAATTAAATATTTAAAATTGATAGCAGCATTAGTTACTATTCCTGCCGACAGCAATTTCCAAATTAAGACATGGTAACTATTTTACAATAGCTCACATGCTTTGAGAATATAAAAATCCTCGTCACAAAATATCATTCCCGACAGTACAGACAGGACTATACATATTTCACTGCTTTTACCTAGGATAAAAATAGAAAAGTTGAGAGACTTGAGGCTTATTGATACTAAACAATCTATTCACAGTTGATCGTTGATTGAGGTGTAAGTGGCTTAGAATCAGACTTGTAAAACAAGCTCAGTTACTGGTAGTGCCTCTGGAGCAAAGTTAGAACATAAGGTAACACATTGAATTGAAAATGCATCTCATATTGTGTAAGAAATGCCTTGCTGTTTTGAATTAAGTCTCCAGTAATAAGAGGCACCCTATGCACAACATAGCTTATTATAAATCTAATTAGCAAAGATTGTACTCAGGAACTACTATACAGACTGAAGCCCAGTAGATTATGCATATTCAAATCTTATATAACCGTGTATGCTGTACATGTGACGTGAGATGTTAAGAATCTTTCACAGTGATGGCTGGCCTTTAAACTCACAGCAGGAGCCATAGCTTGCCCCTTATGATTGTCATAATTTACCAACATTACATAAACATATAGAAATGGAACTTACAATTTGCTTGATGGGTTGTTGACATATGGAACATATGAAATGTTTGCATTCCGGTATAACTGATATGTATATTATAAATAACTCTTATTGTCATAATAATGTTTAGTACCTAATTGCTTAAGAAACACAACCTTTTGCTATAATAAAAGTTGTTGAGCACTGATAATGGTTTTGAGGAAGAATCATTATTTACAGAACATAAATGTAATTATGCATAATAAATATGGTGGCATTTAGATAGTTTACAACCATATCAAAATATACAGAACCTGTGTAGTAATGAAATTACAGCTCTATGGACCACAGTGATGCGCTAATACTCAAAAATGTGGTATTACTCAAAATCACAGTTTTAAACGGCCACAGCGACCCCTACTGTTGTTTTATGCATTTACATGGATGCCTGCCATCTGGTGGCAGGAATAATGAAAAGGTCAAAATAAAGAAAAAATGCACTTGAATTCAAGACCTAAAAGGCCATGATGTTCATTTTCAAATTGAATTATACTGCTAAACAATAGGTAACATATGCACATTTTTGCAAAAGGTAGTGTTTGATGTTTAGCCACTAAGGTAAAGCTCATGCAATTCAAATCTACAGCACCAGTACAGAAGTTGTGTAGCTTGGTGATCTTTCTCTATGTGGCTTGTCATTTATTTTCTTGTAGAAATGTATTGTCTTCATATTCAGTCTGTAATAGGTCACATGATGACAGTCCAGCCAGTTCGATTCCAAGCGGTAACTCAAGTTTTTTTTTTTTTTTTTTTTTTTTAAATTTAGTCGTTGCCAATTAGTTTTTATTATTTTCTCCCCAATTTGAAATGCCCAATTATTTTTAGGCTCAGCTCACCCCTACACCCCTGCGCTGACTTGGGAGGGGTGAAGATGAACACACGCTGTCCTCCGAAGCGTGTGCCGTCAGCCGCCCGCTTCTTTACACTCTGCAGACTCACCATGTAGCTGCCTCAGAGCTCGGAGGACAACGCAGCTCTGGGCAGCTTACAGGCAAGCCCGCAGCTGCCTGGCCAGACTACAGGTGTCGCTGGTGCGCGGTGAGCCGAGGACACCCTGGCCGACCTAACCCTCCCTCCCCCCGGGTGATGCTCAGCCAATTGAGCGCCGCCCCCTGGGAGCTCCCGTCCACGGTCGACTGTGGAATAGCCTGGATTCGAACTCGCGACACCCAGGCTATAGAGCGCATCCTGCACTCTAGCGAGTGCTTTTACTGGATGCGCCACTCGGGAGCCCTGGTAACTCAAGTTTTAACCTGAATTACTGGCAGTAGCACCAAATTCATAGAAGCTGTGACGACATGCAACTGTAACTCTGATCAGACATTATTTAGATTGATAAAGGTGTAAGATGATGGGTGACTTTTTGCATCTAATAAGATTACATTCAGTATTGCTTGGATTATTGTGGCAAGCAGAAGAAATAAAACATTACTCGTGAATAAACCGAGATTTTATTGAGCAGAATACATCCATCGTATTCAATGAGATCGTTTTAGATTTTTGTCCTGTGAAGTACATTTACAAAGGCTGAAATAGGCTCCTTGTCATTCAGTCATTTTCATTTTCATACTATCAAACTGCACCCATGACTGGGGAAAGCCATTTCCTTTGCCTTATGAGAACTTAAATGTTACACTGAATTGTATGATATATGTATAGAAATGTATTATACCACACATTTCAAAGGCGAAAATTGAAAATATGGAAATAGGAGGGAGAAATAAAATATCAAATACAAATAAGCATTACACATTGAAACAGTTTTAGCTTTAGGAAAAAGGTCACTGTACTGTATATATAAGTTTTCGATACCCCACATGAATTAAGGATTTTGTGTTAAGTGCATGTTAACTTGTCAGCTTTGACGTTAAAATAAAAGTGTTTTCTAAAACACAGACATTTAATCCATTGTCAATTGCATTGAAAAGAGTGATGAGTGAAAAGATTGTGATGTCACCATTTTGAATGGACTTTGCAGTTGAATGAAATTCAGAGAGGTTCCTTGGGTATGATTCTCCATATCAGCAGGTGACATCCACCGTGCTGATATGGAGAATGCGGCACAGTAATGTGTTCTCAGTGATGTGTCGTGGAAAAGAGAAGGGGAAACGTGCATTCTGATTGGCTGTCTATAATAATATTGGAGTAATAGGACCCAGAACCACTCAGAATGATTGCAAACAAGGAAATGTAATTTGAAGCTACTTACTGTACTCTTCCAGTTAAAAAAAATGAGCAAAGGGTGTTTCTACATATGTGACCTTTCAAATGGAAATGAGACTAGAACCTGTGCAGTCAAGTTCACATTGATGGTGCCTGTGCTACTGAAACAACCCTTTTGGACGACCACTTATGTTTTGTCAAATAACATATTAGACACTTCATATGACACTTCTTTCACATTTTGGAGACCCAGAATTGTTGACAATCACTATGCTATATAAGAAAGTACTTGCTAAAATGTCTTGATTGTGCAAAACATGGTCACTTTCTTTCACTTTCTTTCCCCATTTTGTATACAGTATTTATATACTCATTAGGAATCCATATGGAATGTGAATGTTTTATTCTGCTGAGCTGCCCCATTTGTGGAGTTGAATACTCACTGACATTTTCAATGAACAGTTCATACACTCCCCAAGCTCATAATGTATTGAAGTGGATATAATCCAGTTATAAGTAATACCAGAATCGCAGTATTATTTCATTCTGTGGCAATGAATATATGAAATTTGTCATTTTGTTTTTTCTTTATTTTAATTTTAGTAGCATTGCAGTAGCAGTTTCTTTCTGTTTCTGTTGGTTTGGCCCATTTGAGCATTAGTTTAGGTGTTGGGTTGATACGCACAAGGTATCAGCCTTACATTTAGCTGCCTTTTCCTGCCATCTCAACATCTGGGGACAGAACACCGTCCCCTTAATATTTTGAGATTTTGCTAGCTGACTTGTTTGGAAAGCAGTGGGTATACATTTAAAATAAAATGTTTTCAAAGGAAATCGCTATTCTGTTTTCACTAGGTTAATTTGGCCAGCAGCCTGCCTCTTAAACACATTATGAACATATTATACTGTTTCAGTTTCAGAGCTGGGGTCTGAGGACAGAAAATACGCAGAGGTATACGTCGTAACAGCTGGTACCAGAGATGGGGCTGCCAACAGTGTATTGTTATTCACATTGCATTGCTCTTGCAGGCCTTCCATTCTGGCTGCCTTTTGTTATCTCTGTAAGCTCACAACATGGAGGAAGTATCAGAGCACAAGCTCCTTTTTAAGTGGACCATATGTAACTCCCCAGAAAAACCACATGCACTGCTACAAAAGCATGCTGGAAAGACAAATGAGAAAGGTTCATACTGAGAGCATCAGAGCCATTCTGCTGCACCAGCCTAAAGGACAGACAGATAACAATGGGGAACTGCATTACCCCAGCTGGGTAAATTTGTATAACTTAGACTGTCATGGGTGTATGATGTACAGTATTAACGGTGCCATTATTAAATTGCTGTGATAACTGAACTAAACAGTTCAATTGTTTAAATAAATACAAGGTCCTAAAGAAGTTACTGATCGAATTATACCTAGTATAATGGGTTGACCTTTGCGAACCAGTTACCCACGCTTGAATAATTTAATGTCAGTGAGTGTATGCCCTTTAAAAAAAGAATTGATTCAGGTATGGTGTGACAGTGAAACCAAATACCCCACATACCCTTGTGGGGTTAACCATCGCATTCCTTTTCAGGTTTAAATATTTCAAGACCAAATCTTTCTCTCTGGCTATAGCTAATCTATCAATGTCTGTAAAAAAATGTGTGTCTGTCAGCCTGTTAATGACAACATAGCAACTAACCTAACACATTTTTTCTTTTTTTGTGGAAACTGGCTGCCTGCCTTATTTGTGAATGCTGAGGGATTGCTTTTAGTTTGGGGTTACTTGTTCAAGCTGTATATATACTATATCCCTCTTTGATGAAAACACTTCTGTTTAACAGATGTTGTTTTTCTGTATTCCCTTCCAGGCACAGTTGTTTTTGACACACAGTCACGTGGCTACCCAGACAGTTTGCAGGCAGTCCTTTGGTTAGTTGTGCTCCCTAGTCAGGTATCTCTCAAACTGAATTACCAGTCTAAAGGATCTGTCTCTATTCTGATTCTTTCGATACCACAGCATGTATGTCGATGACCTTTCAGAACTTAAAAAAAGCATGTGGGGGAGGTGTAGGTTGATGTACCAAGCATGTTGAAAGGAGAGCTTATAGTAGAATTGGTTTTATCAATGCTTTTAAAAATATATCATTGCAATTTTATATATTGAAAAATATGCCTTTGCTCTGTTAATCAAGCTAATAATAAAGATGTGAAGAGTTGTTACTGTTTATTAGATTAACTGTGATATACAAACATTAGCTTTCAAGACCTCTGAAGTCTCTTCTTCAGGTGGATATTTAAAGAGACTTTTGAGGTCTTGAAAGCTTATGTTAGTATATCAGAGTTAAACTAATAACAGTACTAACCATTTACAGTGATACAACATATACATTTACAAAGCAAATCACGTACACTTATAAAAGTAAGTTATTTTAAAGTTTACTATGCGCTCTACCATGCTTTTGTGGTGCTTTACCATTCCTGCCTGTACTTTTACTATGATTTACAACCTTTATCTATGCTTTTAACAGGGTGTACTCCTGTAAACTTTTTTAATGGTAGTTTGCACTGGAAACCAAGTGGCAGCTACCCAGGCTTGAATGTACACAACATACATAGGAACTGCACATATTAACCAGTTCCAATTCCCACTATATCTGTTTGAAGTGTTACATATTTAAGACTTGTATCACTGTCTTCTCTTCATTAAATTTGTGATTTGCATGTCAATTGAGCAACAAGGGAACATATTGTGCTATCCAAAAGATGCCATGTTGACTGAATGTTGGTATTGCGTTGCATAACCCCAGGGCTGTACTGTATATAGAACACTGGATTGATGTAGTATGTAATGAAATACTTGACAGATTTGATCTTCGAGCAAGCCCAGCAGCAGCATTTCTTTGGGTGGAGATGGGACACTGGGCATAATCTTGAAGGGAAGGTATTTCTAAAGGTATTTCTGCGGTATGCTCAACTAGCCACTGAAGCGGAACAGCGAGGATGGAGAGTCTGGGTCTACCCAGTGGAAGTGGGATGTCGAGGATTTGTGGCACACTCTACAACCCGGTTTCTCAGAGATGTCGGATTCAATGGCCAAGAGTTGCGTCGCACAGTGAAGAACTTATCTGAAGCAGCAGAGAGGAGCAGCAACTGGCTGTGGTTGAGACGGAAAGATTCTGGCTGGGGATCTCAAGCACAATAGAAAGAAAGAAAGGCTGATGTACAGGTAAGTAAGCTGGGCTGAGTTGAGTGGGGGACGGAGGGGGTGATGCTGGGACGCCAGAATCACCATCGAGCCCTCTTGAGGTGTCGTGGGCTGAGTCGACGAAACACCGAGGATGGAAGGTGCCCACTTGAAGACCCCAGAGATGTACCCTACTTAGCTCAATCCAGACGGTTGTCATGCTGATGCGCTGGGGAGACCGCACTATGGTTGATCCCCGGAGCCAGCATCGCAGCCGTTGTGTGTGCTGATGCGCTAGGGAGGCAAAATAAGCTGATCCGTGGAGCCAGCATTACACTTCAGCCATCAACACCAGACAGAAGGATATCTACATCATCATATGGAAGGAAGCGCAAATGGATGGAGACACATATGGATCACATTAGTTTACTGTGAAGCTACGTCTTAGTTGGTGCTTATCTTGGCGAGAGCTAAGTTCAAATCAGCATGAAGTTTTAACATCTACTCTGATGTAATGGAAATCATAGCTGGTCCCACTGGGCAGACAGACGTCAATCAGGAGGTGCCTTGTTCAAAGGTTTCGTCAAGGGTCTACAGAATGGGAAAGATGAAGGACGTCTCTCTGTTTGATGGCTAGATCGTGACGTGCTGGTTCATCAAGCAGACGGATTGGTGGGTGAATCCCAGAGGTTGGTATTGGTGAAATCACTCGGGAAACCAGCTCTTAAGTTACCTTGCATGAAACCTGTCAAGATGAAGACATTAGCCTGTGGGAGATAACCTTCTCTATTATTCCCACAAGGTCAGTTTCATGCAGTCTTGTTACACGATGGTCTTGTGAATTGGGTCTTGGTGCACTCGGTAGTTTTTGATCTGTCTGGCCTGCTGACTTCCTGTCTCTGAGTGCCAAAAGCTTGATATATTGGTTGTTGCTGGCAGTGGTTTTCCTTTCTCTGGATACTCTTCACACTGCTCTGGGCAAAGTATGAGATTATTGGCAACATTTCTGTCAGGTGAATTCACAATAATAATAATAATAATAATAATAATAATAATAATAATAATAATAATAATAATAATAATAATAATAATAATAATAAAGCACCCACTGGTACATTAATACCAACAGTAAGTGAGTAACATTGAAATGATAGCTTTGCTTTTGCTGGCCTCTCAGAACCATAGTGTTACTTCATCATATTAAGAGATCGTTATTGACTGTTTCAATCTTTCTTGTGATTGCACTTAATCTGTGTTTTCTGCATGTTTTATGTGTACAGTAATTGTAACTTGCTGTCTGTGAACTATCTGCCTGACAGCTACTACAACATTTCATTGTTTTTAAATATATAATAATAATAATAATAATAATAATAATAATAATAATAATAATAATAATAATAATAATAATAATAATAATAATAATAATAAATAAAGTGCCCAATTAAAACTGCAAGAGGCACTGTTGGTTGAAACTGTGTTTTTCACAGCTCTTTCACAGCCTATGTTAATAATTCAGCAGTACTAATTATGTGAACTTGTTGGTAATATGGCGCAATTGGTTAACAAATAGCAAAAGACAAGCTCTTCATTCAGACTTCTTTCTGGCAGTCTCTTTTAACTTGGTGACAAACCAGGCATTTGGGGGCTGTAATACAAACGTCCCACGGTTCATGAAAACAAAACACATGTACCTATACAATTCAATTAAAAAATACCTGTTCAGATCATATCACAATTTATTGAACATTCCATGGAAGGTTTCATCTTTTGTTATTTGAAATAGTTCAGATTTCATGTTTCTTTATAGTGTGCGTTTAGTTATTAATGATTTATTCACACTTGCTGTCTAGATTTTAGATATATTTTTTCCTTTTCCATGTCTGCAATAAAGAAACGTTCTTAGTTGAACAATGTGATACTTGAATTGGTAGTGGGAATGCAGACCTCAAACCATTGTGCATATGCACTCTAAGATGTCCCACTGCTCAGTGATATTTTCAGAACCCACTGACCACTTCTACATACCAGGGAAATTCTAAAATTAGAATGCTTCAGCATTACTGGAGACTGTACATTAGAGCAGGCAATAGCTGACAGAGATGGAAACATGTTATAGATCTATAAATCAATATGAATTTTTCTTACACTTATTAAGAGCAGAATGTAACAGGGGAATGTGGCTGTGTTACCACTTCTTTTTAAATATATATGTATACATATATTTAGCGTCGAATCGTGTATTTTTCTCTGATGCAGTGCTCCCCATGGTTCTGCATCTTGGAGCAGCCAGGATTCGAAGCCACTTCTAAATAAACCAATACAACCTCCTGTTGTATGTGTGCAGAGTATCCTCATCATCACTAATCCTACCTTTATAAAAAGAACACTGTTTAATATTCAGCAGCACATTTTTCATTCCATGCTCCAAGCTTTGAATCACTTGAACAGCTGTAAAATATGCTGACATTTTTTTCCTCTAGATGGCACTGTATAGATACGTCTTTTTTTTTTTTAATCCGATGGTCTGTTAGAGGAGTGTCTGCATGTCAAACAACAAGCATTCTGGAATTATCTGATGCATCTACACATAATCAAGAAAAGAAAACGGAAGGAGTTTAAATGCATGTTTAATCAGATTTTAGCACTGCACTTTTGTACAATGTGTTAATTAGTTTATTATTTTTTTCTATTTGTTTTAGAACAATGTACATGTCTAAAGGGCATTTTGTTAAGAAATAGTAATTTAAACAAAAGGCAAAAGCTGTGGCTTGCTCTGTTTTGTTGAGGTTGTCATACATGGAAATTAAATAAGCTAGATAAAACAGTGCATGTGTATGCATATTTGCTTTTGATGGTTAGGTATGAAATTATGATAACGTTTTCTCAGTTGCATAATAATTTAAGCACTGCATTTTCTTTAGTTCAACTGTGGTGTGGCGAATCAAAGATGAAATGCAGATTTGGCCTATATGAAAGGCATAATGCAAATCTGAGTTGACAGTTTTGTCACAAGCTCTAAAATGAAAGACAAAAAAAAAATGATTAGGAATTGTTTTAAGATTTTAAAAAGCACAGATTCTCCCCATCTGTCTATTTGAGATAGTGTGAAAAAGTAATCCTTATAAAATACTAGGTTGTAAAATAATGTTGTAGGCAGTATATAAATTAAACATGATTTAGATGACAAATATTAGGCTTCTTCCTTCTCCGTTTGTTCAGTGTGTGGTTATAGTGGATGAGCACTAAAGTTATCTATGAGCTTTATGATAAACATGTTACAGAACTGTGGTTATAAATTGCCTTCACAGTCATGTATTTTTCCCATGTAAATGTCTCTGGGTTTAAGTATTGATTTGTAGCCAATTTAAAGATACCGGTATTGATTTTGTAAGCATCATTTTCTTTGTAAGACGGTGTGTGGTGATATTCTAATGGAAATTTTATTTACCACATATACGTAAATATATATTTTTTTATTTTGGCCTGTTGCTTTATTTTCAAACAGGTAATTATATTAATTGTGCTTTCCAATGTATTACTGCCTATGTTTTACTGTAGATAAACATGCAATCTAATTACCACCTAATATACAATTTTAAAGGAAAAACAGAAACCAACATTTAAAAAAGAATCAACTGCCCAATGTTTTGGGGTGAACTACAGTACAGTAACCATACAAATTGAACACAGTAACTGTAGACTAATATTTATTACATTGCAGTACATTGCAGTTTTGTGCAGTAGTGCCTAATGACTGCAGTACATGTTTCTAAGTCTGGGATCCTGCACTAGAATGTATACTTTGAAGCCATGTAAACATTGTGCTGTTTATCTCAGGAGACATAGAAAAAAAAAAACTCAGCTTGACATTTTGTCAGCGGAACCTTTTTTTTCTGTTGCAGAAGACCAGAACACCTTTTACTGCATGCATCTCCTGATGTAGTGACTATTTCCAAGCAAAACCACTCTATTGCAGTGTCATCACACAGAACATTTATCATACAACCTTTTAATAATGAAGTCATCAGATCAAATAATATTTTCCAAGAATTAAAGCCCTTTTCCTTCGTTTAAAAAGCCTAACAGCTTACTCTGGTCAAGGAGATGATGCATTGTATTTATCTTTCAAGGTTAGATTATAATTTTTAAAAACATGTTTGTGGATTTTGAAAACTGCTTCTTAATTGTTACAATAAATGTGTATTTGTTGGACTTGCAGGAATATCTTTGTGTTGAAAATAAGTGGTGTGCAGCTGCTAGCCATACTGCTAGAAGCTACATGAGGAGAGAGTGACAATGTGAATTAGCTAATGGCAATGTGCTGTATTTACTTACATCTCCTGCCAGTTGAAAAATGTGACAAGGCAGTTATGTTGACCACCTGCCCTATGCTGCTTTGTGATGTGTTCTAGGAAGCCACATTCTGCATTCCCTGGTCACCATAACAAGCATTGCTGTGTTTAAATAGGAAATCAATATCAACAATAATCTAAGATGTGACAAATGTCAATTTTAATCTAAGGTAAGGGAGGCAAGCAAGCTAATAAACCACTGTGCATCATTTTCAAACCATAGGACACATTTACAAAAAAATAAAAAGCTTTAAAAGAATCAGAATAACTAGCAGTCCATGAATAAGCATAACTTACATTGTAAGCACTGTTCATCCTCTGGGTATCTACTGCAGTTCTCAATAATAGTTTGTCAGTCGAATAACTTTATTTAATCATTAGACCGACTGAATCGTTTATATCTATTTTAATTTATTTATTTTAATGAAATGCTGAGGCAAATGTCTAATTGTCTGAGATCTGATGTCAACTAATGTTAGACATGAAAAAATATTGTTTGAATGTCTAAAAAAAAAATTCTACAGAACGAAAACTAAACTTTTTATAAGAAAATGCTTTCTTCTGAGTCAAAAAATACAAAGTTTATGCTGTTGATTAATGATTAATATTAATATTGCTATGATAAATTAGTTTTGGCACTGCGTTCTTCCTGAGTTTCAAGTAACTATATTTAACTGGGTGGCTTTTACACGTTTAAACTTAACTGTGATTATTAGTCTCTTGCTGATATTGAATGATCTCTCATTTAAACAACGCAACTCTGCTCAGAAATTTGTATTGTATTACTGCAATAAAAATAAAACATTGTTGCATTTTATTCTGGACTCGCCCACCCCCACTTACTCTAACCCATGATATTTTTAAAGATATTTTGTTTAGTTCCGTTGCTATAGCGTTGTCAGAAAGTATTTAAGTTACATTGCAAACATTGCAACGGGTGGCTTGGTGGTCATGTGCTTTTGTGCTTAAAGGCAACAAAGGTAATTCACACTCTATTTGTATTATACTCTATCTGTTAAAAATCTTTCTTCACCCGGGTGGCTGTGGGCAGTTGACAAAATTACATAAAATTCAAAGCTAATTTGGCATCTGCCCGCTGCAGCTGGGCACTTGCCAACTGCCCGGCATTACAGCAACTGCCAGATTTGCAACGGTCCATAACAAAATATATATATATATATATATATATATATATATATATATATATATATATATATATATATATATATATATATATATATATATATATATATATATATATATATATATATATATATATATATATATACATACAGTATATATTCCCCTGTAACCTAGTATTTGGAACACATCCAGATTTTGTCAAACTGCATAAATAACACACAATGTTGATCCCATTGCATAAAACACTCTACAGAGTGCATACATTTCAGCACTTTCAGCACTGTGTGGGTGGACAGAGGCAAAGACTGGACTGATTAACGCAATACCACGTTGAATCACGAGCAGCAGCCCATAGAAGATGCAATATAATCAGTCTGTTCAATTGCAATTTAAATCATCCACACTGCGGAATCTCCGTACTGAACTGTGTGCTAGTCAAGCGAGCACTATTGCAATATTTGAAAGGTTTTTGTTCTTCTCATTGTACTTACAGTGAAAACGAGGCAGTGCATGAGAAGGAAATACATCAGGCCCAAAACTGCTCATCCAAACATGCCAGGTGGTACAGTGGTACGGGCTGACAAGCACAAGGTTTGCAACCAGTCTCCACCTTTTTATTGGGTTGCATCACGCTGTCAATCCTCACATCTACGGTAAGAAAAACCTGCTGCAAGATTTCATATAGTGCTTTCAAACTGCTGAATGTGTTACCCTCTAGAAGACATGCTGAGCGTGATGACTGTTAGTGAAGGGTTTTGTATTTTTTTCTAGAATCTAGTTTTTTACAGCTCATGGCATTGCACTAGACAGTATGCAAAAGACACCGAACTGACAGATCTCCTTACCCCCTGGCAGCCAAAGCACATTGAGATATACTGCCAGAGCTTTAGTGCAAGATTGATGTGTCTGTGTTGGAGAAATGCACCAGAGTGGATCAGTGTTGCCCCCAAGACTGGCTACAATGCGGACAGTCTTTCATGAAAATGATGAAAGCTATCCTTTTGGCAAATTACGATCCCCAGCATCTTTCAGTACTTAACAACAGCATGTAATGTAAGTTCAAGCTGTTTACCTTTATAATGTGTTAGCTGTTGGATCGACTGAAATTTGTTAGAATTTGCAATACTACTGAAACATAAAAGGGCTCCATGCTGATTTTATTGGTGATTCCACACTTTTTTTTATTAACATGACATAATCTTTTATAAGCTTGAAATAATTGTATTTGTATGGAGCTATATCAATGGTATGGTTCCTAATTACAAATAAGGTATTCATTACTTTACTAGGTTCCTTATAGAGAAAAAAAAAGCAAACAAACAAACAAACAAAACATTTCTGATTAACTTTAAGATATTACAATATATTGCAACAACATCTGCATGTCAGTATACAGGATATATATATATATGGCATATGCATGTGTTCATTATTAAATATAAAAATTTGCAAACAGATATTGTCAAAAACTGTGAAATGCTGTGAGCCCTCTGCTCAATATTTTGCATTAACATCACCTTTGCTCTTCTAGTAATGTTTGTACATCCAGATGAGTGTACACAGTAATAAAGTTCATGATTTTCTCTACTTTAAAAAGTAGTTTTTTTCAGATATATACTCTGGTGTTGAATGGTGCTGCAAGGAACCTCAGGGATGTTCCAGCTTTTAAACTAGTTTTGTGCTGGCATGTGTGCTTCTCTTACAAATGGGTGTTAGAACTGCTGTGTCGCTGCTTTTTCCATTCCATACTTTTTCTTAAAATATGGGAAAACGATCCAAGTGTATGATAAGTAAGCCTCCCAGGCTGCAAGAACCAAAAGTCCTCACACTACTGGTAAACCTTGGACCTCTTCCTGACCTCAAGGGGCTACTGGTGGTCTCCATGCCCTAGTCCTATTCTGGGGAATGACCAACATCCATTTAATTTGGTTCATTTTATGCTGCACTACAGCCTTATCTATATAATGATGGATGGTGGATATAATTTAAATTCCTGGCAAACCTGATTTCTTTTTATATATGTTATTACTTTTTCTACTACAGGCTAGTCCATGAGCTGCTTCTTACTGTGAATGTGTCTACTGATATTTAGAAGCCAAGTTTAAATACATAATAATAATAATAATAATAATAATAATAATAATAATAATAATAATAATAATAATAATAATAATTTTCTCTCACACTATCTTTTTAGTTTAGACATTTCATTGATGTGTTTTCATAAACATGCTATAAAATCCAATGTACTCGTATAAAACAGAATGGCTTGCTGTGCGTTATGTGATTCAATTTGACATCCTTTAAATTTCCATGAGGTAATTTGCATTTTTACACAGGATGCTTTAGTAATAACCAAGGCTGGAGCCAATACATTTATATTAGGTCAAGCCTACTCAGTAGAATTGTCTCCCTGGCCAAAGCAATAACTGATGTCCAAATAGTACATTTTAGGATGTTGGCAAAGTTACAGTATCTTACATCTTGTATGCTGTAGAACATGCCTGGCCAGCAAATATTGCTTTTCTTCTGCCCAATTTCACAAGTATCTTTTCATACCAGATTCTTTTATGGTGGACCATTGGAGTTCAACCTGTCCCTGTGGATCCTGACCTTTATTCCTCCCTTCTGACTAAGAATAAAGGATTTGAATGAAGGGGAGATGCCAGTTCTATGAGATTGGCATTTTATGAGTCAGAAATGGTCAAGTTTAATGACTTCTATTGAAAGCAAACTCCCTTTATTGAACATAAAGCTGCCTCCTTAAAAAAAAAAACCTGGATGAAGTCATTAACCTTTCTAGATCTCAGTTAAGTGCTTCTTATGACTCCAGTGATGCAGAACTTTGGCCAGTAGCCACAGACCACTGCTGACACAATCTTATCTTTTTTTTCTATGTTGCTTATTGCTAGATGCGTTCCTATTAATTCTTGTTTTTAGATTAATGAAAATGTCTACAGACTTTAAATCTCAACATGTGTGTGAAGGATAGTGCAGCATGTTGTCCTGGCAACCCCACAGATAGTTTAGCATGAACGGACGGGGCCTGAGTCAATTACATCCTTCTGCAGGGTTGTTTTGGGTGATGTCATTTGTGAGTTTGTGTGGCAGGTTTGTAATCACCAGTGGGTCAAGCTAGTCTGAGGGACCAGTACAGCAGATTAAATATGCTGCACATGAATAGCAGGCGATGGTGATTGGTTGCAATGCCATTGGACTGAGCTGAATAAAAACTGACACTACCAGCCAAAGAACTGTCAGAAAGTGCCTTCAGCACTGCTCCTGTGTTTGCATTAGGGGCACCTTTAATAAAAATCACCTGCTCCTCTGGAGATGTTTATCGCATCTCCTGTCTCCAGTGTTTTTGTCAAGGCTGTCGGACATAACATATCCCCATCTCTCAGATTACACAAATAGGTCATGCATGATATATTTCTACACATGAAAATGAAGACAAGATATTCAAGAAAGATTAACGGAAATGTGGAACTGGAACTTGCTTTGACAGAAAAGACATTAACCTATTGTTGAGTTTGCTGCTTATCTGGATATCACCGGTATCATTTGCATTTTCATTTTAGTTTTTCCGTTGCAATTACCTTTGGCCCAAGCTGCTGTCTGCGTGGCCAACCAAATGGAAAACATTTTTGATGATCCCCCATTTGATTTCCTAGGCAGATGTGGGGTCCAACCAGATGGTATTTCTTCCACAATTAGGTCAAAATGATCATTTGGGAGCTCTCCTAAATCACATAAACCTATCTACTGCCACATGTAAAATCCATAAACACCAAGGTGATATTCACCTTGGGAAAGGTTGGCAACCAGTCATGTAGAACAATGGGGAGAATAGGAGATAGTATAGGTAGGTATTGGTCTTATCCCATTGTGTTGGGGCTGCACTTCCTTTGACCTTACTGGTATTATCTAAAACCCACATTGATTGTTAACATAAGCTGTATTCATACTCTGGTAAACTGTGAAACAGAAATACTACACAATATTACATTTCAGCAGCTGCTAAGGCACACTGAATCACTGCTGGAGCCAGACCATTACTTTACACAACGGTGTGGACATTTTTGGGTCAGAACGTAGATTCAGCTCTGCAAAGATCGGATTACAGTGTACTGTATCAAGCAAAGCCGAAACAGGACAGAAAGGCCATCACAAGGTTTGTTTTATCATCTACGAATGTGTTTAAATGTGTTTAAAGTCTGCAAGAAAAACCCTTTTATGAAGACCTACTGTACCTGTATCTGAGAAAGGTTACATTTTAGCACTGTGCTGAAGAAACACTGATTTATTTTTCTCAGTACAGTACTTCAGTCTGCTGCATGAAGTGTGTGGATGGATGAACCTACTGCATACATTAAAACTGTTAACAAGGTGATACCTCCAACTGTAATCAGCAATGGCAAAACGCTAAAGTCACACAAGCTCCAATCGCTGTATATAATGGTTACCCCTGTGTGTAGTTTGTGTTATATGTTGTATGTGGCGTGTTAATGTTGTGTGTTATATGTATTATTGTAGTGGTGCACAGAGTGTGGGTTATATAGCACAGGTGTTGTAAAGTGTATATTTATATTTAGGCACGGGGAAATGCACAATCACTCCATGTTCAGATTAAAGTGGGCATTAGTATGGAAGCACAGGGAGCACAATTGGTTTATGTGCAGATGTACTGAGATTCCAAAAGAATGATTGATTAACAAGTGTTTGTGTTTGTCTGTTTACTTTGGCCAACGCGCCATTTTGTTTTGTGAGAGTCTTTTGTTTTGTTTTTAAAACCTTTTATTTTACAATAAATGTGCAACAGCGCATTTTCACTCACCACTCTGTGTGTTTCTTCCTGGCCTGACATCACCCCTACAGCCAGCTTGAGACACATGTATAATTTGATTATTATTTTTTATTTGATTCTTATATTAATTTTCATAATCTCTCTTCTTCCCCAATTACATTATAAGTTCAGCTTAAAAATTGCAGTCAGCATTTTTACCATGTCTGGTTGTGCATGTTTTCTTAAACAGTATATACACTTTCCTTTAGCCCACCACAGACAGCAGTGCTTCCTGAATAAAATGGAAAAGAAACCACAGTGAAGGTGATGCTTACAAGTCTTTAACAGAACCCCTCAAAAGCAAATGTTCTTCTCCTAGAAAACAGTTGTGTCTTGCATGCTTCTTATAAACATGATTGTTATTTTCACCAGCAGTGCATAAGCTATACAGCAATATAGAAACTAAAAGGAAAAAAATACAGTGGGATGGAAGCCGATGAAGGAATTAAAATATCAAAACAAATCAATAAAGCGCACTGCACTTCTGAGCAGAAAATTCCTCAAAAACAGCAGGCTGGATGATACGCTCCTCTTTTGGGGGAAGTCCATATGGACCTCTTCAGTGGAAGGAGATCATTTGTCACAACGTATTCATTCTCTTCACAAAATATAGAGGACATTACCAGGTTAATGAACAAGCTGTCCAAATGGGTTGATATAAATAACAATTTTTTCTAAGTATGCACCTTTCCAAGTGCTTGGTAGTTAGAACACACAGCTGCTCCAGTTGTAGAACTGCAGGAAGGTCAGGAAGCTGAAATAATGATCCAAATAATTATGTTCCCTGTGGAAAGCACTGTTCACACATACCTCCTAGACCTCACAACATGTATTTTATGTATTGCCTGCGCTGGAAGTGTTAGTCTCTGATATTATTTTCAGAAGAGCTCTTTTTTTAGCAGATACAGTAAGCTATTTACTGCAGTCAAGTCAAGTTTTGATGTGGATTTAATTTCTTGAAACATACCTTTCAGTTTTTGTCAAACAAAAGAAAGGAAGGATGCTCACTGACGTCGATTCAGTGAGTCTATATTTGTTTATGTCATGATTATAAATCACATGCGTGTGTTAAGGCCTCCAACCTTTATTTAAGATGTAAACAGCTATCCCTGCAAAAAAAACCATACTGCATTTGAACCCTCAGACTAATAAAGTATCTTTGTCTTCTTGTAGCCAGCTAGAAGGTAAGGCTATATGCTTTGCGTTATGATTTAGGTATTATTATAACAATATAAAAAAGAGAGATGTTTTTTTTACGGATTCACAAACAACATTCCCATCTTAAATGTCTTGGTCTTGTAATGTAATTATATTTTATCAGTCTTGATCTCTAAAAAGGAAGACAACCCTTGTTAGATACACTGTCCACAGCACAGAGCAGAGATAAGCAGTGTTTTGAGAAGCCCTATTACATGCACCCCCTAAATATTACAATTGTGAGGAAGGTTAATAACAATTCGAGATTGACTGCCAAAGACATTCAAAGTGAATTGGCTGCAAGTGGGACTGGGGTTTCCATTTCAACCATAGGTCGAGTATTGCATGGTAAAGGTCTCAATGGTCGCAGGCCAAGGAAAAAGCCACTCTTAGGAAAATGTCACAAGGACAGTCGCTTAAAGTTTGCAAAACGGCATTTGAATGATAGAGATGAGTTCTGGTCAAAGGTTTTGTGGAGTGATGAAACAAAAATCAAGCTATTTGGTCACACTGATAGTCGTTACATTTGGCAAAAGTCTGGTGAGGTGTACAAAGAAAAGAACACCATACCTACCGTCAAGTATGAAGGTGGTAATAGCCTTCTATGGGGCTGTTTTTCCTCTAATGGCACAGGAAATTTAGTTCCCATACATGATAAAATGGATTCCATAGCATACCAAAAGATATTGGCCAATTATCTGAAACGCTTCTCTACAAAACTTGGTTTAAAGCACAACTGGACAATCCAACATGACAACGATCCAAAGCACACATCAAAATCTACTTCAAAATGGTTGAAGAAGAATAAAATCAAGGTTCTGGAATGGCCTAGTCAAAGTCCCGTCTATATCTGATTGAGAATCTTTGGTATGAGTTGAAGAAGGCTGTGCACAAGAGAAGTCCTCGGAATTTGAATGAACTGGAACAATTTTGCAAATGTTCAAAAAATCATTAAAGAATCATACCAAAAGCTCATTGACAAATATCCTAATCGTTTAAAAGAGATTATTATTGCTAAAGGTGCCTCAACTAGCTGTTCATTTCATTTTCCTTATCAGAGTATGAATACTTTTGAATTAGCATTTTTGCTGTTTTGCAAAAAAAAAATGCTGAAATAAATCTATTTCTTGTAACTTTTTTTCCTCATCCACAAAAGATGACAAAAGATTTTTCCTATAATTATTTGTCTTTGAGAAGTTTCTAGAAATTATAAAATTCTATTAGGGTATGTACACTTTTGACTACAAATGTATATTTAGAGATTCTAAATTCATTGTAACTGTGTTTCCAAGCAACCAATTCTAATAAAATTACAAGGAGATACCAGGCTACTTTAAATGAATTATATTGCAAATGTGCTGATATTTCCAAGAAGCCAGCATTCACTTTACCCACTTCAATTTCAGTCACTCATTGTTATTTGATAGAAAAAAAATAGCAAATGTATTTATTCATCCAACACTTTCAAGGTCATTTTATCTTGAACTGGTTGATATTTTTTCAAATGGACTTTTATGATGTACTATTTTTGTTCACGTAGCTGCAGTTTTGTTAGCAGTTACATTAAAACAATTGCATTGGGTTTCAGCAGATGCTGTGTTAGGTACAAGCTAAGTAAAGCAAACATAATTAAAATCTACATGACAAGTCTCTACTAGGGGCAGTTAAAAGATAAAAGAACTATGTTGCTGTAACTAACACTATAACCTCGGTTCTACATCAAAGATCGGAGTCTGCTTCTTTAATGCCTCATTAGTGAAGCTTTCATTTATAACCAATAGCAAATGCGATCTGAATGCACTGAGCAGTACATTGCTAGTATCTCAGGGTAATTATATTTCAATTCCTGGTTCACCTCCTCAGTCATTTGCAGATTCACTCTTTGGGTTTTATAGTCTGTTCTAGGTACAGTAGGTTTGCCAACAAGATACAATTGCTTGGCAAATGATTTTATTAGGTTTTGGTTACTTTATTGTGTCTGCAAAAAATGGTTTACTGTAGCTCCTTCGACTGTTAGTCTTGTCATCTATTTTTGCTCTATTTTAAAACAATGTGGCAAGTGGATTACTCGCATTTGCTGCTTGGTAACTTATATTAAGATTTATCCTTGGACATTTGGAGAGCACTTCACAAAATGCTGAATATCTTTGTGGTTTATTGAAGGAAGCAGGCCAGGAAATGGTAAAATTACTATTGGATTGTAAACCAGACAACTGTGGCGAGCTAAGGGGCTATTCCCAGAAAATGCTCGACTTCAAATCGCAGAATTGTATATAACCTTCAAGAGCTAATAACTTTCTGAAAAGGTCATGCCTATATAATGCATGAGATTTCACACCATCACCAGGGTTATTAAAAAGCACTGTTGGCAAGCAAGACTAAGCTTTACATGAGGTAATGGCCTTCGTTGAAAGGTTAAGTGTTGTTGAGACATGTGACTGTCCTTTCTCACTGAAACTTCTTATTTTGCACTTCTAAAACAAATCTTTTGATAATTCAACAGTTATACCCATTATCAAGAACAACATGTTGAACTGTTTATTTTCCTTGTCACCAAGCAACACATTGATTTCATCTCATTGGAAACACAAACACACACAGAGACTGTATGCCACAAAGGCCTACGGTTCTGTGTTTTATTCTTATTTCACACAGTTTAGACTAACAGTCAGTCCGCCCAGTGAATGGGACCAACAACATTTTATCTGACGGATATTTGTGAAATCGACAAGTCATGTATTACAGGGTTATCGGATAGTGAGTATCTTTTCATACAACAGCAAGTGAAGTGGCCAAGGCCTGTGTATACACAGCAAGCATTAATATAACCTTTAAGTCTACAGTATGTTTTATGTAGTTGCTAGGCCAATTACAGAGCCTAGTCACCTGGGCAAAAATATATTACAAAAATACAATACACTATTTATTCATATGGTAATCCATTACTTTTGACTATTAGTGTAGAAACAGTCTTCTTTATAAAACACATATTTAGACAGCAGTACATGTTTAATGAGAGTTTATAAATCTTGTAGAAGCGATACAAATTTAACAAGATTCCTTTCTGTGTGTAAAAAGTAATAGTTCTTGCACACCATTGCCACAATGACAAGATTAATCTTTTATAGACTGGAAGCATACTACACTAATCATCATATATATTACACACCATTGTCTTGTGGACTAATTTGATTTGATTTTATAAGAGAAAGTAATAAATCACAGCAACTACCAGGTCTCATTCATCATGAAGATTTACATGTTTATTGAATACAATCTGATTTCTACCTTTTGTGGTATAAATGATTTTAAAAGGCAGAAAGTGTTTATAATTTAGATACACCTCCAGGTCAGATTACTAAATAATAATAATAAAAAATTAACTGTGAAAAATGTAGTACAATGTAGTGCCTTTAAAGATCACTTTATCCCTGCACTTTGAATAAGGTGACCATATTGTTCCGTGTTCACCGGGACAGTTTGAGATAGTTCAGGCTTCTCAACTCACAAACCAATGCATTCTGGTAAACATAGTCCTGCTTCTCTTAAAGGAAAGATATAATGTGAATGGTATATGAGACATGTAAATCGTACCAGAATGCATTGGGTTGTGAGTTGAAAAGCCTGAACTGTCCCAACCTGCCCGGAGAACACAGAGCCATATGGTTAGCTTAACTTTGAAGATATATACGCTTATTTGGGCATAACATGAAGCGCACAGCTTTTTAAAATCTTAGTTCTTTCAGAAACCTCAGATCTTTCAACATTCTAGAATACATTAGCATGTCATGCTCTCCTCTGATAACAGATAACTGTTGGTTTGGATGCTTCAGATTTTGCTTATTATTATTTTTTTATTGTTATTACTGGTGAAATATATATTCACCTTAACAACAAGCCATTATTATTGTTGTTGTTGTTATTATTATTATTGATAAAAACAGTTCAACTTTGTTATTTCGAATCAAACCTAATATGCAATTACAGTTTATGTAAGGGAAAACTACTTTCTCTGGAGTTGCTGTGATAACACTGAGTAAAGCCTGCAGTAAAGTTCATTACCAGCTTTAATCAAAGAAAATTGTGGAGATATGTGGAAACTTTCAGACTGCGCTTTGACATAGAAAAAAAAAATCAGTAATTCTATTTGAAATGCTAGGATATAAAATGAACATTAAATGTTAACTTATCATTTAGATATAAACTTAGTAGTGATTCTATCGGCAGTATGATCCAGTTAAACAATATAGTATTGAGGGAGAGAATGGGGGCTGCTATGACTGCTTAAAAACTTGTTACTGAATAGAGTTATTAAATATAGAATAAGAATGCTTCCAATTTTATGAAAATTGGATATTAACATCAGCAGCAGGGGACAACTATACACCATCAGAAGTGTTAATAAGGCCCCATATGTTTATTGTCACAAGATTGCACATTGAGTCACGTGAGAACTTCACAACCCATAACAGCCATTTATTATTTTTTTTTTTTTTGCAATACCATGTTTTAAGAATATTATAATTGATGAAAATTGAGGTCCAATGCCATAATAATAGATTGTAGATCACATTTCTATTCTTTTATTTTATATTATTTAAAAGGAACAAAGATAAAAATGAAAGCAATGTTTTCAGCCAGGCAGCCTTCATCACATGTTATTCCATGATTCATATACATACGGATTCTTAAATTAAAGTGTTACCAATATACTGTATTCAAATGAGAGTACATTATATTTAAGTGTAATGACAACATTTTTCTAAGGCTTGAAAGAACTCTTTGAACTAATAGTATTGACTTGAATGAATCCATCCACAAAGGCTGAATAATTAGACATTATATAACCATATGGATGCAAAAACAAAAAACACAATAAAGGTCAGGACCAAATCAAAACTTTAACAACCATCTAATCGCACTTAACAAAACTGTATTTAATAGAGTTTTCTTTTTTTTTTGTATCTTATTTCTTCTACGCATAAAAAGAAGACGCTATTAAATACAGTTTTGTTAAGTGTGATTAGTTTTGATTTGGTCCCAGCCAAAGACAAATTAAACATCTGCTAATTTATGTTTCATGTTCTGATTTTAGATTCCTGTAAGGAACACCTGCACACAAAAGGAAATGGTCTTTAAAAATCCATTTCAGTCTAGTAAAGTAGAAAATCAAATGCCTTTATATTGTTGACTGATAGTAATTTTACTGATGAAAAATATATTTAGGTAACCAAGTGAACTAAGTAAATATGCAAATAAATGCTTTTGATTCTTAATTGTAAGGCAACAAATGTCCTACAAGAAAGTTGTAGTCTATGAGTACCAGTTACTTGAAATTATCCTTTTTTTTCATCAAATTGAATGTATCCAAATGACTTGTTGAAGAATGTCAATAAGCTGCTCATAGCATTTTTCGCCTAACATTCTGTCACAGCATTTTATTGAATGTGCTGAAAAAATTGGACTACTGTCTAATAAGCAGCTGTCAAACGCACTACACATTCTATTCACAAATCGGCTAAAGAGAATGATTTTCACTTTTATTGAAAGCAAAAGGCAGCTGTAATCAACAAATGGTTGAAATTCAGTTTTAGGCTATTTTGCATGGAAACAACAAGTGATTAATGAACTCAGTTTAAAATTATTTTAAATCTTTCTATGAAATTAGAAGTGTTTTAATATGCTATTCACAAACAATAAAAACATGGAATGCTTCAGCTCAAATCAGTTCTCCTTGAAGGTGTAATTGTATGTATTTATTTATTTTTACCTTTAATTCCAAAGGGATATTTACTGTATACTGATGGATGGTTTTCTAAATGCACATTATATTCCACATACTCCACATACTGTGCATCTAGACAAAAGTTCTAAGGCTAGACCAGGATAAAAGTCTTTAAAATCTTTTTTTAAAAATTGACAAAATGAACTCTTATCATTACTTGAAGCACAGCTTAGAAACCAGGCCCAGAGAGGACGCAATTGGTAATTGGGCAGCAGTGTGGAGTAGTGGTTAGGGCTCTGAACTCTTGACTGGAGGGCTGTGGGTTCAATCCCAGGTGGGGGACGCTGCTGCTGTATCCTTGAGCAAGGTACTTTACTTAGACTGCTCCAGTAAAAATCCAACTGTATAAATGGGTAATTGTATGTAAAAAATAATGTGATATCTGTATAATGTGATATCTTGTAACAATTGTAAGTCACCCTGGATAAGGAAGTCTGCTAAAAAATAAATAATAATAATTAAGTGGAGACAGACTTAGGACAGAGGCTAGAAAACACACTTCCTATCACAAAGAGTTGTGAGGGTATGGAATGGGCTAACAAGTCATGTTGTTGATGTTTAGTAATTGGAATTCCTTAAGACTCGACTTGACAAGTTCAGCAGCCAATCATTTAGTAGAAACAGGATTTAAAATAATTTAATTTAAATAATTTCTTAGCAAACGCCCTTATCCAGGGCAACTTACAATTGTTACAAGATATCACATTATTTTTATACAGTTGGGTTTTTACTGGAGCAATCTAGGTAAAGTACCTTGCTCAAGGGTACAGCAGCAGTGTCCCCCCTAGGAATTGAACCCACAACCGTCCAGTCAAGAGTCCAGAGCCCTAACCACTACTCCACACTGCTGCCCAGATGAGCATTGATGGGCCGAATGACCACCTCTCGTTGGTACTCTTTATTATGTTCTTACGAACACAGTGACACTGGTTTTGTTTGCAGATAAACCCACAAATAAGATATGCTTTATGTGTGCCAGTACGAAACAAACACGCAACTGTACTACTCGATAATGTTGCGAATAATATTATCCGTAATCACTAATGCATGAGAAATATAATCTTTCCAATAATTAAGGAAAAGTTACTGTTAAACGTCTGAGCACAAGCTGTGAATCCATGCCAGTCGGTGCTGGTATTGTGCTGCACACTGCTGTCTCTTAGCCTGCTGCTGCATGACCCACTACAGGGAGGAACCGGACATTTTGTTAGAATGCAACACTTCACAGCTTCGTCACAGGCAGCAGCATCTGGAGTGCAAAACAAAATCACAATTGTGCCTTTATATTCAGAGGGTTCCTGGAAGGTTAAACAATGCTATTAAACCCCCTGTAGAAAGATCATTAAAATAGTTTTATCACATATGTATCTGCTGCACTAGATGGATATTGTTTATATACATGTGTTGGTTGATTGATTTATCCAATACATAACTACATAGGTTACTTACTGTAAGTATGAGATTTTCTCTAACTTTTTCACGTACACTTAAAAATAAGTATGTTTTTGACGCCGTTACAATATAGAAAGATCTAATGAACAAACTGAAAATGTTGATGTTAATATATACAAATTACATAAATTGAATACAATCTTAAAAGAAATTGATATTAACCAATTTGAAATTAATTTGTTTAATCTAAAGTTGTCCCTGGTACATCACTACCAGGTTTTTTTTTCGTTTTTAATTCCGTTGCTGCTTTCTTGGAACACACACTGTAATGTCAATATTTCAAGCTGTATTGTACAGATAGGAAGACAGTATCAGCTATTTTGTAGCTGTCAACAGCTATTGTGATTGCTCTTAGTGAAATGCAGAGGTGGAGCTTCCTGTTAAACTGGTGCTGTGGGTTAAAGCACACTCAAATGAAAAACATAAATAAATAAAATTGTTTAATATGCTTAATTGTGGTATTCAATCACTTCAAACAAACATGTGATGCTATTCATAAAATAACAAGCTTATCAATTCAAAGAAATAGATTTAGCACGCATTTTCTGAGATTGCTGAAACCACAAATTCCCCAATAAAACAGACTACAAAAACTGACAATTTCTGTATAATTCTTATCTCTTTTGTGATAAGTGAGTATTTCTAACTGATGTAAAAAGAGGATTTATAGAGGATTAGAATTGTACCAAAGCCATCTGTGTATATCGATATACAGAACAAAGCAATACCACTGTCAGTCTACATCATATACAAATCCTTGTTTGATTGCATACTTAGTATGAACATGGCAAGCTTTTTCAATTTTCTGTGATTAAGCTTTTTTTTCATGTTATTAAATTCACCAGGTCATCCTACTCGGAGACAGTTAGGGTTACAGTCCCTGGTCCATGTCAAATTTGAATTCAATACTTTCCACTTGGAATTCGCACTAATTAACTATGACAAGGTGATACCGGAGGGTAAAGGAAGTTGTGTGGAAATAAATAACTCTGCATGACGGCAGATGTACTTCAATAGTATATGCTTGGAATTGCCCTCTTTCCAATCAGCATTGGAGCCTATAAACAAAGATGGACACCTTGGCAGGTTTGTGAAACTCTGATAACAATACTACTACTACAACTACGACTATGACTACTACTACTACTACTACTACTACTAATAATAATAATAATAATAATAATAATAATAATAATAATAATAATAATAATAATAATAATAATAGCAGAACTTGATGTGGAATCCATTCAAGTCCAAAACAAAGAACAGATGGCTATTTTCCAGTTGGATCATGTGACAGTTGCTATTATTTTCTTTACATGGTTAGATGATTTTTACAATTGATATAGGAGGGTTGGGGAAAATCTCTTCATAGCTCTGGGCTACGGTTTGAAACACAAGGTGAACTGAAGATACATGTAATATCCTCTCTTTGTTATATAAACTGCTTAATAATGAATGAAGGATTATATTTTATAAATATGGTAAGTGGTTAATTAGTATAACATACTTGAATTACATGTCGTGTGATGGAAGTGACAGCCAAGTTAGGGAAACAAGAATAATCCTGAATTGATCATTATAATATTGGTTTATTTAGTTAACATTTTATGGTGCTTGTATATTGTTTTTAAAATAAAATGTTTATGACATTTAATAATAACCCATGTTAACATCATACATTTCCAAATACATAAATAACACCAAGTACAGGAGTCTGCCTTGGGTTGCCTTGCTTAGTCCTGGTGATATCTCTCAGGTTTGTATAGGGACTGCCATGGGTTGTTGAAAACCCAGCTACCAGTACATATATTGTATTCTGAGACCATTTTGCTTCCTTTTTTATGTGTGGCAAGTAACAGAGAAAAAAATGAAACTTGGCCTTAAGATAAGTAACAGAAAAGTCGGATCCAGTTATTTTAAGATGTGTTACTTCTTTTATTTAAATTTGTAAATGGCTTTTTTTCTATCAGCTCTGCTATCTGTATGCAATGTTTATATAGTGGGCTTTTATTATTTGTTCATCAAACTACTGTCTGCAAAAGAATTGCTTTCTGCCAAGTGAAAAGGCTTCATAAACATTTAAATAACTATTGCTGTAGGTGTCAGACAGCAAAATATTTCACTGAAGAAGATCACAGCAATATATAACTGACTTGCACAACAGAAAGCCCATCTTTTTTAAAATGGCATTAACAAGACCCGAACTTTGAATTACATTTTTTTTTTTTTACTTTGTCTGACACAGCTTGAATATTAAAAAAGTGCTCTTAAGTAGTGCTCCAGTCAGCACACCATCATATCATAACATATTTTAAATTTTTAGAATACCAGCTGCCTTGCTTTATTTATTTGTTTAACTTACAAAATTATAAGTGCTATGTTCATGCACACCAGTCTTTCCAAATTGAAACCCATTTTCCAAATTAAAGTAGCTCTTGAACAGACACTATAATCACTTTGCTTTGATTGTAGCTGTTGTAAGTACAAAAACAAAAAATACAATACAAAATACATGGTCAATGCAACAGACATTTTAATCCTCAAATCTGTGTTTTCCAGCAGTCTTTTTATTTATACAGATGAACTGTTTTATATCACCTTGCTTAATATCATGCTCTGTTTATTATCACGATTTTTCAAAAACCACTGGCCATGCACCATAGGTTCTTTGAGAAATTACCTCTCATAATATCATCTCACAAACCTGCTTATTGTCACACTTTGTGCAGCCTGTCAAATGTTGCGTGGCTGGGTTTTACTAAGTAACCACATGATAGAATTAATTAAGTAATTATGCCTGCACAGCAATCATGATACAAAGCGGGTTCATCTGTATTTCATGTGTCCAATCGTGGCTGTGTACAAGTTTATGCGGTATAAATTGAATTGTATTGTATTTGCTTTGAAATGCCACACATTTAAAAGGGTGTATTATTATAAAGATGGTTACGTGATATTCTATTACACAAGGATCACTGAGTTGTTGTATGTCCAATAGAAAACATTTGTATATGTCATTAGCCCTCTTTGGTCTTGCTGAGTCTTTACCAACAATGGTCAATGGTCCACAATGATTTTCCACTATAGGCTGAGACAAATGAAACACACTGGGCCAGATGTGTCATGGTCTTTACATGTAATTTGCACCAATCCATTGGCAAGTAAAATGCAACAGTCAATTTTACAAGCTTGAGAAACGTTTGTCAATTAATTAATTTTCTCTTAGTATTTCTAGAAGATAGTAACTAACACCCAACTTTAAATCCCTAAGCCTTCAGAGTTGTTTGTTACTAGTTTGATTTGCCTTTCTTATTATTTATTTCTTAGCAGATGCCCTTATCCAAGGTGACTTACAATTGTTACAAGATATCACATTATTTTTTACATACAATTACATTATTTTTTACATACAATTACCTATTAATACAGTTGGGTTTTAACTGGAGCAATCTAGGTAAAGTACCATGCTCAAGGGTACAGCAGCGTCCCCCACCTGGGATTGAACCCACAACCCTCTGGTCAAGAGTCCAGGGCCCTAACCACTACTCCCCACTGCCGCCCATATTATAATGTACAAAAGGTTTGAGCCTGACACAGAAGGGGGCAACATTGTTGTATTTAATTTTCAATGGACCATTCTCAAAGATTGTATATGTACTGTACAGTATACCAGGAATACATTGGCTTGTCTCTATACTCTCCATCTGAAGTCTCTTTGAGTCTCATCAGAGGGACTAAATGAAATGAGATTCATGTAGTGCTTTATCTTCATCCATACTCGTGTGACCCCCTGAAGATTCGCCTACATAGGAGGCCTTTTTTTTGGCTTCAAATTACACTGTGACAGTGTCCTTCGAGGTGTGTTACAGTATATAGGAACTGTATGTGGGTTTGTGTTTTCCAATAAGGTAATGAAGGATCTTTGAGAAGCACTAGACAGTAATCAGATTGGAATTATCCAAAAGCCATCGGATTAAAATGATATTGAGAACCACATACCTCAAAATGAAACCAGACAGCTAGAAATAAAGCACTATCCTCATTGTCCCCAGGCTGAGCTCTCATGGGGCGGACATCAGCTTGCTTCATGCAGTATCTGTTGTGCATTTACCATCAGTCTGGGAGTTGTATAAGAAAGCAGTCCACAAGGTAAATAGGAAATCAGCAATCCACATTTATTGCACGCTTAACAATAGCTCTCCAAACGGTACGTTCTCCACTCTTCTGCCTTCTGGAGTATGCTGGCGCTAAAAGAACATGCTGCCTTATTTATAACCTCTGCCTAGTGCAGGTAAACATCCCTGCAACCAACCAAGAGCATGCATCACCTGCACAACTTATTGCTCAGTTGAATTACATGCATTCATTGTATTTGCAAACATTTGCACCATAGAAACAACAGGTTTCTATTTAGTACAAATGTATCAAACATAACAGTACCCAAAGCATTCCCCCATACATTTAAATTAAAATCATGCTAGCCTTTTGGCAACACAAAGGTGACATACAAACATCATTCAGGTATACTACCTCTGAATACTTAACATCTTGTTAATTGTAATTATTAAAGCAATTTTAATTACATAAAGATAATTAAATAATTATAATGTTTTATTAACGACTGCAAAGAGTCTGTTTTAAGGGCTTATGGATATTTTCAACAGAATAATTAGGGAAAGGATAGTATTCTTCCACTTACAAGTATTCTGCAAATGCTGTAAATTCTACAGCTTAAGATGAATTGGAACAATGTGTAGCTGGTCAGACAGAAACAAGCAAATAGTTTAGTTTAAATTCAAATCATTGCACGCACTATAATGACAGTAAACAAATCCATACTCCTTTAAGTTCCTGATCTACAGAAACCTCTGGAGCACAACAAGCACTTAAGAGAACATTTGTGATTTTATAAGAAATAGATGACCTTTCCAAAGATGTGTTTCTATGAAAGTCCATAAGCAACAAGGACAGAGTATGAAAGACTTCAGCTCAGTCTGAGCAAGTGATGCACAGCGTTTCTTGATTGTACACAACAATAGGAGTCTTCTCTTTGTGAATGGATTAGTGGGGAGAGCCAGCCTGGCTTATTCAGGAACATGCATTGGTCACAGGATAGCTTATAATTAATTAATCAGCTGTGGTGAAATATACACAAAAAAATTGCAGTGATTTAATATTACCCCCAAAACTTAAATGTAAGTTTAAAAAGTAAAAATGCATCCTTGAGTGATTCAAAACTATGGATAAACACAAGATGATAATTTGCACTTTATTTAACACTTAATTGTACTGTATAAACACAGTCATTAAATATATTGTCATCTAGTTACAGTATTACTACATGCAGTATTTAAAAGGAAACATTTTACTTTTCAAGGAATAAGGAAAATCTGTGTGTAGTTTAATGTTTGAATTAACTTTGAACTGCTTTTTCCCCTGTACTCCTTTAAATTCTTAACTTCAGATAGGTGACTGTTGAAATGGAGCATTTTTTTCTAATCAAAACATTTTCTCACGTAATAAATTGTGCTCCTGCAATCCATGTATATCAGAAAAAATGAATACACAAGGTTTTATCATCAAGGTTACGAGCATTGCTTTTTGAATGCTTAAATGATCTATTTGAAAGATTGCATGTCATATATAAAATAATATGAATTGATTAAAGGTCAAACTTCATTATAGTGAAAAGAAATATAAGCAAAACAAAATCCACATGAAATGAATAAGTAATACCATCAACTTTAAAGGCAACAAATAAAAGCCCAATAAGTGTTGCACATCAATATTCAGTGGCTGTAATAAATACTTAGATAAATAAAGCTGATTTGTTATACTGTAGCATCAATAATGATTATAGTAATAATAAACCTTTTACTTTAATAATTTATTTTTGCTATTCCTTAAACCTTTCTAGATCATTGTTGGCTTATGTCAAACCAATCGCTAATGCCATGCCAATTGCAACAGATGCCAGCTACTTAACCGTGGAGGCTAGGGCCAAACTAGGGAAGTCTCTGCTTGTATTCATGGGCGTCTGATCAGTAGGGGTCACTGAAACACAATAGTTAGATGTTATTTGTTATGTACCCAGAGGGAGCACAATGGCAAATGCAGTGCTCCCCGTCGGTCCCCAGCCAAGACCGACAACATGGGACAAGCTGGATTCATTCCATGGTCACATCTCACCCTGCACGAATGATATTTAGTTGATCCTATGTCTAAAGGATGCTCATATCATTTCTTCTTTCCAAATGAGCGAGATATCAGTTTGACCGTGATATTGTATATTAAGAGAATATCAGGCATTGTTTCAGTTTACAGTGTGGGAAGACCTCAGGGATTATCTTCACAAAAATTCTTCTTACCCATTTAAGAGATTGATTTAATGACCTCAGTGGGAGACAGCCCTCCTCTCTGTGATCAGTCGTATCAAGAGTCATAGTAAAAACGGTATTACAAAAGAAGCTATATGACCATCTCCCACCCCCAGCTTAAATTGCCACTTTCACAGAGGTTTTATAATCGAAATTACTCCCTAAAGAAAAGATTGCTTATTGATTTGTCTCCTACAATATATAAGTAAGCAATCATACGCAGTGTAAAAATATTTCAGTTTCTTTGTTGTAAATCTTAATTTCCATTAATTAAATATGTATCATTTGTTAATGTTGACAGTGCTAATATTATTAAGTCTTCGACAATTGATATTTTTATTTAATACAAACTAAACCTGTTGCTTTCATGATTTGTCTCAATCTTTCTTCTGGAATATACAAAACACTTAAAAAGTTAAGCATATCATCCGTCTTCCAAATTGCTTCATTGCTTTGGAAGACACCAGTTTAAACACTAATTTGATCCTTTTATCACAGAATCTGATGTTTTTTACCACTTAGAATTCCAATCTCATCACAGAACACTGACCTGTCGCTAAAGAACTGTAACGTTATTGGATTCCATTAACATGCAAGTCAAGTTTGCAACAAAAATACAAGTATTTTCAATGTTATTTGTATGCATTCAGATATTACAGGGACTGTAACATACATACATGTATGCATGCATCCATACATACAGTTGATACATGCATACATATATGTATTTACTTTTGATTATCCCCAAGCAATTCTAAATCATTCACAGCACAGTAAATGTACTGCTTACAAAGAATCATCAATTCTGTTTCAACAAGTAGGTTCACAGCAGACTTTGCATGGGCACAGTATACTGTAGAACCAAACAACCTCTTAAACTTTGCATCTGTAAGTCTGAGGGTCAGAGCAGAGATTCATACAAACACATGTCTGTTTTTGAGGTTCAACACAGTAATACATGCACTTGCTTAACCAAACAAGTACCTTTTTATGTTACGATCCTGTTCCACTTGGCAGTATTTAATCTGTATGCAACAATAATCTCTATCTCTATCATCAAAGGTGTAAAGCCGAATGTCAACATGGCTTCTTAAAAACCTGGTTAACAGACTTCATTCTACCAAAAGATAGCCATTAACAACCAGAGAATGTTAAATATGAGCATGTGTGGAGACATGATAGGTCAGAATTGTCTACTTTAAAATGTTTCACGATGGCTGAGATACCTTTCTCAAGGGCGCTTGTATTTGAAAATAATGCTCACAAGCAGAGATGTATAAGCATGTGGCTAGTAACATTTGAATTTTCAGATAACAATAATAAAGAAGGAAATGCAATGTGATTCATTATTTGTGCTGTGTTGCGTGGTGTACAGCTCTAGAGGGACCTTGCGGTTTGGCTTTCGACTGCACACCCTCAATTCAGATAACAGGGGTCCCACTGATTGAAGGATGACCGATTAGACGTACAGACATGAACCCCACGTGACTCTGCCAGCAATAATAGCTCACATGGGACATACGGCCCTGTGTACAAAACACCAAATAAACACTGTACAAAAACTACACAACAGGTGCCGTGAAGACAGTTCGTTCTACTCCGCTAACAAATGGAGGTCCTGCTTCCACACCTGTCTGCTATACTGGGTGGGATCTACTATCCCGAAACTAACTCCCTGTCCCTCGGGCAGTTCACCCAGCTCCAACCTTGGATATACACATGATCGTTGGTTCTTTGCAGCTTCCTTCTCCCAGAACAAAACCCCCGACCACTTCTCGATCTCAGAAGGCAGGCTGCTACACACAGAGCGGCAGGTTCCCCATTAAAACTTACCCTGTTCTTAATTATACAATCACTACACTCATATTTACAATATTATATCACAGAAGCCCCCTCCTTATGTACAGGGCTCCAGCCCTGCTACACTCATTGTGTATCAAATTTTACACCCAAGAAATGTCATAAACATCTCATAATGCCAAACAACATACAGTACTCAGGACTGACATTATTTAAGGATGATACAAAGTAGGAAAAAGGACATTTAAAATGTGAAAAATGACACAAGTGGGCCTACATGGGATTCTACACAGATGGTGGTTTAGTAAATATTACATTTTTGTCAGTTCCTTGTAGGAAAGGGATATTTGCTTATATTTACGTTGGAGCTGTGTGACAGCCTGGCTTGCAGTGGTGAGTGTGATGACGTCACGGACCAGGAAGTAACTGAAACCAAAACAGTGGATGGGCGGGTGAAGCTGAATGCTATGGCATTCAGCGTATTTATTAATAATTAAACAAAAACAAATGATTTAAACAAAACACAAAACAAAAAGGCACAAGGGCCAAACGAATAAACAGCAAACAAGTAAGTGGCGTGCTGGCTAAACCAGCACGTTTTAGCAATTGTTTTGTACTCTACGCTCTCTCTCCGCTCTCCGTACTCTCCTCTGTACACTCAACAACCAACCCGGACAGCTGCTGGTTCTTATACTCTGGCCGAGGGGTTAACTAGTTGTTAATTATCTTATTACCCCTCGGCCACAGTCTGCACGCGTTTGGTAAGGATGCATGACTGTCAGCTAGTTAAATAATCAGTAGCTGATCAGTCATGCATCCTCACGAGGTTTTTAAATATAAATATAAAAAACAATAACAAACGACGCGGCGCTTTTATCCGCGCCGCAAACAAATACAAATAATAATAAATAGGGGCGGGACACTCCGCCACAAGCTGATATGAAATTCACGCTACTGTATAGATGAAATTGAATGCAATAGTAAATGCTGTTCCAAGTTTTTGATGCAGCTTCGCTCCTTTGTAAAAGTAACCCTAATATATTTATTGATCATGTATGACTATAAAGAATGCATCCTTGATAGCCTACATCTGCAAAAATAATTTCACACACTATATGCTAAAATGGAGAGAAAAAAAAAATCCAGGCTTTTTAAATGTATTCCTTAAAATATTTCCGCTGCTTTCCAGCTGCTGACTTATATAACAAGCAATGTCTTGTTAGTCACAGTCTGTTGGAATCACAGCTAAAGCTCACAGTATGCAGGGAACATCTGACTGACATCAACTCAAGTATCTGTTTCGCTTGTTATTTTAACCAAAATAAAGAACTGGTTTTTATGCTCCAAAGTGTAAGACATCTGAAATATATCCCACGACAAACTGCAGCAAACAAAAAGAAAGAAAGAAAGAAAGAAAGTAGGAAGAGAGAGAGATGTGTCTCATAGATATTTATGACATTTTCAAATCCACTTTGTTCCCCTCATGTGTTTCTCGAGGCGTCTGTCCTCAAAGCTCAATTCAAGATTAGACTGAAGGACACAATCTTATTAGAATGACGGACACACAAAGGCCAATGTCATCCCACATCTTCTTTAAAAGTAATAATGAATTTATAGTTTGAAGACTCTGTTAAACAAAAATGATTTTTTTTTTAACTAATCAGGAACCTGCATATTTTATTTAATGATGCATTTTAATAAAGAGAACTGGTTTTATCTTGAAAAGACAGGATTCATGGGACTTATTGATATTCCGAAGCCCCAGGAGGTCACCTGTCTGGAATAAAATGCTGGGATATCTGAGAACTATAATAAAGCTTCTTTCATCCCTCGATCCCATTAATTCCATGCTGAGGCTTATGATGATATTGTTGACCGATCCATGACATTGGTTTTATGATGTGGTTTATTGACATACTAGTCCAGTATTAATTCTGGTTTATGCATTTTTATGACTGTTGAGACAGAGTAACTTTGCATCAGGATTTGACAGTATGCACTATTGTGATAAACCAGCTAGTCTAACTGAGGTAAAACAAAGGTGCCCTGGGAAAAATTGATAATCCAGATTTGAAATAAAATTTGTGTTATCACATTTTTTCCTGGAGAGCCCTCCTCACATGTTCTATATAATAAACCTGTAGACCTCAAATGACACTTACTGCCTAACTGGATTCTGACATAATAACACCAAACAACATCTGACACCATGACTCTTTAAGATATCCAGAATGTAAGTGGATTTTTGTAATTGCTTCAGAAAATTGAAGACTTACTCTTTGTTAACTGTTGTGTTTGTTTTGCAAGGCCGTCATTAAAATCGGTTCCCTTTTCCCATCTCCTCTATATAGCTCAGAAGTGATAAAAAAAGGCTAATTATTTTTCCAGGTGCAGTGCAAACAAGCTGTCTGTTTGACTTTTATAATGTTTTTAACCAATTGATTGTATGTCAGAAATACTTTCTTGCTAATGTTTACTGAATTATAATCACCTACTATCTGCAAAAGCAGGATTCAGCAAACCTTTTCATAACTGCAGTTGTAAGACTCACACAGACCTGATTTTTTTTAGCAGTGTATAAATATAAAGCAACTCAAATCCCATTCAATGGATTCCTAATTTTGGTTATGCCTCCATATAGATTGATAGATAGGTAGATAGATAGATAGAAACAAATTAAATGTAATTAAACATTGTAAGCTGCTTTTATTAAGCAAGTTTTATAAAAAAAAAAAATACCTTTGTAATATATTATCTATTAATGTAATATGAATATGAATTTGTGCAGCACCTTTGGGGGACAGTACATTATTACCAGCAGAGTATATTACAGGTCCTACAATCCCCATGAGTGAAGTCCAGGCTTTTTAATTAGTATTTTACAGAGAGAATGAATTGGTGATAAAAACAGATAAAGGCTTTGCTATGTTTTTAGAGCATCAGGCGTTTCATTTTCCTGGTATGCTTCAGTTTCAAAGCCATGTCAGGACTGAACAGAGAAAGAAAACAGAACAAAAATAAGCTAGGGTTTCTTAATCAGATGTTCTATTTAAAAAGGAAAAGATTAGTCTTGGGAGAAAATTGAGAAACCCATACAACTGATTTGGAGATGCTGTAACATACCATTAAAACAAAAAAAATATTTACATACTTTAATAAAGAAGACCAAGTTGGACTTCACTGTAAAACAAAGCTTATGAAAACAATTAATTATTTGTATTATTATTTCTCTTTTTCTTCCGAAGCGATAACAGACCTGATATCAAAGGGATTCAGTTTCTTGAATCAAGCACAGTTTAATCTTTTTCCCACAGCTCTTTCGGGGGAAAAAAAGAGTGACTATTCATGCTGTTTAAATATTACCATACTGTAGGTTGTGTTAAATGCCATTAGGGCATTGTACAGGAAAATATGCTGCTGGTCCTGAACTTTATCCGCTCAAGACATCTAAAAGTAAACATGGACAGGCATGAGACCACCTTTTTTTTGCAGTTTTGCTCATTGCCATGTATGTTTTGAATAAGGGTTGGTTAATAATGACTGACATTGTTACATGTATACAAATTGTACCGACATTTAATAGAAGAACACAACAATGGTGAGTCTAAACAGAAAGCACTCACATTACAAATCTTGTGTAAATGCAATATCACAGGGTGTAAATGTCTATGTAATTAAAGGTTAATTACCAGCTTTTCCTGCTTTTACATTGTGCATACTGTGTAGTTACATTGAAATGGCCTAGCGAACAACATTTTCTTACCTGATGTACTTACACACTTATTCCATTAGTATGTAAGAAAGTGAACCACAGTTACCTAGTTATTACCATGTTACTACATAGTTCGTTTTCCACCGTAGGCTAAAGAGCTACCGAATTGTTTGGTCGTATGCTACTTTAAAAAGTAAAAAAAAAAGAATTTTATTGAATGCAATATATAGCATTAGAGATAAAAAAAACTAGTTGTAGACTAGAATTTCCTAGCTGTATCTGATGAAAAGACTTATGTTACAGAAATGTGTGCATTGAATGATTAAAAAGAAAGAGCTGGATAGGAAGCTGTTATGTAAATATCTGTTAATGTGTTGACCAAGTGTTAGGTGTATGAAGAATAGTGGCTTACTAATACACAAGTACACAAATAGATCTAAGCTACCCAGAATGTCTATTAGATGCAAAAAAAAATGCATTCATTTTTAATGCAGCACAAATGTAAGCATGTATAAAACATAGTATTAAACCTACCCCATTTCCTTTTTAAATTGTAAATATGTACTTTTACAATTATCAACAAACATTCATTGTTATGAAGGCCAGAAGTCAAAAACATTTATTGCTGTACATTTTGAAATCCTCTTTCTTTTAGGCCTGGGGTTAAAACTTGAAATGTTTAATTTGTTTAATTAGCCATCTCAAATTAATATTAAATATTTGGCCAATAGGCAACCTGATTTTGTTTACTATCTAAATCAAGCTGAAAAGATCTCTACTTCCTGTATGGATGACACAAATTGTTTCTGGTATTTTCATGAAGAAATAAAAGATCAGTGTTTTAAACAAAAAACATATCTATTGAAAATCCAGTTGCACACTATAGTTCAAGATATTCACAACAGTGGATACAATAAAATGTCTCCCTCACGTTAAGTACCAGAAACAGTTAATTGGATATGTAGCAATGAACGTGTTCTCCACAATAGCATATGATGGTTCATTTAAATGACAGATTTTGATGCATATTTTGACATCTGGTCGCATTTTGACAACATCTGCTGACATTTCCACAAATATGTAAACAGAAGAAAGAATATGACTATATGATCGTAATACAAATGCACACTATTGCTACTGTGTAACTGAAATAAATGGCATGGCATTTATATTTAATAATAATATTTCAGAAGTTTCACATTCAAATTTGCTTATTCAAAATTGCTAATTGAATTTAATTATGTGTCATATGTGGATAACATATCTGTTTTGTACATTATTGCTAACCGTATTGTCTACTAGACTGCATTGCATATTACAAAACAGATTGTTAGATGTCAGATATTCAGTTTCATTTTCCTCCTTTTATTTGGTATCAGCCATCGTTTTGTGAAAATGACTCTTTATTAATTTTTAACTGTGGATATTTTAATATTTGTCGACAGTTTTTACATTACTACATGCAATATCTAACCATCCCACTCTTGCCTTTCTTCACTCGCTCTTCTCCTTTACTGCCGCACACTCTTTACAGGTACAAAAAAAATCGAAATTAAATCAATACTGTACCACAAGCAAACAAATTGGGCTGTTAAATGCTTAAATGACTGGCTTTCTGAAAAAAAAATACAATTTGACTTACTAAATTAATTACTTAATAATTCCTGATCTTCATCCAAACAAAGCGTCTTAAACTCTTGCACTCTTTGGTATACGCTAGAGCCAATGGGAGTGAATTACCTAGCAACAATGTTACATAGAATATGCAGGAAGGCAGGCACCTCACAGATAAATAAAGTTTTTTTTTTAATAGTTATTTAAAGTCAGAAAAAATTAACTGAAACACATCTAGCAAGGTTTTTATAGTTATTTAAAGTCTTTATTTAAAAAAAGGAAACATTTTACTTGAATATTATTTTTACTTCATAGGGACTATTTTCTGTAGAGGAAGGTTTTACCTCAAAATGTTAATAAATCTTTAAAAACTATATAGATTTCTCCTTTTTTTTTTTTATTTAGCATTTAGAAATCTGTTTTGTAAAAGCAATAAAGCACTTGAGGGCTTGGGTTGTGCTGGATATTGTCACTTCTTAGTTGGTTGCGCACCAAGAAGTGACAATATCCAGCACAACCCATGCCTTATTGCTTAATTATACCAGTCTGACTTTGTTTACTGTTTAATGACTAAGGAACAAAAGCACTTTCCTAAGGCAGCAGAACTGAGTTAGGATTTCTAAGATAATGACAGCTCTTCTTGAAACACTCAGTGCAGTAGCACTTGTTTTAACACTTCACTCCCATCCTTCCTGTTTCCATCTGTCTTTCCTTTTCTCACTCTTGGTGGTGATCCTTGGCTCACTTCACTGTGAATCCTGCTGGAGTGGTAAGCTTAAGTGCCATGAGCATCCCATCAGCTAGTGTCAGCAGTGTGTCTGCCAGGTTAGCAGTTCACAGTACATTTTCAGAAGGTATTCTAGTTTTTCCATCCACCACTTGCAGTTCTCAGAGAAGAGATTTAACGTCCACCCACTATTAAAGCTATCATCTGGTAAACTCCAGATCCAGAACCACGCTGTAAAACTAGGTTGATTAAGTGATGACTTCTAAACTTGTGACCTCTCTGAGACACAACTCATTCTGTGCTTCCTTTACTGTTTGCACCATTAGTATTTTGTAGGAATATGTTACTAACTATTTAAAAAGAGGAAAACTCATATCTAACATGAATATTGAGGTCTTTTGTGTTTTGTCTGGCTGCCCAATGTCTTCATCCGTCAATGCAGTTAACAATGAATTGGCTTAGTGCTGAATCCTGATCAATTAAACTGCCTCTCTACAAACTATAAATTGTTATTAGATTGAATCTCATCATGTGATAAAGTAAGTGCCTGATCATGTCACAGAGGCAGGACTGGATTCAGATGCAATACTAGTAAGGTGTTTGAGAAGTCCCCACAGGGCTCTTCAAACAAGTTCCTGCTCTCTCTGGTTCGGTGGATATGGGGCATTTCTATCTTGGATGTATCCATCTGTCAGGAAATAAATGATGCCTTGTAGGCAGAACAGTTACTGTCATGATAGTCAAGGTACAAATGTCTGTGGTTTGCCCAATGTCTTGATTTGAATTCATTAGAGATCCTATGGGATGCACATAGTTCTTGTGCAAGACATTCCACAGAAGAAATCCATGACCATAACTGTTATTAGCGCTGCTGGTGGCTTAATCTTCCTCCTGGTCCACATTTTATTAGTCACATTTATGCAGATAGTTTTCCATAATGTTAAGCTTGAATCAGTGTGGTTGCTGAACCGAGTACATAGGTGATAATTATTATTTATTTATGTGGCAGATGCCTTTATCCAAGGCAATAAGTCACACAGCAGAACTGAAGCATAACCTGGATATATATATATATATATATATATATATATATATATATATATATATATATATATATATATATATAGTCAAATTTGGTCATGCATGTTTTCATGCATAAATATTGTAATTGGGTTCAACACCCACAACTACTTGAAGCTTCTGGAATGTTGAATTCCTGACCTCTAAAATGGGATAATAATGTGTGGGTATGGAAACTACATGGGTAATTAAGGTGTATCTAATTCCACTTAAAGTGTTATGTACTGCAAGTAATAAGATATGCTATTGGCTTGACCTCGCCAAAATGAACCATGAAGAAAACAGCAGGAAGGATGCTTCTGTTGGAAGCCTCTATTTTGGTCCATGTTACAGTACATCCATAATCTGTCTGCAAGTCTCTGTCAATCTAAAGAACTATTTTAAAAAAAAGTTTTATGGATATAATCTGTGGACAGAGCCAGGGACCTTCCTTGCCACCCAGGTACTCTGCCAGCTGAACTATGCAATCAAGTGGAGCTCCTGAGCTGCCACAAGATACTGTCTGGCTCCTGAGGGTGTTTCTAGATACCAAAAAAATCAAAATGGTGCTCAGGTTTAAATATGATCAGGCACCCAATATTACTGTATTTATGTCCCTGTGTGTGTTCCTAACTATATGTGACTTTTTTTGTGGGAATGACTCTGAGACTTCAGCAGAACAGCAAGCAAGGAAGCAGGCTTACCTCATGTGTAGACCCTGCTGAACCACCGATCTCACAGGCTTAAGTAGAACAACAAGTAAGTGTTGAAGGAGCTCCACTCATAGCAAAAACCCAAACTAGATTAACAACCAAGAAACCAATTCAGCAAGAGCAAGATTTAATCTTCAACCAAGAGAGGCAATTGCAAAACTGATGATCTTTCGACACAAAAACAGAAAATTCTTGATTCCACTGCCCCCCAATACCAAAATGTAAGACTCATGCTAGGATCAACAGGGAAGAGGAGTTTGTGAATTGATGGTTTTCTTAAGAAATACAATGAAAAGAAAAAAAAATGAGTCTTACTGTACATCTTTCTACGCACTGCCAGAGGAACAGAGGAAATTCAAGGAGAATGGGATGATCATGCCAACATTAGATTTTATGTGGAGAGGAATGTGGGATGAATGGCAGGTGAAAGCTGGTTTAAAATTGAGAAATAGTTTGTGCAGCAGACAGATTGGTCTATATAATAGACAATCGCTGGGGTGAAAACTAAACAAATAGAAATACATTGGTTGTATTCTTTCTTTTAAACAGGAAAGAGAAAGCTTCTGAGCTAAAAAAAAAGTGAGCTGAAAAGTCTGATTCATGTGCTCATAATCCTACTCTATTTGATCTGAGCTTGGTTTAATTTGCTATCCTCATACAGTATGTCAATCAAATTTGTTAGGAAGAATAAAACATTTCAAACAAGCCACAGATCATTGCAGAATGCCTGAGACCTTCTCTGCTTTGAACGGAGCAATGGTCTGTTGTTTGAACATACACTGGAGAAGCTAAAGGGTGGATTCAGTAAAAAAAAAAAAATACAGCTCTGCTTTATGATTTTAATTAGTGTGATATATGGTTATAGGACGGTGGATGTCTATGTATGAGGGAATATTAGTGAGAGTAGAACAAGTTAACGGACCGTGGCTGTTTTTACAATCTAACCCATACACAGACACTCACAGTCCTATAACTTAATATTATACTGGTCTATTTAATCCATTGTAATCTTTATTGAAAAGAGGGAAAGACATGTGGTTGATTGTAATGTCACCAATTTGAATTGACTGCAATTGAAGGGAATACCACAATATGATTTTTTAAAGCACACAGCATGAGCCATAATGATACTGAGAGTTAGTCACCAGCACTGAGGTCAATATCAGGTATGGTGATGCATAAAATGGTGACGCCGCTTATGGCGTCTCCTTGAAAATCTCTGTGTATGGTGTGAAATTGTTATTAATAAGAAAATAAAAATTAAATGTACCATTGGTAGCTGCACAGTTTAATTTCTGCGTGCACAAGCATTTTAAGAAACCTTCTGCTCAGGGACAGGACGGTGCGGGACATTAGAATTTAAGTTAGAAGCTGTAAGTACAAGAAATGAGAGGAGATCACTTCTGACAGCTGCCACCTTATTCTGTAATCACAACTTTTCCTGACAGTGCACTAATAAGTGCTAGCTTACCATTGACAGCAGCCGCATCAAAAGCATGAATAGATTAAGAAGGTACCAGGGTGAAAGCTCAACTTTTCTCATAGCTTTTGTTACAAATACAATGACTGCTATTGTGAACATATATCAAATAGCCATCAATATCTCTCTCTCCCTCATTTTGTGAAAGTCTCCATTGAGAAGCTAATGCTCAAAGTGATATGAAAAGCTGAAAGGATGAAATCAGCGCTGCACTTTAACTCACCTCTTATAGTTATTCATGATACATTTCCACAGGGATTTCGCAGCTCCCATGCTTTTCCCATACCATTACCATACATATCTATTATTTATATGCAGTTTAACAAGGACAGAAATATGCTGCAAAAATATGAAGTGACTAAATGCACATTGTCATAAATTGAGTTTATTTTAGTGATTCACACAGATAAAGTAAATACAAACATTTATTGCTAGAAATTGAAAATTATGTTGTGGTTATTGCATTGCTAATTAATACAGTACTATTGGTTTCCTTGCATTATGTGATTTAGTAACACTTTACATTCATGATTTCTATCATGTTATTACATTGTAATTGCATGTGTTGTTGCAGAGATTCTAGCAACTGCCAACACTTTTGTAATTAAACATGTCATTGCATTGCAACTACACCACATATGTGTAATTACTGTGTTATTACAGTACACCTACAGTATAGGTAGGGACACTTAAAGAGTTACCCTGAAATGTCTGCAACTCCTGCATAGCTGTGATACAAAGGGTTGCTCCATTCTCCTCACAATGACCACAGCTCTGCATATACATTGAAGACAGTGTTCCTTTTTTACTTTCTTTATAATTTTTTGAACTTAACTACCTGAAAACTATAATCAAGTAGACTGGCTGTCTACCTGACTGTATTATACACCAAAGTGGTGGCTGAAGGCTGTATTTTCCAGATAACACCAACCATTCTTTCTCTTGTCATGCTCCGATAACGGAAAAGATTCTGACTAATTGGAGAGGGACGGCACCTACTGAATACAGAGCCAGCAAATAGTGGATAACGAACCAATTCTGTTTTTACAGTGAACCAGGAAAAAATTAAAATCTATGTTCAAATGAAATGAATGGAAACTTGGCTCTGGACCTCACAATCAACTTGCTTTACCTTAACAGAACAAGTAACTTTAGGTATGGCATTATAATACCTATATATTACCCTGAACAATCCCTCAGGATCCATTAGTATGTGACATGACCAGAAACATGGCAACAAAAAAGTAATTGTAGTATTGCATAGTGGTTCTGGTATGATTGTGCACAAGTACTGATGCATTATACTGCATGTCAGTGTAGTTCCTTTTCAACCACAGGTTCATGCCATTGGTGTCCCTTGTGCTATCATTATCCATTGTGCAGAGCCATTTCAACAAATGATAAACAACAATGCATTTATTTTAACAAGGTATGACCTCTAGTATTTTGTCTAATTTTATCAATCTAATTATTAAACCTCCAGTGTAGGGCTGCTCACATGAAGCAACCCCGTTTATTTTAACCATTACATCATGTGCCATTTTCAAAAGGCATTTGTTATATAGTACATCCTCAGGTGTAAAGTCACAGGTTGGTATGCACATGCTGTTAAAAAAAATAATACCACATGTCTTTATCCACATTCTGAATTGAAAACTGAGAGTTGAGTTGAAGTTAAATGAAGGCAAAGGAGAATGGGGTGTTTGGATTCCAGGTAAACTGTATTGCATTTATAATCTTTCCATTTTCTGTTGCTTTCAGTCTGAAACGCTGCGCTTTGCTCTTCATCAAAGAACTGTAACCCTTTTCTTAAATTGGAGACAAGTCAAGACCATCAACAACAATACTTTTTCATTATTATTAGGAAAGTGGATTTCTAAGCGTGATATTGGGGAGTATATATTTATTGTAATTTATATATATATATATATATATATATATATATATATATATATATATATATATATATATATATATATATAGTGTTGATCCACTGAAAAAAAGGAATTAAAAAGGGTATCAAAACAACATGGTACCCACAAATTCAGAAAACAGTATATTCATCCATAATCAGTTTCTCAGTAGTGTTGTAAAACAAAAAAAAAACTATATTGCAAATAAATTAATAAATACACTGCTCTTGTTTGAATAATCTGTTTATTCTAGTGGACATACACATGCTGAGTGGTTGCACCTAACAAACAGATCACAAACTGTCTCTACCAATAATACAGTATGTGCTGTCCCTCAGTCCCTTGGCCCCTGATACTACGTCCATTAATTATCTTACTATTTTTATCTACCATCAATGCTGTCCTATTTATATTGTTTAAGATCTCACATACAAACTTCAGACCAATATAATGCTCAAGTGAAGGGGTTAAAAACTAGCATATTTATAGATTCTGGGACGTGTTGTAGGCTCTGATAAAAAGCCTTATCGGTGGATAGATATAATACTGTTTTGAGATTAGGAGTCTTTTAAAGTAAGGATTCAGACTAAAGTACTTGTGGATTCCTTTGCCGGCACAATCCTTTGTGATTGATTTTAGTTTAAGGAATAGGGGAACCTTTAAAGGTAAAGGTTGAAAGAGTTGACATTATAGCATTTAATCATAATTAAGTTCACCATTCAGGCGCTCATACCTTAAGCTAATGGGTTTTGTGCGTAGATAGATTTTAGTTTGCATAATGCAGAAGCTCAGTATAGTGTTTCTCCATAGGAGGCATACTGTATTAGGTGAAGTAAGTGCCATGATTATAAACACTGTCAGGGATATCTGGTGTAATAGTAGGTGTGGTATTTCACCAGCTTCTGACTTTATAATTATGTAACTGCAATAGCTCAAAATCTTTGAGGAGCTGTCCCCGGCTCCAGAGTCAGTAGGGAAACTGTCGGGCCAACCTCAGTAGCCGCTTCACTAACTGCTGAGGGGAGCACGGTGAAAGCCACCCGCACGTCCACGTCCGGAGGGCTCAGTGCCCAAGCTCCTGCCAGCACCACTGCCGGAGTGCACAGCATCACAGCTGCCAGTGTTGCCACTGCCGGAGTGTCACCACTGCCAGAGTGCCCCATGCATCCGCCACTGCCTGCATCATCACCACCGGAGGGCCCAGCACAGCCATCACCACCAGAGAGGCCAGCAATGCTGCCAGCATTGGGGCCACCCTCTATAGAAAAGCCCCAAGTGGGGAAAAGTCACTCGGGCTTAAGGGGTAGAAAAGGGGTTAAACGGGCACCTCGTCACAGAAGCTCAGGGGTCACCAACGGGCATCCCCTTACAGAAAGGCCAGGACCACCATGGCCGAAAGATATTGTTTAAAAATGCCCTGGATTGTCTATAACAATTGCATGCTTCCAGTAGATTCTGGCTTCACATAATTCCATTATTTTAACCAGAAATAGATTGCTGTTCTAATAAAAGCTGAATAAATATGAATAAATGTGTATATATATATAACCAATCATAAGGCTTTATTCATTGGATAAAGGCAACTGCCAAATAATAAATGCATAAATAATTGAAAAGTGTAATAAGCACATAGATAAAAAGTAGAATGGCCTTCAGTATGTCATAACCATATGCTAATTGGGACAATTCATTACAACTAAGCCATCAGTAAACATCAGTGCGTGAATCTGAACCAAGGTTTTTCAAAGCTCACTCAACAGTGTAATGTTCTATAATTTATGTGCAGAGTTAAGAAGAGGATTTAGAGTGCCATCAGTACTCCCACTATGCAAAAATTGGTGCCACTCAAATAAACAGCAGGGTTGACTTTCTTTCAGACTGGTATCTTCCAGTTATCAGCAGGGGATAGTACTGGAATAATCCATTAAGCTATGGCAAATATTTCAATCATTGGCAGCTGCGTCTAGGGTGGAATGATTAGAAATACCTGCCTACAAAACACCTGGGCATAGACAGCAGGTTAAATCAGGATTCTATAACCCTGTGCAGTGTTGTTGCATTTGAAGGACTGTAGACTGTACCTGCGTTGTCACCTGGGTCACAGCGCAAAATTAGGTTTCAACTACGAATTGTCAAGTTATTTTTATTATTTTCAGTATATTTAGAGAATATACCATTCATCAACACACAAAGGGGTAGATGTACTAAAGTGTTGCACCTGTCGCAATAGTTGCAAACCAGTTGCAAGCGAGTCAGAAGTTTTGGGTGAAATGTACTAAACATGCGCAATGCTGTTAGGGAATGCTTGGTTTTTCTTTGCGGTTCAACCTTAGATGAATATGCAAGTATGGGCGTTCCTGCATACATTTGCAAAAAGGGGGCAGAGCTAGTGCAAATGAGGGTTCTCAAATATTATAATGAGATGTACTAAAGCTGATGTACTAAAACTTACAATTGCATCAAACTGTTGCTGGCATTTCCAAGTCTGCTTTAACAAAAACAATGTTATTTTGATTTTCGCACACTTGCATGTATAGACGTTATCCTTCGGGCACCCTCTGCTGCTTCAAACCACAACTCAGCTGCTGCTATTTATTTGAACAATGTCGCACGACTCTCGCAATGTATGCTAGAGATCTCGCAAAGAAGACGCAACAGATATTTAAATTAGTATATTGCGGCTCTTTTCATTAACATATTTTCTCTTAGTACATACGACAAAATGTATACATTGCGAATTGTCGCAACAAAAATGCAAATTGCGGTATGTTTGTGCTGTGGCTTGCCCATCTTAGTACATCTACCCCAAAGATTGTTAGAAACATGTTGTTGTGAGGTAGAGTGAGTTTACAGTTTAAAATGTGCAGGTCCAAGAATCGTAGTATTTCATTTTTTGCTTCTATGATTTGTTTTTATGTTCATGTTTATGTCTGGGCAAGCAGGATCCATGAAATCATATGGCATAGACATATTTCTTGAAACATTTCATGATTACGTATTTGAATAGTGGGTTATAGGGGGCTCCTTGTTTAATTAAATGCAGATTGTATTAAAACTGCAAATTGCACCCATCTTTGCTTTGGGAACCCATTGTTGTCACTAAAGGGATAAGAATAAAAGAAAGAACACTGCTTGATCTGGAATGTGAGGCGTGGCATTACAAACACAGTTTGAGCTGCTGTCAGTTTGCTTTCAGTGAACACTTCCAATAATCCACCCATCTGGAACAGCTCCCAGGAATGATACACTACTCTCAGTGCCTGCTAGTATTGAAGCACAAAGTGAATACTGAAGGATTTTCAGGTAATACAGAAATTGTGGATCTCATGTATTTTACTTTTTGACATTTTACTATTTATGGGCAAATGTGTGGACACAAGAAGATCACAACAGGGAGTATGTAACATTGTACATAAATATTTGTGTTTTTGCGGATTGTCCTACTTTGATATGTGTATTTATTAACATTTCTCAATATTGATTTTATAAAATAAATAATTTGCAATTTATTATAAAAGAAACTGGTATCCAGCAATTCTTAAATTAAAAACAATTGTGTGTCTGAAAGAAATAAAATACAAAGGTCAATTCTTTATCCCTAGAGCAGAGTTAGGAGATTGACGAGGGCTTTAGAGAAGTATAAATACATATCTGATGAGTCAAAGCCTGAGTCTTGCGGGCCCTCATAGGTCACTTCTGTATCCCCACAGCAGAGCAGAGTGATTGAGGTGAGGACTAGGGCATGACAAACAAGTGTTATAGACTCGCCAAGATGTACGGAGCACACAAAAGGACTCATGTCTCCAATGGAAATAGAAATCCCTTTTGGCAAGTGTGAACAGGCTGGCTTCGTGGTGACATTAGGCCAGGAAATTAATGGAATACACAACCGGCAAGTACTATGGGGCAAGATGCAAATGCGCTCATTTCTTTATTAAATAAAATATTTAAACAAAAACAAAACACTTTACAAAGCAAAATGTCTCATTGGCCAAACCAAACAGACAAAACACAAAACAAAGTGAACACTAAATCACACAAGTTTAAAGGTTTAACGCCAGCACGAATAGCAATTGTTTACTTTCAGTATCTGTTCTTACTTGTCTCTTTCCTCCTCTGGACAACCCACCACATTCAGCCAAAGCTGCAGGTCTTTTATATTGTGGCCGAAGGGTCAACTGGCTATCAATTACCTAATTTACCCCTCAACAACATTCGGCATGGGTTTTATCATATGCTTGCTCAACAGCTAGTTTATCAATAAACACTCGCTGTTGACCACACATTCTCACGATTTTAACCCCATCCAGGCCATAAACAATAATAACAAAACATTGTGTTTTATACAAATTAAACAATACATTTTAAATAATAATACAACAAATACAAAATAATACACACACACACACACAGGGGTGAGGTGTACCCCGTCACAGAAAGATTTGGGATAAAAATCCTGTTGAATATTTTAAATACCGTATTCCTTCGAATTTAAGATGCCCTCAAATTTAAGATGCAGCCCAAATTCCCCACCCTCAATTTGAGGAAAAAATAAAACATCAAATAAAGCTGTATTTACAAAGATACTACTTCAATTACGCATGTAAAAAAATAATGTATGGAGGCAGTTTGCAGCCATCTGTTGTCACACAGAGCATTACAGTTATGTGCAGCTTCTCATTTCCAGTCGTGATTAGTCGCACCTGTTTTTCTCCCTTTTAGTGAACTGTGGTACTGCTTGGCATGTCAGAAAATACAGGTGTCTGATCAGCATTTCCGATCTATCCAAGCTGGTACAAGTAGTTAGAACTGAGCCAAATAACGAAATGCTGAAATTGCTTTGTCTGGAACTCAACTCTTGATCGGCGCCCTCAGTAGCACATTCTGTATGTTTTACAAAATCAGAGCACTGGTAAGGTGGTGAAAATCTGCTGGTAACTAAAATACCATAGAACATAAGGCTTGTTTGGTTGTTAGTAGGTTATTGATCCCAGAATCTCATCAAGCGCCTTCTTAAAGGATCCCAGAGTGTCATCTTCAACAACATTACTGGGGAGTTGGTTCCAGATTCCCATGATTCTCTGTGTAAAAAATTCATTCCTAGTTTCTGTTCTGAATGCCCCTTTATCTAATCTCCATTTGTGACCCCTGGTCCTTGTTTCTTTTTTCAGGTTGAAAAAGTTCCCTGGATCGACATTGTCTATACCTTTTAGAATTTTGAATGCTTGAATCAGATCGCCGCATAGTCTTCTTTGTTCAAGACTGAATAGATTCAATTCTTTTAGCCTGTCTGCATATGACATGCCTTTTAAACCCGGAATAATTCTGGTCGCTCTTCTTTGCACTCTTTCTAGAGCAGCAATATCCTTTTTGTAGCAAGGTGACCTGAACTGAACACAGTATTCTAGATGAGGTCTTAATATTATATTGTAAAGTTTTAACATTACTTCCCTTGATTTAACTTCAACACATTTCACTATATATCCGAGCATCTTGTTGGCCTTTTTATAGCTTCCCCACATTGTCTAGATGAAGACATTTCTGAGTCAACATAAACTCCTAGGTCTGTTTCTGTGTTGGTGTCGCAGTTGATTGACAGCCTTGTGTTGGTGTTAGTAAGAAACATTATTGGTTGTTTTTAAATGGTGATTGACAAGCCCTGCAGCTGGAGAAATGTTCACGCAACTTAAAGACCTTCAATTTGTTTATGCCTCTTTGTAAGTGTCATGGAATACTTCTAACATCACACATAAATCACTTCAACTTTAATTTTAGAAATACTAAAAGAAACTGTTGATTCAATGGCAAACGTTACAACTGTAAGTTTAACTCAATGTCGTCAAGTCTTCTATGAACCTTAACTGGGAACCCAAACTAGGATCCTAATCTAGGAACTAGAAGCCTATTAGTTTCTTCTGTCAAATACATTCAGTTATATAGTTATATAAATATTCTCAAGATACTCCTATATTCAAATCATATACAGTAACTGGGTCAATTAGCAATTGGAGGCCGTATATGCTTTCATAGCGGAAAACTAATGTACTTTGTTATGATCGATATTCCATGTGAATAAAAATCAGCCAAGCAGCTTTAATTATACTTGGATGAATTAATTGATTTCTTGTGTCTTTAACATTAAACCCAATGTATGTTTGCTTAAGGTTTGTTTAAGCTTACTTATTCATTTGAAATTAAGCATGAAGATTTATACCATGTAATGCAAGGTTAATTAACCATGATTACATCTGGGGAATTTTAATTGCAGAAACTGGAGAGAGAAAAAATGGAAAAACCTACCATGCAATACAAACAGAAACTTTGTGAAAATGGATCTTACACGAATCTGAAACTTAGCAGCTAGGTGCTTGGTTGACAGGTGATTATGTATCCAACTTAAATAACTATTGTTTTGCAAGGAAAAAACAGTGATTCGATAGATTTCACCTCAGATTTCCTCTGAATTACCTGACTACTTTCACAATCTTTTTTATGATAGACTCCCCAGTAACCCCACTTCAATCTGCTGGATTTCCGTAGTACCAGCATTCCTGTATTAGTTATGCATAGCAACTCTTTGCAGTACACTCTGGAGGGATTGATGAAAAGTAATACCATTCTCATGTCACCAATAAAATGTGCTGAAGAAAGAAATATAAATGTATCTTCTTCTTTGTTTTTTTTCTGGTTAACTGATTTTTACTATTTTATTCAGTTCAGTTCTATTAAAGGCTAGCATCCAAAAAGACAAATAGACCAAAAAATAAATAAATAACTCTCTGGAGGAGGTTCAGATAACTAAAATATCTGGCAGCTGAACAGATCCTGTGTGGAAGTGTCTCAGCCCAGCCTACTGCATAGTCTACATGATCACACAAAACAAACTCACCTAATTATTGTTATCACTGTTCAGAGAGGTACAAGTACTGGCAAAGTGGTGAAGAACAACATCTTAAATTGAGTTCAGTGCTTTTGTCTTATTGAGGCAAGACACTTTGACAGCATAAAAGGAAAATGTCATCTCCTACCAGAGTGGCACTATATCTTAGTAAGATCTCATTTAATAAGGTCCCACTGTGAGGATTTTACACCTTTAAGTACTACTGTTAAATTGAGCTAAATGTACAGTATTTAAAGTGTAAGAGTACAATCTAAAATATGACTTTCAATAAATACAATCGACATTAAAAGAGTGCTAACCAATGGTTTCAAATGCATTTAATTACCTCTTATTAGCTTTACTAACATTAGTATAGAGCCCCCTTCTACTGGGATGATAATCTTTTTTTTTTCTCTTCATTGGCTTCTGCATGTTAATTCAAATTCAAAGCTGTAGATAAATTGCCACATCCTGGTTGCTGTATGTCAAAGGTATCTGAGCAGTGTAAATTATAAAATACACCAAAGAGCCAAAAGAAGAAAACAGAAGAAAAGGGTGATGATATTGCCGGTGTTAATGGGGGTTTAAAACGCTGGTTAGGCAGCTGTTGAAGGTATTTTAAGATAACTTATGAGTGATTTCCTTTTTTATGTTAATGCCACTGAAGTTTGAAAGGACAGAAGTGAGAAGACTAAAATTAGGTTGCAAGTCTTCCTCTTGTCAGCTAATGCATGAAATGAACATGCCATGCAAAATTAAATAAATGTGATCACTTAAGGGCATGTGTGTCCTTCTTTTATACCTAAATATTTTAATATAGTCAGCCTGGTGGAAAAGGTCAAGGTGGTGCAATTCTGATAAAATGATATTAAAGATTATTTTTCTTGACATGATATTCATCAAGATCATTACAAACAGGATTCCATCAGTAAAATGAGTGCTTTTAAAATAGAGGCTCAAATACATATACACATAGAAGAAGAAGAAAAAAAAACAGAAACATAATGTTGGTTCAACAATTGAATAATCAATAATACAATAAACGACTAAATTCTGTCTGGTAGCAGACTGAGAAAAATAGTCATTTTAAGACATGTCAGAGTAGTACATTTGTACAAGTAGTGCAACATCTACTGGTACAAATGTAATAGTTCCTATTCTTTTAAGTAACAAAACTATTATAACATTATAAAACTAGAAAGAAACAACTCAAATTCACAATTGTACTGCTCCTATTAAGTGTCAAATTCAATTATCTGGGAAAAAGAACAATATCAATCCATGGAATAAACAATGTGTTTTTTTTTTGGTTTGATGAACGACCAAAGCTATTGTTCTAAAATATCAGTTTCATGGATAAAGTTCTCAGTTTGCTTTCCGTTGTTTCTGGTAAATCTGTTACACATGCACTTCCTAGGTCAGGGATGCAACAAAATGAATAGAACCTATACTTTTGATAAGTATCTTTCACACCACAGGCGACACAGGGGTGACACTAGGAGCAATGCGAAATAAATGGGTTTGAATCCTATTTTTTTGTGATTTCTTTGCACGACAACTAGGGAATTAAGAAATTACAGAACAGCTTCAATGCACGGTGTCTACCAGGGTGAAGCATTATCCAAAGTGCCAGAGGAAAAAAATAATACTTGCCGTGGAAAAATACCCAGTGCTTTATGACAAAGATCATCGCAATTATAAAGATGCAGAGATGAAAGATAACATATGGGAGTCCATTTCGAAGGAACTGGATAAGCCTGGTATGTAGGATTTATTGCCATATATGTTGAAATACCATCAGAGAAGATACTCATAATTTCCATATCATGTTGACAGATTCGTACCTGTTTTGATCATAGTTTTATCAAAAGCAATTTTTTTTATAGTTTTATAGATCTGGCAGTTTTCAAATCTGCTGCATCGCATCTTGTCGCCCGATGAAAAATCGCATTGTGTCTGGTGTGTAGCGGCCTTTATTTTCCTTTCTGCTTAGCAATGCAGAGTAATTCGACCTTGGTCATTCTGTGGTTTGATTTTAAAGAGCGATTCCAAAATTAGATCCAGTAAAAAAAAGAAAAGAAAAAGTCCCTGACCAGCATCGAATATGAAAAAGTAATTAAATGCCAGATCTTTCAACACTTGTTTTTATGAACATAAATATATAATGGTTTATGTTCTGCAGCTTGAACTTATATTTAATTTAAACTTACAGGGTACAACATATGGTGACTGGTGGCAGATTGCTGTTCAGTAGCAATCTTTTTCAGCCAATTCACTAGTGTGTTTGTCCCTCCAATTTGAGCGTAGAGGATGGAAGCTTACACATTTGTGTGGCCTGCCAGAGACTTTCAATATTTACATATTTTGTCTCCCCTCTCTGTGGGGAAAAAGTGGTCTTTCTCCACATTAGGAGTTTTTATATTTCATTTTGAAATCTTTCTTGAGTATCACTGCCCTAATAGCCGTGGACAGCTCTGTCAAACTACATACCAGGTGGCAAGGTAAGTAAATGAGTGTCTACAGCCAATGGCAGTGCCAGAAAGAAGGCAGTAGAAGCACCTTAGAATGCCACAGTATGGTAGATTAATACCTGGATTGACATGGGAAATGTCTACAGAATTTACTGGCAGTAAGAAATCGCAGTATGTTTTCTAAGTCACCTTCCAGCAGTGTCACACACAAAAAATGTAAAGGAAACCTACAGAAACATTGTCTTATAGAGGAATAATTTATCGGCTTATCCTTCAAGGTAAGACAATCAGTGTTTAAAAAAAAAAAACATTAAGGAGACTTAAGAGAAGTTCAGACAATACCGTCAAGCTGTTGTGCGTTTGACTGCACAAATTGCAAAGTGATTGGCAGTCCATTTTAGTTCTAAAAGGATGAAAGAATGTGTGATGTGTGGAAATGAGCAATTCACAATAAAAAAGAGCTTTGTAATGAACATTACATTTCAGGTATTCCGGATAAATGATAGTGTGATACCAAATACTGTGTTGCTTCACTTTAGCATTGTTAAAGTCCATGCTAGAAGTGAATAACTGTATGAATATCTCTCGAGCCACTGTGCTAATTGTAGAGCAGATTTACAATTTCCCTTAGACAGCAACGAGACTAAACGTTCCTTAAGAAATAAAATATTGCAACAAATTCCTGTAAATTCTTTAATCTACAGGGTACTAGATTAAAACTGAAGTGGCATCACAACAAATGTCATTAATAATAATACCACATAGCAGTGCAGTGTGTGTATTTCAGTTGCTTATCCTTCTAAATTGAGACCAAGTGGAATAAACCATGTTTTTTTAATAACTATCATTCTTCATATAAGGCTTTATTACTGTATCACTAATGCGTTAAGAATGTCTGAAGTTGTGACAGATGTGGTGGGATAATTAAAATATCAGTCATGTAATTGAAAATGAAATGTCATTTTGATTTTGCACCATGGCTGACATCAAACTATAGGTACTAATCAAAATGCTTCATGTGGTGTTAGTCAAGGTCTATACCAGACACTTCGGTAAGAGTACTCAAAGCCTCAATGCAGTTTTCTAATTAGTAATCCTCCTGTGCTTTAAAGATAAAAACACACTCTGTAATGTGTATTGTTAGACATGGCATTTTCAATTTCAAATTTTTGCATACGTGACTTGTGCTGACTTTAATTTGAGAATTGGCAAACGAAGCACATACAGTTGACAGCAGAGAAAGCAGAGACATTTAAAAAAAAATCAATGACATGGTTTGATTCTATAATATTTTTGGATGAGTTGTTTTTAATAGCAAGTCAAACTGGACATTTCCATAATACAGAGAACAGGGCATGGATGAAACAGTGTTATACTATGCATGTGGAGTTAATTAAAGACTAGCATAAATGCTTTGAACATATGTCCCCATTAGCAATGTAAATTCTGTCTCAGGAGATACAGTAGCATGAGTCTGTAATGAAGAAACAATATTAAAGAAAGCCAAATATGGTAGCTAGAATAAGAAATATATGTGACAAATAATGCGAAGGATGCTGTGTTGTTGTTTCACTTAGATAAGCTTCTCCAGAAGCACAATGCTGAATCCCAACCACTCCTAATTTGGGGACAAATATTGCTGCTCCACTAAATGAATCAACTTTAGCTGCATGTATCAACGTCAATATGTTTATGTCCCTAGCTGTTGTATATTAAATAGCAATTAATTTTATAAAAAAGGTTAATGCTTATTTTACATTCTGATTTAGTGGATACATCTTGTGTGTACTCCAGTCATCATCCATTTCAAAGGTTAGTCAATAGTCAGAATTATCCTAACACAAAGAAAAACTTTCAGTGACATTTGATGAAAAGTAACAGACAATATTTAGAAATATATGTACTGCAATACACAAGTCATTTATAATAAATCAATGTAATAATTGCAAACAGAGCAAGGAAATATAAGCAGCATTGCATATTATATTTATAATATTAAAATCCTTCCAATTCAGTTGGGTAAAATAATGACCACACAAACGAGACAAATATAAAACTAAATCATCTATAGAATGCAAACATTATTCAGCATTAAAGGTTTTACTTTACATTAAATAAACACAAAATGTATGCACTTTCTTTCATGTTGTGACATTGAAGAATCATAAAAAACTGATTTCGGAAATGTGCAGAGAAATACTAACGCGTGAATCATGATCATTGGTGTTTGTGTGGCGTTGCGCCTTCTACCAAATTGTGGATTTGTACCCCTCTTATGAAAAAAAGAAACGTGGCTAAATACCAAATCCTGTTTAATTCAACACAATTTGGACAAAGTAATTAAATAAAAGCGTAGGTTTAACATAACTGTTGCCATAATCGAGAATTACATCATAAGGGTAAACCAGACAAACGGGAGAATGCACAATGGACCCAATCTAATCAACAGGTAAACTAGCCAATCAGAAACCTGCTGTGCACTCATATGGAGGTTGAGATTCTGAAGAGCGGACTTTCTCCACAGGTTGTGTGTTGCTTGGTTCCCAATTCATACACAAACCCTTTAAATAGAGGGCAATGTGATAAAAAATCGCTGTCTGTATATAAGCCTTGTAATTGCTCACAATTCGGTATAGATATAAGGACAGGGCTTGCCTGTTTTGACTTATGCCCCACTAAATGTTTCTCAAATGGCTCAGCCCTCAACATGCCATTCTCATCCAATCAAACACTCTATATTCCCCAGAACACTTATTAAGGTGTGCTTGCTATCCTTTAAAGTAAATCCTCCATGTAAATGGAAATACTGGAACTAACTTCTCATTCCACTTTAAATATAAATATACATACAGATCTCCAAATAGTGAATTTTGCATACGCAGTATATCTTCGGGCTAATAATTACCTGTACATAAAATCTAAATGTACATCAAAAGTATATACTAGGGAAAATGAAACCATTTAATCTATAACCTAGACCACTTTTACCAGTTATTCATCTTCAGTGTTATGTTTCAATGGAGTTCTACTGCATGCATTATACTGTACATACAATATGCATTGATTTCTGGTACACACAGACAACAGTAGCCTGATACGTTGTACAGTCTCTGGTAATTATTTCAAGGTACTATATCTTACTGTACTAATAGAAGAATGGGGGAGTGTCCTGTTATAGCTTTGGTTTACTTAGCTACACAAAAACAAACAGTGAGCTTTACTTTATTTATTTTTTTGCTTTCTTTATTCCCAGTGGGCAAAAGTTGAGTAACATTCTGAGTGACTCATACTAGCCTGTCATTTACATTTTTAAAAGTTAACAGTTCTGCGCACCTGGGAAGCATGTCCCCAGGCTAGTGGCCACCTTGCTCTTCAGGATATTAAAGCAGAGCTGCAGTCTCCTTTTGCATCAGGAATTGGCAAAAGGAGATGTCAAAAGCGATACCACACAGCAAGCAACTATTAATAACGGTTTATAATGGCCAAACTGACTCACTCAAGTCTGTGCTTTACCTGGGTGCTGCTTTTACAATTTGTTTGAATAAAGATCCTATATAAAAGACATGTTTATGTTTTTTTAGATCTTTTTAGATCTTTGAAATAGGGCCCCTTCGTAGGCATGCACCTTATTAGCATAATTCTGGTTGTGACTGTATTATAAAATGCGTGGGAAGATTCAGTGTGACCTTTCAACTCTGCCAGCCCACCCCAGGTAAGGGCAAAATAACTACACTGGAGCAACAGAACCACTCAAAATGCCAGTTGTAAGCATTGTCAAGTTCCTGATGGATAAGCTGTATATTGAAGGTCACAAATGATTAAAACAGTGAATACATGTAATTCATAACCACAAGTATAGAAAAGGCTAAAATACCATAACTAGGTAGACTGTAAGAAATTAACACTGGTCCTGTACACTCTCTCTCTGTATCGTCAGCATCACAGCCGCAGTCTGTTCAATGTCTGTTTCAAGGTGAGTTATATACTCTTTTGTTAATTAAAACCCTCCCTTTCCAAGTGCAAATTAACGCCTGATAAATTATGACAATTAACACGGATTTGCTTTTAAATTCCCACGTAAACCAAAGAAATAGTCGCTAGAAGCACTGCTCGTTAAGATATTAACATTATTTCGTAAATCAACATAATTTCAGAAATCACATTAGAACAATTATTTAATAACGAAATATGCATTACGACCACTTGAAAATGCCAAAATCAATGCTACATGCCGATTTCTTGATTAACACTGGAGTTATCATTTACAACCTTTTGAAAATCCTGCTCTTAGTCTCCAGATTCATGTTATATAATATTAAATATACTCATCAACCAGAATTAGCTTTTCATACAGTAACTTTCCAAACATTCCAGTCATGTTTTTTTTTATAGAAAATGCTAATGCTTCCACTGCATTCATCTTTTAGTGCCATACCGTTATCCCTTGTGCAAGTTTAAAGGATGGGATTATCTCAAAGTGCTCAGCTATATCTGTGCGGAGACCTCTGTTATTAAAGCTCAATATGGGAAGCCAGTGTTATGCCTCTGGCTGTGTGGATCTTCTTTTTTTAGATGTTCCTGATAAAACTAAACCCGCACTCTTCCATCTGTTGTTTAATGCATTATCTCCCTTGGTAGTCATCAGTGCAGCAGCCAACCTAAGATTACAATCCTTAATATGCCAAATAATGCAGACTTTATATTTAATAACCCTTCCTTATTACTTAATTAGTCAAGGTCCAGTAACACTCAACAGGTTTTATAGCATTACAATATCCTTACCGTCCTTCATGGCAGAATTTGTTCATATAAAATTTAGGAAGACTGCTAGGGCAAAACTCTTTTAAAGCCTTAAGCCTATAAAAGATTAATAGCAAACATGAAGGGAGGCAATAGAATACTGATGCCTAAATTCCTAACCGGGTCTTGTTTGTATTGTTTAATTTCCAGTGGTCTTTATATATCCTTAAATAGCAACATCTACCTCAAAGAAAACCTTGACAAAATCATCACCATTTCAATATCAAGGTTGAATTTTTGAAAACTAAGACTTCAACATTTTAATAAAGCAAGGCCTAGTGAACCATACCCTATACATTCCCTATAAGCGAAAACCAATGAGTTCTTTCTAGTTCTTGTATGGTACTCATTTTTTATGGTGCCCCTGAAGCAACGGTAGGGTTTTCATACTAGGTATGGACTTCTGTCAACTTTCATAATGATTGGTGTCCACTAAGAAAACTGTGATTGAATTTCACTGACTGCTTGTTCCTTTTTTCAGAATCTGCTTCTTTACCAAAGAGTAAAGCTGAAGCTAGCAGTGCTACAGGGTTATATGAACATATTAAACTAAAATAGGGGGTATCGCTATTAACACAGGACAAGTATTTTCAGGGCAAATGATATACAATATGTTTTCTAAGCCTATAAGAACATAAGAACATAAGAAAGTTTACAAACAAGAGGAGGCCATTCAGCCCATCTTGCTCGTTTGGTTGTTCCATGTTTATTGCTTATTTTTGGATATACACAACAGTTATCGATGCCACTGATGAAATCTATTATTATTAGACATTTGATTAAATACTATCACAGATATTTCACTTCTCAGGAAAAGCCTCCTTGTGACAGAGTAAGGGTGTTTTATTACTGTTAGAGATATGAACTGTCAGAGATATGAAGTGCAATATTTACTGAAGTCATTCCACATGTGGGGAGTTACATGTACCAAGAGTCATTTGAATGTTTAAACATCAACCAGAGAAATTTGCAAGCCACAAGGTGGCTTTGTTAAATTGCAGACTGGGCGTTACACTAAAGGGGCATTGACTTTATCTGCAATCTACAATCTACAATACCTGTAAATATGTACAGTGGCATCTGTCACAGTTATTTACACAACACTACAGTCACAAGGTGTTTTGTTAATGCAGCACATTAATACTAACAAACTTTGAATGCTTCAAGATCCCCACTTGGGCCCTGGAAGCCTTCTGTCTAGGTGCTATACAGATCATCAAGTTCCTGTCTAATGTGTTCTTCAAAGGAACCTTTAAAATCAATATGGCAGCGAGGAAACCATGTGTGCAGATCAGGTTTTCCCAATAGCCTGACTGACATCTAAGTGCAATCTTTTTAAAGTCCACGGCACTCCGGCTGTCAGGAAACCTTTATTTTCAATCTGGAGTCCTGTCAGTTGCCCAGTAGTATTTATTCTAGGCAAGTGAACTGGAGGTCAATTGAACTGCAGGGCTTTGCAATACCAGCACTTATATTTCCATCTACGCTTGAGCTAAGCACCATTACTCTCTAAAGCTGCTTGGAGATGTTCCTAGTTTCTGGAAAACACCTGAACTGAAACAAATTCTGGTTTCTCCCTTGCCCCCTGTTTAAAAACAGGTTAAAATACCAATCAACTAATGGAAGTGAGATGGTGGTTGGAGTGGGAGTGTGTGTGTGTGTGTGTGTGTGTGTGTGTGTGTGTGTGTGTGTGTGTGTGTGTGTGTGTGTGTGTGTGTGTGTGTGTGTGTGTGTGTGTGTGTGTTCGAATTCTCTATGTAGAAGTTCTCCTGTTTAATTGGCTCCTTGTGGTACCAAAAAATCACTGGGCAGCACTTACTCCAGCTACTGCAGTGCAAACCAGCTGCATCATGACTGTGCCCTGATATTGATGTCTGTCTTTAATTATTAGATAACACTGTTTAATTGTTCAAGGAACAATTTCACTTATAGAAGAGGGATGTGTTACCTGGCTAATTCCATGAGCTATGAGGACATAACATCTTGTAAACTTAGAAGAAAAAAAGGTAAGGATGTTAAATTGAAGTTTGTAATATCTGAAATTGTATAGACAAAGTTAACACAAGTCACTGCTTCAAACTTAGCACATAGAGAATAGGTCTAGAGGGCACAAACGGAAGCAGTAAAAGTTGAAAACATGAGTTATAAATGCACTAGATGGTTTACTAGGTAGGACATTAATAGTTTATGAAGCAATTCACCTGCTAACAAGGGGCAAGCCTTCTGGGTGGTATAGCCTCTTCTCACCCCCATACATTTCTTCAGTTCTTTCTGTTTGTACTAGATTGTGCTAAATTGAAAAAGAGTAGAATACATACATTCAAAATATATAAAGTATTATCATCTTAATAATTTGATTTCTGTTAAAAAAAAAACATGAAAACTAAAAATATATAAAGGTTTTTCTTTATATCAACTAAGTAGTGCTGAGTATTAAATCGATAAAACATCTAGGTTTTTTGTTCATTGAAAGGAAAGGCTCAAACCCTTAAGCCTTGATTGCAGGACAGACTGGAAAGTAGAGAAAGGGCATCTACTATGGGTCAGCAGTAAAGATCATTTAAGGTAGCCTGGGTCTGAAATGGAATGGTAAGGCCCTCAGGCATCATAACTATATGGCTAAAGTGCATTAAATGACAGTGTCTGTTATGCCCTGCTTGCTCATCAGTGAAAAAACAACATTTATTCAAATCTGAACCAAAGATGGAGATACTGCTGAGGATCCTAGTCTTAATTCTCCTGACAAGCTCAAAGTAACTTTAAGGCCAGGTATGAGCATTGGAACCCAGAACCGCTCTCAATGACTGCAATCATCATACAAAGACAAAGGATTGGTGGGCTGTTTAATAATATTTACAGGGTCTTGCATTAGTAAAGATCCCCTGGCTTAGAGCATCCATAACTATAAAACAATCGATGGTACGATACAGTGTATGTAGCAAAACAAAAAGAAACAAGCAAAATTATTTCATTAACCTCGTCACTATTCTTTATCATTATCTTGTGGGTGGAGATATAATTGTTTTGATTCTGTTAAACGATTTTAATAAATAAGAGCTTCTAGATTTATAGATGCCAAAGCAAACATAATGAGATGGTTACAATAATTCATAGACATAATGTTGTATATACTTCACTGTAGAGTAGGTTGTCAGAGACCAAACAACAAATAGGATTTAAATGAACAATCAAAGCTGTACATAAAAAATACAGGGGAATGAATCAAAGCCAGAAAAAAAAGTACGTTGGGAAAAAAATAACTATAGCTTAGTGCTTACCTGATGCGAATAGAAATCAATCATGTTATTGAATTGGTTTACGACTTAATACTGAAATGATTGAAATCGTGAAACTGTGCTGTAAAAAATACCCTCTTAGAAATTCCAGCTATGGGAAGAATTGATTTTAATCCTGTATGAGCTGGTTTTATGATTTTCTTCTACTCATACTGGTATATATATAGCTGTTCTGGTCAAGGAGCAGCCGGAATCAACAGGTAACATAAAAAAAGCCTTTTTTTTCAAATGCATTAGTGTTAGTACAAATTATTCATTTCCTCTACCATATTTTATCATTTTGACTACAAACACAGATAAATGCATTATGCACTCCTTGAGTTTCAAAAAGCATTGATCAAACAATATTATTACCTAGAAGGTCTCCAGTGGGTCTTGTTTCCTTTACGAGACCTCATTTATCATCCAGAAGCCTTTCTCAACGTTTAATAAAAATCTCAATAATTAAAGTGAGGCATATATGAGAAAGCTTCAGTGCACCTGTGATGTGGATTGGTAAGCAGTTACTGTGATGATAGAAGTCACACAGACATTGGAAACAAATTGTTGTCCAGGGTAAAGTAATAGTTTGTCCTCTGTGCCACCCCTGGTTAAAACTGCTGAGATCTTGCCTCCAGGGTTCAGTAGCTTGATAGCAACCGTCTTGACAACGTGAACAGAGTCTGCCTGTTGAAGTGTGTTTCAGCAGTGCGGCCATACTGCGTATTGTGAATTTCAAATTGGATGGAAAAAAGGGGTAACATTTATTTTTTTAAAAATGCTGGTCATACAACATTTTGACACTTCCACCAGACCATGAGAGCGCAGGTCATTTGTATTGGCTGAGCTTAAAAATCACTGACACCATCTCTTATTTTGCTAAAAACAAAACATTAAATGAAAAATAATTATAATAGTACAGCACACACTTATGTAATTACAAATATTTGGTGTATATTGCAAGAAATTAACTGGCTTCTGTTATGCATTTACAGAATAACATAACAGGTTTTGTGCCATCTGTAGTGTTCTCAAGCTCCATTTAAGAATAAAAAGGCACAAACAAGATACAAAGCAGCCAGGACACATACATATCAATAACTTTTCTGCAAAAAGCATATTAATAATTAAAGACCAGTGTCGAAATTGCGTCCTGCAGGAATAAATGTTGCCCTCCAAAATCCACAATCAATGGAAACTAAAAAAAGATTTTCAGTGAGATGGAACCTCATTCTAATACAATGATTTGAAATGTTAATTTTTTAATTCTTCTAGCACATAATGTCAATGCTAGTTTGCTCCTTTCACATTGGACTGTACAGGGACCATGAATGAATGCCAAACAGAAGACCAATGCCCATAGAAGTATACTTCACTGTAATCTCAGCGTAATTTAATCTCAGATTCAAAATGTTTGTGCATTTCAATAAAAAGTCAAACTAAATATGGTTTATCGATATATTTGTATTTTTCTTTGAGGTTAGTCAAAAATACCAACCAGTGCTGTTAGAATGAATGTGCCTTTGCCTTTTTTCCAAGCACTGCTCTCTAGAATGAGGGCGCAGCTGCTTCTCCAGCTCTGGGCTGAAGTGCACGTGTTGTGCGTGCATGGCACCGCGCTGGCGATTGCCCATCTTCTCTCCAGAGACTCAGTTACATGACAGTTAATATGTCAGAGGCATCATAGCAGAACCTCCAGGACCAAGCTGAATAACCTGTCTTCATAACGCTTTTCTTCTTTAAAAAAAAATACTTTAGCCTTCACTTATATTATAATTCACTACACAATCATAACACTGCTCTTTCATGATCTGTTCAGCACATGTTAATTCTGCCAGACTTTGACTCCTGAGCGAGCAGCAGACGAAATTAAATTTTGACCCAAGAGCTAATTTTGTCTTGTCAGTTTGGTCCAATTTTCTGCTTATAATGAGCCAGAATTTGGCTGAAAACCCATCATTTCCTACAGTAATTGTGTGATGTATGGCTTAATTAGGTGCTTGTGTAATGCATGTTAGCAAATAATTGCATCACGCATCATGCACAAAAAAAGTACCTACTCATTTATTGCCCCGGATAGTAATCAAAGTTTGACGGGCTCTTCTGGATCTAATTTTGAGATCATTTATTATCTTGTAATGTACACACAAACAGAACCAAGTCAGGACACAGTTTTCCTATAATCGTTTTATACTTTTCCATTACAAGTCAATGAGAAAGTTGTATGATCTGCAGTATTATGATCTGTAGCAAACCGGTTTGTGACATTGATATGTATTTAGTGAGTTTCGAGTCTGCCAGAATTCACTTTCAACAAAAGGTGACTGACTACCATTATGATGCCAGATCAAATACATTTCAAGATTAAACCATGTATATAATCTCCTACAACACAGCTTTTAGTTGGCCTGTGAAACACTTCCTCATTTACTGATTATTGGCATGCTGTCATCTGCTGTAAAACAAATCCTGTCACACTGTACAGTTTAACCGTATCACCAGTGCTCTAGACTTCTGGTTAAAAACTGATACTGAAGGTTTTGATATTGTAGCTTTTTGTGTGGCGCAATGGTTACTGTCAACACTCACTAGAATAGCACTTGGGATGAGAAACTATGGCAACTTGGAACAAAAACAGTCCAGTGAGCCAATGAAAAACAATGATTGGAATGCAGCTAGGGTGGTCAGAGGTTGATAGAAGACCAAAAGAGGCCATTGCCTAAAAAAAAGTGTGTTAGGCTTCAAGGTGGCCCCTAAAGTGGTGACTTCATAACCTTCACAGGGGGAAAAGTAATGATTAAATTAGGTAATACTTTACATTAAGTGTCTCTAATTACTGTGTATTTACATAATAGTTACGTAGTAAATACATGTCTTCTTACACATAATTACAGCGTCATTATGCATAGTTACAATGTACTTAATGTGTAATTCTTTTTGCACGATATAACTCTAAACTTAACCCTAACTCTAACGTTAAACCTAACCCTTTTCTGATACAATTGTGTAGTTCAATCATGCGAAAAGATTTACACATTAAATACATTGTAACTATGCATAATAACAGTGTAAGAATGCATAAGTACACATGTGTTAACTAAGTAACAACTGTGTAAACACACAGTTATTAGAGTAAAGTGTTACTTAAAATTATTATTTATAGTTGGGTTACCTATCATCTCATGGTTATTGAGGGATGGTATCCTTTATGTGGTCAGTAACACCCCCACCAATTCAGGTACATTAGCTAATTAAGCAGCGTATCATTACCCTCACATCTCAGTCAGAATTGTTAAAAAAAAAAAAATGTAAAAGCTGATGCTTGAAAATATGTACATTAAATCCTATGTTACAGGAAATAGTAAATGGGATATATATATATATATATATATATATATATATATATATATATATATATATATATATATATATATATGAAATGGACTAAAATAGTAATGATGATTAATGTTTTCTTTCAGTCATCAATTATTGAAAAGATCGTTGGGTTTTCTGTTTCTGTAATTAATCAGGAAGACTACATTGTGTTAAAGGGGTTGTTTCAGGTTACGGCCAAATTAACTCTAATGAATCATTTAAGGCTGGAGGGTCATGGAAAGTTTAGGCGTCTAGCACTTTTGTCTTCTATCATAAAGAAAAAGTTCAAGTGAGATTCCTGTTATACAGTGTTATTGAAAGTCATATAGATGTTCTGAATTTTTTAAAACTTGTTCAAACATTAAATTATAGTGTGAGAGAATATGTTCTAACAAATGCTAACTGAAATATGTTTGTAGTAATGATTAAAAACTGGTAGTAAGTTTTAATCTTGCTATTCATTGTGTTTGCCTTAAGTTAGTGGTTGTGTACTATAATAAACACACATTATATAAGCATATCATTTTAGAAAGTTTGAAATTTGGGCTGCATCTTAAATTCGAGGGTGTCTTAAATTTGAAGGAATGCGCTAGGTTCATTTTATTACATGTACAGATATGGCAAATTTAGACACATTTTATGAAGCTGAAATGCCAGATATGGTGGTCCATTTGGGAGTGAAATTACTGTAATTAATTTAATGAAAACCTCTGAATTTCCATCAGATACAAACGATTTTCACTCATTCAGAGGGAAGCAGGATTTTATCTCATGTCCCAGGAGTCTTCTCTTAAAAATAAAACAGAAGTGCCACTTGTTCTTTCTTTCAGATAAATACAGTGATATTCAAAACTTGAGTTGATGAAGGATTTATATTTTTAAAATATTTTAACATCTATGAGCAAGCAATGAATAAAATGGAGCCCTTTCCTTATAAAAAAAAAAATACTGGTCTTAATGAAACACAGAATTAAACAGTTTAAGTTAAACTGATATCAAGTAATGTTTTTCACTTTCCGCGTACCACCTTTCGTTTACCATTCTCAGCGTACTAGATTTGTGGATGACTAGAAAATCACAATGTAAAGAAGCTCACATTGTAAACATCTGGTATACAGTATTGTGTTTATTGTGTTAATTATGACATTAGGATGCAAGGTGATGATTTTTGCATATTAATGCATGATGTGTGATTGCATATTATTCTATCTGTATTTAGATATCAAACAATCGCTCACATTTCTAAATAATATTGTTTTTTTCTTGCCAATGCATATTAAAATATTGAGTACCTTTATTTTCATCCATGAAGGAGCCGTATTAGCTAACTGGTGGTCTTTTAAATCCCCTTTCAGTCACTCAAATTGAGGTCACATTTCCTAAAGAGGAGCCTTATTATTTATAAAACTGGCATCTTTCTTCATTTATTATTGGGAGTCAAAGGTAATACACCTACACAGTCAAACCAGAGGCTTGCACGTCTGTTTTGCTGCAGTACAATGGTTGCCCAGGGGATATTTTCTGAAATTGCAATTTTTCACAGCCCTTTCATTTAAATTGTTTTTTTTTTTCTCTTCAGATAAAATGCAGGATGTGATGGTCAGTTTCTGCTAGCATCCATTTTCCCTTTTACCTTGTTCTCTCAGGGTTTACAGCAAAGCTTTCAGTGACAGGACTCTTATTTACGAAGTTTGATGTTTCTAATAACACATGCTTCCTCTGTCTCTTCAGATAAAATAAATGTGCAGCTTCTGGTGTCACCTGAGCTGAGCTCTGGGACATAATGGATGGGAAATAAACAAAATGAGTTAGTGAATGGAAATGAACTGGAGCTAATCTTTCAGGTAATTTACGAGACCACGGGCCTTCTGAGACCAGTAAGAAGACTTAAAACATGCTGCTGTAGCTAGAACTGTACACAACATCATGTTTGATGTATGACAGCAACATCTTGAAACACTGCTTGTGCTGTAGTAGCCATAGTAATGTGAATATTTCCATGCCTTCTCATTGGTCAGTTTATCTTTATGTGTGGCGCTTTGCTGCTGCTGCCATGACATCTTGGATTTTTTCAGTAACCATCTGTTTAATTAAATTTTTGTCTCACAAAAATACATGACATAAAAACCAGTGAAGAAGAGTGCACTTGTTTCTATTATTTATTTCTTAGCAGACACCCTTATCCAGGGCAACTTACAAGATATCACATTATTTGTACATACAATTACCCATTTATACAGTTGGGTTTTTACTGGAGCAATCTAGGTAAAGTACCTTGCTCAAGGGTACAGCAGCAGTGTACCCCGCCTGGGATTGAACCCACAACCCTCTGGTCAAGAGTCCAGAGCCCCAACCACTACTCCACACTGCTGCCCCTGGTAGATGAGATGACAGTAGATGAGCTTTAGACTGAAATTTCCCTGGGACTTGCCTCAGCTAAGCATGACTGCATTGCCAGAAGCTGAACTGAGAGAGGAGTTTGGATATTTCCTCCTGAGGGGAGAAGCTAGAGGATAGCTTAGAGGTGGAGGTGGGACCTCTACTGTACAGTCATCTGAGGTAACTTGAGAGGCATGTTTTACCAGTTTTGTCCAACCCTTGTCATATTCAGTTAGTTTCTATTGCAGATTCCTCCTAGTCATGACTGCCAGAGGATCAACAATCTGAGAAGGGTCTGCATGCAATCTTAAAGCCATTTGCCCTTTTAAACCACAGTTAAAGCAGAACTATACAGTGTATAGCAACATTTATTTGTTGTGAAATATATACTGCCTCTCTTTGATTCCTATTATGGATCTTGGGATATATTTTCTTTTAATATACACTGTTTTTATTGCTTTCTGACAAAGTTGCAGACATGGCTTTGAGGCCCATTAAAATGTCAAGAATGTCAGATATAATGTAGGCCTTGGTACTGGGTAAAATAATAACTGTCTATTTAATTTAGTTAATAATAGTTTCATTGGGTGTGTCCTAATTTCTGAAAAGAAACACACAAAAATGAACAGAAGAATTGAAATTTATGTTAAGTAAGAGTGTTTACAGTATAATTTCATCATGGACTTCTACTTATCTTTTAAAAATGTGTGATTTAATGTCTCTTTATCTAATATCACCACCCTGAAATAAACTAAAACATCTCAGGGATTAAAAGAATTCCATTCAGTTGGTAGTCTGATTAAAAACTGCAGGGTCACTGGCTTAATCCCATCTATGCCCACTTCAATAATTTACCGGTAATTAAGCAATCATCTGTCCTGACGCCGGGGTGACTTCCTTACTGTGAACCTGATATCATTTAAACAGGATTATTTTGGGGCTCCCAAATGGCACATCCAGTAAAGGCACTTCACGTGGAGTGCAGGATGTGCCCTATAGCCTGGAGGTCGCCGGTTCAGGTCCAGGCTATTCCCAGGGGGCAGCACACAATTGGCCGAGCGCCACCCAGGGTGGAGAGGGCATAGGTCGGCAAGGGTGTCCTCAGCTCACCGCGCACCAGTGACCCCTGTAGACTGGCCGGGTGCCTGTGGGCCTGCACGCAAGTGGCCCAGAGCTGCGTAGTCCTCTGACACTGTAGCTCTGAAGATAGCTGTATGGCGGGCTTGCAGAGTGAAAAGAAGTGGACTGCTGACGGCACACATTTGGGAGGACGCGTGTGTTCGTGAGGTTGCAGCGGTGAGCCAGACTTAAAAAATTGGGCTTCAAATTGGGGAAAAAATGGGGTAAAAAACTTAAAAAATTCCAAATTTAAAAAAAAAAAAAACAGGATTATTTTCTTGAAGTGTAGAACAAACGCAACATGAATTTCAATCAATAAACAGTTAAATACTGGTGCTTGAATTAGATGTTTTTTGCATAATGTTTTGTGGTACATACATCACAGCAATTAGTTCAGCTGTGTTTGATATTAAATAACAAGAAAATGCTGGCTTCAGACTTCTCTGTAGCATTAATCTGCTTAACAAATGGCACCCTCTTTATTTCAACCTAGTGAGACATTAACTAGATAGTAGCCACTTCAGGTAAATGTTAGTGCATATGTATGATTCTAGTAAAGATGGTAGAGTAGCATGGGGAGGGGGGGGGGGGGGTATAACTTGGTTATAACTTAAAAAAACTTGAAACATTTGCAATTTAATTAACTACTGTATGTCCCATACTAATGCGTGAAAAAAAAAAATCACGTTTGTAATCAACCAGAATGATTCACCCACATTGCAATTTGAAAGTGCAGCAGGCAAACAAATCTTTCATGAGTCCAGCTTGTTAAACAAGTGGAAAGGGGTTACTATAGCAACGGTGTGTATACCTGCAGGTATCATAAATACTCATCATAATTACAATCTATACGAGTCTGCCACTGCCATAAGGGACGTCGCCAGAACCAGTAGCAGTCTGGTGGTCACTCAGATATAGCAAAGCTATCGCAGCACTTGATTCATTTTCCATTACCTATGGAGCACAGAATACTGAATATAAAATGCTATATTAAAGCACTCCTGGAAATGTTAATAAAGTGATTAAAAAACATGAACCTTATCATATTTAGGATACTGGAAATGTAAAGGCTTCATGCAAGGGTTTGATGATAATTAGATCATCCACTTTGATATACGGTGCTTCTAGATTTGCATGAAGAGTTTTCTGATTAAGAACACTGCAGCTGTGTGGCAAAGTGGTTAGTAGTGCGCCGGTGTAGAGGTGATGCAGAGCTCAAGCAACGGCAATAACACAGTGTTCACGGTCCAAACAGTGCTTTTAATTTTAAATACAGCAATGTGTAATTGCACAGCTTTGCAAAACAAGGTTTCAGTCCCAAAATAATAATACAATAATACAAGCATGGCTCCGCATCCTTTCTCACGGTGCTCGAGTGCTGGTGATGAATACACAATTATTGGTGACTAGTACAGTATTTGGAATCCGACAGCTCCTGGTTGTTAGCCGTCTACTAAATACAAATAAACAGTTGTTAACAAAACAAATACAAACACTCACGGTTTCGTTTTTACTCCTTCCTGGTCCTTTCGTAAAACCACAACAAAGGAACATATTGCATCGTCACATCCCCTAAAATACCCTTAGTCACTCCCCCTCCGATAGCTAGTTCAATCACGCCGCCTCCAATCCATGACTGACACATCGCTTACCGTACTAGGCGATGACTTCTGTATGTGACTCCGCCCCTTCATGGATGGCCGGCTTCCGACTGACCCTGGAATGAACTGCCAAACCATCCAGTACTAAGCACACTGTTACTGTTATTCCGTGCCCTCACAGGTCGGGAGGGAGATTGTTGACTAGGATTCATTCGCTCTCTGTCACAGGCTGACCCCAACACTAAAAGATGTGATCCTCTACTGCACTTTATCTTTGTAGATTAATACCATTATCTTAAATGTTGTATTTCTCTTAAATTAAAATCACACAGTGGGCAGGCTTAAATGACAGTTTGATCTAAACGATATTATCTGTTTTCAGGAAGAAATTACATTATTTGAAAGTAGAATTTCAGGCATTATTATGCAAATCCGACATGTGCTTTAAAAACAAGTTATTTAAAAGTGGAAAGTTGTACAATAATGATATTCTTTATTTAGCGTGCTTAAAATATATTAGTTCTCTTATACATATTGTGCTTATCTAAGATTTGAAACTCATAAAATGGAAATCACACAAAATAGTGACAGCAGCAAAAATGAGGAACAAAAACAACTAACTAAGGAATTAAAAACAGTAACTCAAACCTTGGTGGGAAGGTTAAAGATTTAACATAATCAGGAAAACTAAATTCTGCTTACTTTTAAAAGGATAATGGATTTGAGCTGCTCAGTGGTATTGTTTTTATTGGATCCCTATTCACCCCATCTTGTCTAATACTACAAATATTTTGTTCTGTAAGAAACATATTGTGTTTTGCTATTGCTTACTTTTGCATTCCTTACAATTTATTTCTGGTATGTTTCATAGCTTACATCACTTCAACCATTCCCCATACTCGTACTCTTACCATAACTGAATTAGTTGTGAGTTAGAAGACTTTAGAATTCCAGTTACAGGAACCATTCCAGATATATGGTGACTTGACATGGTAGGATCATTTTGTTTTTGGTTATTATGAAATAAATGAGTCCTGCTGCCTTAATTAACTACAACCCATTTTGAAATTGATTGCATTGCATTAACTTGGAATGTATTGATTTCCGCTCTGCTTGAAGTAAGTGACTGTTTGTGCAACAGGCAGTTTGGTGCGATGCATGACCATAACAAATTCTGACCCCTGCAAGTGAGATGAGGTTACTGATTATAAAAGTTGCACACCTGCTCTTATGTGCTGGGGTTAAGATGCTTGCTTAGAGAGTGTGTTGTCACCAGTTTGTGCCTATATGCATTTTAATTTGCACACCTTACTGTATATGAAACTGAAATATATTCCTTAAATGTAGTTATGACCATAGAATATAACTTAATGGGGTCTATTTATTATCTAAACCATGGCAGATCTAAATACAGTAAATTCTATATTAGCTTTATATTAATCCAGCTGAAGTTTTCCTACAGTTGTGATTAATTGGCCCACTCATTAACATACAAGAAAAGAAAAAAAAGTTTATATACAGTATATATATATATATATATATATATATATATATATATATATATATTGACAGAGAGAGACTAAATTATAGATGTATTATAACAAAGAGCAAAGGGATCTTGTTAAAAACATATAATAATAATACAATGGGCACAGCATTCCTAAATTAATAACATGTCGTTAACTTAATTTGGTCTATACACCCTAAGTAAATTATTAGGTATCATTGTAAAATGCTTGGACCAATAATACTCTCAAAGTAACTCAGTGCTAATTCATGCATTTGGATAATTTCAATTGAAACAACATTCATTGTTATCATGATTAATGTAATTATCATACTTAAATTATAGTGTCTAATATTTTTTAGCAGTGCATCTCAACCTTCAGAAATGCAGAACAAATTTAATATTTGGCAAGGAGGTTGAAATAAAAATATATATTCTATTGTTTTGCAGTCAAAACCAAAGCCGTGCAGAAACAAAATGATCATACATGTTGCAATATGACCCAGCAAACAGAGCTAAATGTTTTGTTAAGTTATGTTAATGTAAAAATCTTATTCGCTTTAAAACGCATAATTTGTTTACTTAAGTGTAATTAGCACTTCAGAATTCAACTTGGCTTCTGGACAATCGCTTTTAATACAATTGTTTGTTTTTTAATTGTTTGGCACATCTTCAAAACAAACGACAGCTAAGGAAGAAATCAACTTGGAACAGCATGCTTTGACAAATGACGTAAAAGAGAGGAAATCCTGTTTATAAGAGATGTAAACGTGATCTCTGCATTGATGTGCTTGCAAAGCCAAATGTTATTCATTTCATTAAATGGGTCCCTGAGTGACTCACCTGATAAAAGCATGTCCATTTGGTGTGCAGGGTTAGTCACACGGGAAGGCATGTTTGGGTCCTGGCTGTGCAAAGTTGCTGGTATATGGCGGTTTCTCCTCACTGCACTACAGCAAACCCAGCTGACCAGTTTCTGAATGAGCTTAAAGCAAACACCTGCAGGGCTGGCCTTTTTCCTCCAGGTGATGGTAGCTTGCTGACATCCACTATAGAGTCTCTGGAGTCAATTGGAGGATGCCCATTGACCTTCAGTTCTCCTGAGCTGTTGTGGGGATTACATCAGTGAGGAAGAAAATTGAACATTACAAGACATATTATGTATGTATGTAACAGAGTTATTATTCTAGACATGGATAGGTGGAAGATTAAACAGTGAAGTTAAAATTCCAACATACAAAATACAGAAGGATATCGTCCTGCAGCTGAAGATGCAAAGCCCATTAAAAACAGCTTTGGATTGATTTGTAATTACTGTCTGATTTTAACATCAGTATGACCAAAAATAATGAAAAAAAAGTTTTGATCTGACAGATTTCAATCTCTGTATAGTGTAGAATAGTCTCAGCTTCTGGCATTACAAAAAAAAAATAAACAACCCTCAGTTATTTTCCCATAGATAGGGTATAGTAACACTCTGGGTAACCCTTTGGCTTTTTGTTGTCCATCAGTAACTTTGATAAATGTCATGACTTGGTCATTACTTTGAAGTATATGTCTGCTTTGCTGTATTTCTATTTTTATTTCAATTTTTAAGTTGTGGACTGGGGAGCAGAAAGTACCTGCCCCTTGCGACCTTGCTGTGAATGGGTACCTGGTGTAAAATCACTAAAGCAGTCAAGTTCATCACCGGTCAAAGGACCCCTCCTGTACTGAGGCTGCAGAAACAACTGTTTCTTTCAAATAGCTTGCTTTGCCTGGGGAAGATCGTCCAATGCTTTCTTTAAAAAACAAGAAAGACTGTTCACTTTCACAGTATATACAGAGAATTCATTCACTACTCTAATCATCCTATTAAAGAAGCCATATGTATTATACATATACACTGTCCATCACCCCATTGCAATACATTTAAAAGAGGGCAATAAGGCTATCATCATTAAGTGTTGAAACCTAAGATCACATACTGTAGGTACTATATATGATGAATGGCACCACATTCACTTACCTACTTTGTTATCGGTACAATACGTTTCTTTGCGTGTTGCTGTTTTATATGTAGAGTCTCTTAGTTTATGATTTGTCTGCACATTCCTGCAACAAAATTATGTAGTAATGAATAACCACCTACTTCAAGGGTGAAAACTTTTGTTCCGATTATCGGCATACAAAAACTGTTCAATCCTAAGGCACTTACCCTAGGTGTTATTTTAAGGGAAGGTCATTTGAATTTGTAAAAAGGACAATTTGCTGTTAAATCGAAATGCCAATTAAATAACCGGTATTCGGGCACACAGATTATGGCAAATCTGACAATAGCAATGGAAGGTGAATTCTGCATATTAATCTTCATAAATGTCTACTGCGCAGCACTGCCTCAATAAAAAGATAAGAGTTTCTTACTAAATAAAGAGACTCAATGCTGAGAGGTGCCCTAAAGTTAAGTAAACCAGATAATACCTTTCACAAATGGCAGGTAAGCACATGCTAATGGAGCCTAGAAAGCTCTTCTGAAAAACAATGAGAGTGGGTCAATCCCATGGGAAAGTGAAGGAAATCAAAGAATGTTACAGTATACCTTTTTAATCTCATTTTGCTGCCTATTCTATGAAACTGTTAAATGTCCTGGAAAAAAAAATCAAAAGGAATGTCGAGGAATGTCTGCTGCAATACGTGACCTACACAAACTGCAAGGCCGCAGGCTTTCCGGGGCTTCTCCTTAGTGCCAAGGCAGATGGATAGACCCAAGAATGGGACTCCGGGATTTAATTTCTGTGTGTTGTCTCCTCAGACCAAGTTCACTTCAAGAAATGAAGCAGGGCTTGGACAGCCTGTCATACTGGCCAACAATAAAACATCCTCCAGCATGAAGGGATTGTAATTGTAGCTGGGGAAAGACAAATTTGTCTGTTAAACAGATAGATGGGGCATGCAGCATCCAAGGACATCTTTTAGCAAACCCTATTTCTAAAAGCAAAACGCGTCCTGAGGATCTGGTTTACAGATGGTGGCAAAACTGGATTATATCTTGGAATTTATGCTACGTGTGTGTTTTTTATTTATTTATTGATCAATCTTGACCCATCTCTTTGTTAAACATGGGATATAAAATATTTTCAAAAGCTTTTACTAAAAGATTTTAAAAAAGGACTCGGACTTCACAAAGAATAGGTTTTGGAATAAATTAAAACTGTAAACTTTTTTGATGTCACCTGTATATATGGTAACAAATATATGTATTGGTGCCTATAGCCGTACACACATTACGCATTGTGCGTAATACTGGTTTGCAAAATGTTGGTATATAATCTTGTTCAATTGGTTGAAGCAAAACAGACATTTTAAGCATATAGGATTGTACTGTTTATTGTGTGGTAGTAATAAGCAAATGGAAGCAGATGTTTGGTTGAAGCTAGAGAGCGTGTTCATTATTTATTATTATTCATTCATGGTTTGACGGCCTCGTCTTTTCGGGGGGAGGTGACCACAGCCACTTCCTATCTGCGGCACTGGGATAGATTTAACTGTTCATGTATTTCCAGCCAGCCTCGCGCAGGTAGCCGTCGGGCACCCACGGATGAGGCCTCCGGCCAAATTTATCTTTCACTCGGGCCCTGAGCGCCCTTCACAGTTCATAAATCATCTGCAATTGCAATCATCATCATTCATTCATTGCCATTCATTCATAGCAGATTCTTCGTGCTGAATAGTCTGTTCAGTACTATCCACAAATGTATTGTGTATTCATTAGGAGTCTAAACAAAGGTTTGAAAGTATGTGCACTAAGGCACTTGCTGAGTAAGTGATGCAAACAAAGCTTTTGATAAAAACTGTCTATTGCACACATTAGGAGACACAGCATGCTCACTTGGCATGTGTGAAAATGTCTCCTGCTCTTTCCATGGGAGCAGTTTGATCAATAAAATGCCTCATATATAACAGTAACAAACTAAACCCTTCTATATTTTAATATCTGTAGTTACTGTTGTGCATTGTAGCTCATAGAATAATTCAGAAGCATGAATTTAACTTGAAAATGAGATGACTGCTTCAGTAGATCTTCCTTGGTTTTCAAATTAAACAAATGAGGATTGAACTACTGCCAACAGGCTTGATACTACACAATATCCCTGCTGTCACTTGAAGTGTAGCGTCCTTGTCTTGTACTTCTGGATTCTAGTATACTGCCACCAATGTTGTTTTTGTCCTACATATCAGTGTTGCACAGGCTTCTATCCACAGCACAGGAGTATTTTAAGAAGCAATTTTGAATGAATACAGGATCTATTCCTAGCAATAAATGAACATACTGTAGTGGAATTCCAGTACTGGAAAAACACAATGCCTAGCGGTGCTTACGCTAGAGGGATTATAAGTTAATGAACTGCAGTACATCTATACAAGTCAGTTTTAATATATGCAAGATAATAAGCAGGCAAATATTGCAGGGTGAACTTTTTGTCTGGCACTCGGATGTAACCATCCGTCTTTTTTTTTTTTAATATCCAGATTCAAATGATGTGTCCTGTAATTTGCATTTAGAATAGGTCTTGCTGGTTAGTTATAATGTTTGAGTTCACTTGTGTGATGTACTGTACTAGCCTTCATGATAATCTTGAATGTAATGTGCACTTTCAGATTTGGCCTGGGAAATTAATTTGCATTATATGAGGTGTATTACTGAAGCTTGAAAAAGTGTAAAACAATAAAACAGTTTTATATTCAGGGTAATTTTACAATAATGGGTTTGGTAAAGAAATAATAAGTACTGACATGATTCAGCGTATCTGTATTCAAATTTGGAATAACTTATTTTGGATTTAGCACAGGATTCCAGACAACCTGTAATACCATTATCAAGCTTTTTGCTACAAGGAATACCTTTTGACACTCTTCGCAACACATCAGCTTCAGTTGCTCAGTATTGTCACGACCCTCTTTAACTTTCACCAACAAGCAATGCCGAATTAGATTCTGAATGTGAGATAGTCTGGGTAATGGAACAACAACCTTGATCATTACACCCCATTATACATAATGTACTGATGATTACTTTGTAACAATGCTTTTTAAAATAAGTACATCTGTGCTGTACTTGCCAAAGTTTTAGCAGAGGTGCTATCACTCCATTGTGACAAATATACATGTTCTCCACTAGCACCAGGATACAATGTGATAAAATATATGCCGATTTTGGCACACCGAGTCATACATACTAAATAGTGAATGATGCATTGTTCAATTATTTGTGCAGCCACTACCGTGGACTAAAAAAAATGCAAAAAAAACAATGATTTGTATGTTATCAAGGGTTACTATACATCATCCTATAAGTTCCTGATTGTATAGTTCATCGACATATTTTAGTATTCTCAAGAAGTGCCTGATAAGTGCTTTAAGCTGAAACCTGTCTTGCGTGCAAAGCACTGGAGGTGGGTTTAAATACACCCTTTATAGAAGGGCTCACTGCAGCAATTTCCCTCAAAGCAGAGAGCGGATCTTCACATCCCATTTTCTATGCTGTAGATCAAGCCAGGGGTTAGCTTGGCTGGAAAGATAGATCAAGTATTGAGAGATTTATATTTAGCAAGCAATTATAACGTACAATTATAAATTATTCATGGAATTCCATCTGAATAGGATATCCCATAACCAGACAATAATTGGTGCATATTTTCGTACCATTAGTAGGCGGTAAAATTGCACGTTTGGTGCAATAACTGTAAAGTGCTGGGGTGAGATAAATGACAGGAGTGGGAAAACAAATCACAGCACTGACTTGGCACTTATGGTAAATAACCCACAGAGGACATTGCCTGGTACTGTATGTGCTTCAGCTACCTGAAACACCATAGCTAAAATCTCATTAAAAAAATTCAGACACTTGATTGAATATTCATGCCATTCCTCCTTGTATTTGAGATCTGATGTATGGGTCAGTGTGTAATGTGTATTTCCATTTTTATACTGCTTTCTACCTGCTCAATACATCTCCAAACATATACCATTTTTTTCATATGCGAAATACACATTGGCTGGCTTTACAGTATATAAAGTCATATTTGCTATCGAACCTTTCCTCTCATTATTTTGACTGACTCATATATTAAATATGTACTGCAGACTCATAGTGGAAAATTAAATGCCCCTCGAGCAGACTATTGTTACCTCATGCGTATAGTGGAAAATTAAATGCCCCTCGAGCAGACTATTGTTACCTCATGCGGCTTTGGGCATTATAGCCTCCTTTCAGTAACAATAGTCTTCCCTTGGGTCAATAATTTTCCACTATAGCCCTCCTCTCCAGTCCATTATGTGTGTTGTTTTGGTTTTGAGAAATATGAAGTGCTGTTTTTGAGATTAATAATTGAGACTCTTGTCTTTTCATTAGTGACCCAAGATGAATACAAGAATTCTGGAGATGAAAGACTAAAAAGTCAAGTCACCATCCAATTCGACATTTCAAAACCTTGCATAATATAATAACATACAGTAAGACGGCACACATTTAAAACCCCGCAGGTAACACAGTCACATCATAGAACACTTTCTGATGTCTAATCAGGATCACAGCAGTTTGTCTTTTATAGACATTAGGAGCCATAAACAAATGCACTGACCTAAACAGCTGAAGCACCAGTAATATTACACAAGCTAACACTAACATACCATGATATAAAATTATATACACATCCAATACATCCAGTAGTTGTTTTTCTTTTTCAATTTCAAGCATGGCCTGTCCCCATTTACCAGGGGAATTGACTTTTTCAAATCTAGCCAGTTAGGGAGGGTAATTAGCTAGGCCAGCATTTTGGACCTGCACTGGAATTTTGCATGGCAACCTCAATGTTCACAAAGTAGACAGTATTTATTTATTTAGCAGATGCCTTTATCCAAGGCGACTTACAGAGTCTAGGGTGTGTGAACTATGCATCAGCTGCAGAGTCACTTACAATTACGTCTCACCCGAAAGACGGAGCACAAGGAGGTTAAGTGACTTGCTCAGGGTCACACAATAAGTCAGTGGCTGAGGTGGGATTTGAACCAGGGACCTCCTGGTTACAAGCCCTTTTCTTTAACCACTGGACCACACAGCCTCCTAACAGTACCTCGGTTTAAAGTTGTATCAGAAAGATGGAAAAACATTCATGCAGTGTTCCTTTAAATACCATGTTGGTGGAGGAATACAGTGGCCCCTACTGAGTCACCAGCATCCCTTTCTCCAGAACCAACCTTGCTGGAGCTTATGAGACATTGGAATCCAAGGAGGTTAGGTATCGCATTTGTTCAAATTATGCAAATTATCATATTTATAGCCACCTTATTGGCTCTTATTAAAAGATAAGTTTAACATGATTTGTTAATGTATGTATTGCCTTTTGATTAAATACACTCTGTCCTTTCCAAAAATTCAATTACTTGATTTTTCATTAGCTGCAAACAGCACGCAGGCACAGCATGGTGTGTGCCTTTTTAAAATATGATGTATGTGTGTCTATTAATATTTAATGCTGTAATGGAAATCTCTTGATTAATTTCCTATTGAATAACACATTGTACTATTTTACTATAGCACACATTAAATTTACCAAGCCTGACTTGCTTTACTCTTATGGTCTATTTACTTATTATTTTAACATTTCTTAATGAATGCCAAGACAGAGCTGCAACTGTCAAAAGAGTGACTATGAAGCCATAAATCTAGTAAATGGACCGAATGTCCTACCACCAAACTCTTGTTCTTGGCTAACTTGAAATAACTGAATAATGCTGTTGATCAGTAATGCAATTTAGGTATTTTTTTTTTTTATTTAATTACGTTTTGTAATATGCTTGTCTACCATAGCTTTTACTTTTATAGAATATAATTCTAACCTTGCTTTCATGATCTCACTTGTATTCCAAAAAACACTTTAAAGTTTGGTTTTAATTACGTCAACAGCAATTAGAGGTAAATACCAAGCAAATATCACATCAGCAAACAAATACATTTTCAACATACAGCGAAAGATGTAGGCTGTCAGTGGGGACAAGGAAATAATGTTTAGTGTCTGGAGCTCAAAACAATTGTTGCTACCATTTATGGACAACTAAAGATGGATTAAGATAATAGTAACCCGTATTGCTTACTCAGTCAATTAAGTTAGTTGTCTAGACAAACTGTCAGTTTCAGCAACAGTAAGCAAGTGTTTAGAAGTGGTGGCACATATAGATCTCATTCTGTAAATCCTTACCGTAGCCAGAAGTAGAATGGCAAGATCTCAATGGGAAGATCTTGAAACATTTTAATTAATACTCTCCAAGGAATTGTGTTGCCAACATCCAATCCTTCTGATGTGCTTTGCAAATACGCCTTACCTGGGTTGTGAAATCTGCATTAAGAAGACTAATGCAAATTCACTGTTCCTCTGCCAACCTGCCAAATGTACAGGTTAAACCCAGTCAATTGTGCTGGGTATCGCAGTGTAAATCAGCTTCTTCAGATGTCATATTTGTATGGGTTCATAAGAGAAATCCATAGTAAAATTCCTGCCACAGTGCTTGCTTTTTGATGTGCCTGTAATAGGCCAGTTTAGTTTTTAAACTCTATTAACATCTTTAATACTTTCAGTTAGCTTAACTGTCTATTTTCTTTAGGAGATACAGGACTACAAGTACCAGAATGCATTGCAATGCATGTTTAAAAAGAAAAAAAGCCTGAACTGTCCTGTTAAACCTGGTGATATATTGTCAACCTGCAGGTACTATAGCTAGCATTATTTTCATAGTCTGACTGGTCACCAGCAGCACATCATATATTAGAAGGAATTATAAATTATATTTAAATAACAGAAAAAAACTGAAAATATTCCAAACAGCATCTGTTTTAACAGAAATAGTGAGGCAAAGTAAAACAAATACCTATTTTACTAATAATTATCATTATTTAATAACATCATTGACTGGTCTCCCACAATTACATCTTATTTCAAGGCAGGATCAATAATTTCAAATGATTTATGAAAACAAATGTGCCTCCTGGGATGTAAGATGTATCATATTGTTACAAAGGTTACATTACCAATATTCTTTGCAATAATGAGATTTAAACTTTGTCGTAATTAAAAATCGATGTGTGCCTTAAGTCACCCTAGAGTCTGTTTCTGTACAAACCATGGCCCACAAATATTAACACACAGGTAATAACCATAATTCTCTTAAGCAGTTCTGTCTGGTAGGGAGTTATAAGCAGAAGAAATAGCAGGTGAAATTATTATTAATGTTGAGTGGAAAACCAATACGGGCTGGTCTCTTTTAAGTGATCCTCTCCAACTGGAAAACTAACAATTATGCATTATTCCCCACAGTGTTAATCCACAGATTGTTTACAAGCTTGCCAACAGATTTAAAAGAACTGAAGAACGAGCATGCATATCTTTAAAATGTTAACATTCATCACTCAGAAGGCAATTATAGCAGCAATTTGGTTCACTGAAAGCCAAAACTGGGCCGACACGATCATTTACCACTAAAACAGTGATTTAATGAAGTTTGAAAAACAAATTACCTTCTCTGCTCTGAATTAGTTATTAAAAGGCTTATTGATATGCAAAGCTGTACAAAATAGGTTAAAATTAATCATTGGATCCAAAGAAGTCTTTCGTCATAATCTGGTCGCCCCAGAGGCAATTGATTTGTTAATATGTTAATTCCACATATCTGATCAGGAAAAGGCAAATCGGAATGCATTTTCAGCTGATTTGTTTTATTGTCTTCTAACACATTCTCTTAGCAGAAATAAAATGTTTGCCTTAAAGAGAACTGCTCTGAGGTTGCATTGATTATGAAACACATCTCCCTGCTTTGAAACAAATGATCACTTTTCTTCAAAGTGACACAGCTGAACAATCTTGATTTCTGAATCTCTTTATCTATTACCTTTCTGCATTGACTTTCTTCAAGTAAAATTTCTGGTTGAAAGGCAAGTTTCATTTTAAAAGCATCCGAGAAAACTAGCCAACTTTTTTTTCCAATCAATGTCTTTTCTTCTCGGCTGCTTTGCGCACAGACCACTGTACAAACCTGTACTTGTGTTACTGAAGCTACCGAAATAACAGCGACTGCTGTCTTCCAAATGAAACATTCTAGGGGAAAATGTAACTGGGCAGCCAATCTGGGGATTTGGAGAAATTATTGGATCTGTATGTTCTAGATAGAAATGCATGCAAAGGAATACCTTTGGAAAGAGGAATGAGCTCCAGTGAATCAATGTGTTTGATGGTTGTGAGACCGACAGCAGAGCTTCTAACCTGGGAAGAACTGAAGCTAAAAATGTCAGAAGCAGGTTACTGATTTGTGGTGCTTTATACCTTAAAGAAAAGTAATTGTGACTTCATATAACTTAATCTGAACTAGATCAGGATGTGTGATTTGCATTATGGTGGCATGCAACAGCATCTCATCTGGGACAAACCTCATTCATAACATCAGCTGATTTCATATTGACATCACTGTACATTATATAATGGCAAGAAAAATTGGTCAGCCTTTCACTAGACCCGTGATATTATCCCAGCATATCACGGATCTAGTACCAGCAACCTCCTCACTGAAAGCCAAGACAGACATATCAATCCGCCACAACAGTCAATAACACAGAATTACACCATTCCTGAAGTGAATTTTACATTAAAAAAACATGACAAGTGTGGAAACCGTTTAGCAAAGAGCCTTAAAACACAGAGCAGCCAGGAGACCAGACAGCACCTCTCAAGGAGAGAAAACATTAAAAAAAGACACCTGGAGATCGACCCTAAGGGACTAAAGATAGAATCTGACAGAAATGAAGCATCCACGAAACGACAAACTAACTGGGCAGGCAAAGTTTTTTATGACTGGGTGAGAGAGGAACACAAATATAGACTTGAAAACTGTCACGATAGAACATCTTAATACAGTTCTACCACAATTTTATGCCTCTGTCAATAATAGCTCCAGAGAGCCGTATGGCATAAGCAGTTACGTGGGGCTCAGAACGGGCTTAAACAACTTAAATGAACTGCCCCTGAGCCCCAACATTAATATACTATTAGAACGTCACAGTTATTATTATTATTATTATTATTATTAATTTCTTAGCAGATGACTTTACCCAGGTGACTTACAGTTGTATACAAAAAAACATAATAATTACAGTACAATTAAGAGGAAGTTAATACTTTACTACAATTGTAAATGGAAAATAGTAACTATTTTATGAGGTGGAATGATATTTCCACATTTGTCTGATTAAAATCACTTTTAAACATATGTAATGAGTCTTATCTGCTACTTTTTTTTTTTTTTTTTTAGTGTGAGCCATTGTATAGGAATAATGCACTCCAGGCTGTATGTTGTGCTGGGATAACATCACTTCTTGGGTGTTGGATGCACTTGAGGCATGATGTAAACTTAAATAAGTATTATTTACCAGGAGATTAAATTGAATATGCAAACATTCCTAAGAGGAACTTCACCTATAAAGGTCAGTGTAACATGAACCAGCAAAGCTCTTAAAGAAAATGAACAGCTGCACACAAATAAAACTTAAAGGGTCACCAAAATGCCTTGTCCTGGAGTTCCAACATTGCAGCTTCCAGGGAAAATAAACTCTTTCGAACTCCAACAACACTTGTTATTCTTTCAGGAATGCATACCTCCAGGGACATAATGTAGCCGTGTAGGATTCATATGGTTTACTTGGATCTTAATTTTACCACCACCTTTTTTTTTTTTAGTAGCTTACAGATCTCTGCATGCATCAGTGATTCCTATTAATTTAGTCATCAGATTACAAACTACTGTTCAGATACAGCATCTCGATTACAAAGTGTAAAATGTTTTCGATATCTGCTACTCTTCTTGCAAAAGTGTTGGCCAACGGCAGCGCAGAATTAATACATCCCTCTTGTCTCTAAATAATGTGGGGGCCAGGGTTGCAGCATTCAATGTCAGGTTGATGTAGTAGTCTAACAACCCCTGTGATATCACAATTATATCAATCAGGCTGGGACTACAGAAGGGCATCTGACAAGCAGAACTGGCTACAAACCAAAAAGAAGCAACAGCAGACAGGTGGTGGTGTGCAGAAGCAGCGGCAGTAAGCCAAAACTGCTGACAGGCATCACAAAAATAAAAATTAAATATATTTAAATTATTGACTGGCATTTACATGTACACAACTGTAAGTCGCTCTGAGTAAGGGCATCTGCTAAGAAATAAAAATAAATAATTTTTCACAACTGTATTAATAACATATTGTTTGCAGCGTGAAGCAGCAAATGTGGAAAATAATTTTGCCATATTCAAGCTTTCCAAAAAAATATTGGATCCTTGTTCTAATATTGTTGAAATTGATCCTGGCATAAGAGAAAAAAAAAATGATGGTTTTGGGAAAAATGATCAAGGATGTCATTTTGCCTGTGTGTACCGATCAGGAATACACTCTAAACATTGAAGTACTTCAAACTGTCTAGTTGTGATAAAATAAAAAGCAACAAGAACAGCAAAAAGTTCAGTACTTGGAAGTGGACACCTCCAAGAAAAGGGTGCTGATATTAAGTATTTTTAGTATTGTCTCAGTGGAGACACATCAATGGCCCAGCACCAAAAAACACTATGCTGTTTGGCAAGTTGTTAAGCCACGCTCCTGTCTACAACTCTTTGTCAAACTCATTAATGCACCCAGCACCAGTCCTTGACTCTGAAAAGGCGAAGAATCCAGTGTTTCTATTAGCTGTTTATTAGTTAATGATGCATTGCAGTGTCAGTCTGGTTAGCCAGCTATTAAAATCTTAATCACCTCAGGTCTCCATAAACCAAGTGACAGCAACAACAAGTACTTCTGACATTTCACTAAGCAAACTTCAGACAACAAATGTGGAACATACTATTTAATTAGGGCTTTTTTGTTAAGCAATAAATCAACACAACACTTTCTCCCTACAATATACAATAGGAGCATAACTGTAAATAATTGTGCATGTTGAAGTTAAAATACTTGTTTTATTGTCCAAAAGAGTTTAGTTAAGTTACTTGTTAAGATGTGCAAGAAATTCCATATCAAGGCAAGAATTTTTTTAATTCAAGTCCACCCTTTATTTCAATGTAATGCCAAATTATTAAATCTATATTAAACTCTAGGCGCATACATGTCTGGCACTGGCATTGGAATTTCATTCCTAAGATAAATCCCAACAATGTAGTTATTTTAACTGCAACATTCAGGAGGACATTCAGTTTCAATTAAGTTAAGTGCACAGCAATTAAACAAATCCAGACTAGAATGACCAAACTCTATTCAGATATAAATATCAGATTATATTGTTTGGGGAAGCATGAAAGACTGAATAAATCAATTGACACAAGATTTCATCTGATGAGGTAAAATGTACATTTATTACTTACAATCTTAAAGTATATCCCAATGTACCGATACACATTAGGATCAACAGATGGTAAAATCAATTCAGTTCAAAAGAAGCCTTCCACAAACGAATAGGCTACATATATTAGGGGGAAGGAAACAAGATAAAATCCCCCACTCTAACCAACAATGACTGTATCCTCATCAGGGAATTCATAAAATGGCACCTCTAGATTGGCAGGTGCTGGGCCCTTTCTTATTCTTCCAGATGCATCATAATGGGAGCCATGGCAGGGGCAATAGTAGCCACCGTAATCACCTGCATTAGCAATGGGCACACAACCAAGGTGAGTGCACACGCCAAGCACAATCATCCACTTGGGTTTCTTAACTCTGTCCAAGTCATGCTGGGGGTCCCGCAGCTCAGCCATGTTAACACCTGCTTCCACCTCGATCTCCTTTGGGGTCCTGTGACGGACAAAGAGAGGCTTCCCTCTCCATTTGAAGGTCACGTTCTTGCCCTCTGGAATATCAGACAGTTTGATTTCAATCTGCGATAGTGCCAAGACGTCGGCAGAAGCACTCATAGTGGAGATGAACTGGGAGACCACAGTCTTGGCAGCGTAGGCGGACACGACAACAGTTGCTCCAGTAAGCAGGTAGGAGAATCCCTTCCTACCGTCACTGCTATCCTGCGATGATTTGTTAGCATTCTGTACCTCAGGTCGTCTGTAATCGGAGAAATCAGGTACTCTGATGTCACTATGTGCAAAACGAACACTGGCAGCACCTTAAAATAAAATAAATGAAAAACACATTACATTGGCTGAAATGTGTTAAAACACCCAACAGGTATAGTCAGTGGATCATCACATTAGTGACGCACTATATGCCCAGTATCCAGTGGCAAACCATTATCTTCTGTTAATGAAGTAACTGGAACAATTAAATCACTTGAACAAATACAATTGTGTACCTATAGATAACAGCTTTACAGTACTTAGCCTGAATAAAAGGTGAAAACGTCAAGGTGACAAAAAAAATAAAAATATATATATATATATATATATATATATATATATATATATATATATATATGTTACTCAAAGAGGGGAAATCCCCACTAAATATACATAAACTAGCACATAATTTGTCTGAAGCATACCACAGCTGCAACTACTTTGGGAAATTATAAACTTTCAATATCTGCTTCAGAATGCTATACTATAACATTAAGCAGACAACGTAGAATTTAGTGTATTGAATAACCTGTGGGACACTGTAGTTGACATAATTTTACTCAACTTTTTTTTTTTCTCCACCCACCTAACACTTTCGTATAACGAAATGTTGTGAACTTAATAAAAGTTTTCCCATGTCTTGAACTACACAAATGGCTAACAATGTTGCTCAAAATGTGGACACACTGGATTTGCATAAGGTGACCTAACTTTAGCTATAGATATACCTGTGTTTAGGACACTGTGGGCTACTAATGTGTTTTGCAGGCAAGCTAGGTCATCCCAACCTTGCCATCTACAGTGACCTTTCCAGGAAACTCAAATACTGTATTTCACGCTTCAGATGTATATTATTTAACGTACCTAATCGTGACTATACCAATTAAAAACTGTTAACTGTTTTTGTTGTATTTTATTCTTATCTAGTTACCGGTAGTTTAAGCATTTGATCTTTATGATAGCTCAGGGTCACAGTCGTCCTGGCGGTAGCAATGACAGTAAAAATTACTGAAAATACGCCGTGTGTGTGTGTACACACACAAAAACGCTGCACGTACACACACACAGTAAGTTACATTATTTAACCTTTAATCCATATTGCTCTCGATTTATATTTTAGTTGCATTATGTCTTTAATTCAAATGTACTGGTCACAGTTACTACCATGGTCTTCCGAACACAGGCCTAAACTAGGCCTATTTATGCAACTCACATTATTTAACTGTTGACTTTAGTATAAAATGCCTTATATATAAGACAAACGTAATGTTTACATGAATAATGTGAACAGTTGTAACGTTTGGCCTTAAAATATTCTACAGATGGTATCTCTTTGACTTTATTAAGGCCCAATTCTTAATCCCCGCTACTCGAGTGAAGTTAAGGTCGAAAACTCACCATTAATGCTGGCAGAAACCGCTGGGCCGGTCTTCGGGCTTTGCCCGCTCAAGGACTCCCGGCAAAGGAAAGGTTTCTTCACGTCCTTCAGTACCTTTCCGGTATTAACGACCACTCCAGGGACAAGGGGTTTCAACTGCCCGGCCACGACATACGAAGTGGCTTGTAGGTACGGCGAAAAAGCCCCAGTGCGAGCGGATAGCGACAGCATGATATCGGACTTAGAGATCCTCAACCTTGGTCACAGCGACCTTTATTGAACAGGCAAACTGAGAGAGTTGCACCGTGCGTGCAGCGTTTTTGACAAACGCGTTGCGTGGAGGCGTAGTACACACGGAAGAGGTTGTAGCAGATTATAAAACTACAAAACTACAAAACTACAACAACAAAAACGTGGCCATAAAGAAAGATGCAATGCATTTGTAAACTAGCTGTAAAGTTAAGACCAAATGAAACTGATAATAGAAAATGACTTGCAGGGTTTGATTGCTTTATAAAAGTTTTACATTATTATTATTATTTTTGTTGTTGTTGTTGATAATAATAATAATAATAATAATAATAATAATAATAATAATAATAATAATAATAATAATAATAATAATAACCACTAGATAACTCACCTTTTTGACCAGGAAAGCAGGGTGAATCATTGGCGGTTAACAACAGTAAATATATGAAAAGGCTGAAAGTGCTTTTAAAGTGTATTAATAAATAAATAAATAAATAAATAAATAACAGTTAGATAAGTATTACCTCCCACATCTTTCTTTGTCTATAGTTTACCTATAGTTGTATTTGCACAATTTGTATTATACTGAATAACAAAACATAGCCTAAACAATGAAAATTTTAACATGAATTACATTCTGTGTAAGCTTGTGTTTTCGGATCTCATTTTGGTCCATGTTTCGCCAGAAACTGTTTCAGTTCCCTTTTCTGATGCTGGTTTTCATTGGTTCTCTGTTATGGTTCTATCAAGGTGCTCTCAGATTTGCCCTGCTGCCTTCAGGTTTAGACTGCAGGATATTTGGTATAATTTGCTTCTAGCTGATTGATTGTATTACAACACTTTCTTGAAACTTTAGTGGCACATATTTGCCTGTTATACATCTAGCCACATTTCCATCACTTCAGTGCCCTGTTAAACTATGATGACCCTCTTCTTTACATTCACCTAAATCTGTAAGGCTTGTCTTAACATGTGAGATTTGAACTAATAGTTTCCAAGAAGGGTGGCTTGAATCCTGTGTGTGTGTGTGTTTTATATCCAGCTGGCAGCTGTGTCTCTGTACATTCACTGCTCTGACATCTTTAACATAACCATTTACAAAAAAAATTACCCAATTCACTGTCAGAATGAAGAGATAATCTCACCTTTTCTGTAGATAATATGGCTTGATAGAAGTTTTTTTCCCCATTAAATTCTTTTGTGCACTAACAAGTAAGCTCTGATCTGTAAGTGAATTGGTTTAAGTTGGCTCATTAAGCCTGTCAGTCAACAACAACAGCTAATGGTCGTTTCTGCATCGAGATGAAGGGTTAGGAGGGTGCGTAGAAGGCAGTCAAATGAGCAATCAGCAAGGTTTACATCACCAGTTTTTCTTTCATTCTGTGCCACAGGAGCTATTTAAGTGGCCACATTGCACAGACAACTGTTTTCAAGTTATCAGAATGCTATTGTGCTACACCCCCGCCCACAAGGACACTTAATCACTATTTTATCTGTATAATTAACACTTCTTTGAACTGTCAGCATATCTAATTAACAAGCTCCACATTTCTTGAAATAATACAGTGTACAAGAACATTTTAAAAGAATGAAAAGATTAAAATGAATAAAATAAAATAAAAATTGACCAAATATTTTCCTTACCGTGAGCGTGGACTTGAAACAAGATTAAAGTTACAAGTTTCTTTGCAGCAATACTTTATTTTATATCTATAGAGTAGGGGGAGCAGGAGAAAAGATGTAGTCCAGGAGGGGGCTACAGGACTACCTTCCCCAGAATGCCACATGATTACCAGGAGCCAGAGGGGAGTCACCAGGGGTGCATTTAATCGGCAGAGTGCTCCAGAGCGTTATGTGGTGTTTTCTATTGAATAACCTGCACACTGAGAGCGCTTATTACTTTATTTGCTGTACAACAGTACTTACATATAATAGAAACATCTTAATTGCAAGCATAAACTGCACTGTAGCCACCTGTAAATAAAACATGCAATATGAAATAATCACAGTACTGAGGAACAATGCTCTCAACGTAGTTTTCAATCCGTACAGGACCCTTGCATGTGTTTGAATTCACTGCCGCTAAAACCATGGTGTTGGCTCTCGATGCAAGTGCAATAGAGGCATTAAACAGCAGATTTTCTGCACAATCTTCCATAAACTAGTGCTGTATTGTCCACCATCTTGAAAGTTCTCTCTTTGTAACACACTGTTCAATAAGGGCTAACTTATGTTATGTAGCGCCACGGCAGAGTGCTCTGCTTATTGAACGCAGCCTCAGATATTGTTGGGCGCTAGACGTGTGCTGCATCAAGTCAGTAACCAATATTATCATGGTTCATATATATATATGTATTGATATTAAGAAAAAATAACACCAGTTATTGCATTTCTGTGCTTCAAAATGTTTGCCTATCAAATTTGCATGCAATAGAAAGTCTGGTAAACATCCTGAGAACCCCAAACTAATACAGATAAAATTGTCACAAGTAACAACACTGAAGTGTTTGTGATGTCAAACATTTCGAAAGCCATGTTCTACTAAATTCAAAGTAAACAGTATTACCTATAGGAGTGTTGGTTCTTCATAACAACAGGCTTTGCAAATAGCATGTGAGCCAAGAATAACAATGAGACACTGGAAAGGGTAAGTGACAGGTTTGATGATGAGCAAGCAACAGGAAGGCATGCTGCAGTATAAAACATGAAGGCTTCTAGTATGTGCTTAAAAGCCAACAGTCATCCATTTCAGTTCAATACATGGCATACAGTATTTTCTTTTTATCACCAAATGGAGTGGTCTGCTATGAGCTTGATCCTTTGACGTAAGAGCAATACTTCCCTTATTCTCCACCCGTTAAATAGACGCTTCCAGCTTCTACATTTGTGTTTTGTTTTACATTTGACCTTGTCTTGTACTGTAACTTTACTTAAGGTATTTGTAGGATGTATCTATTTAATGAGGAGCATAAACAGAATCTTAAGCAGGCATTGAGCAAATTGGAAGACCTCGATAGTTAGATATTTTCAAGGTTATCTAGTGTATTTTGATATGCTAGGTAAATAGCAAACATAAATAAATATAAATCAAAAACCGTTTTTCTTACCTAGATCTTTGAACTTTATTTAGAAGTGTGCTTGCAACTTAAAATATTTTAGGCCTACTTCAAGGAATGACAACTAGGACTTCAGATGTTTGTTATGCGTTATACCTCTACACTTGCAACTTTATTACTACCACCCTCACCCTCCACCCCCCACACAAGAATCAGTTTCTGTGTCTTCAAATTGTATGTTTTGTCTCAGTTTGGAACACATGCAATGATTTGTCTTCCATTGCAGAAAAGTGTTTGTCTAACAACTTTGTTTGAGATGCCATTTCATTGCAACAACATATTAGCCCCATTGTGTCAGCTCTTAGGGGCTGTAGCATAGTGATGGGACTCGTTTAGGTAGATCTAGTCAGTTACCTTTAGCAAAGCAAATGCAGACATTTACTTTTATCATTTCTGTTTATATTGCCTTCAAAAATATCATTGTCTTCATCATCACCGCCAATGCAAATTGAAAAACAAGGTTTAAGCTTCAACTTTCCAGGGCTTCTTGTTGGCTTATAGCATTGCCCCTTAGCCATGCAGCAGAGACTACTTTCCCATAGGTGGCACTGACCCATACCAAACCCAAGTTTATTAACTAAGTTCTGTTGCTACCATTTTGCATATCATTTCATACAAAGGTGATATCGCTGGGGTCATCAGATGGATACATATGTTTGACAAATGGCATGATACTAATCTATTCAATACTGCCACCTTCTTAACTGTCAATATTGTCTTCAGGGGTGAAGACATTAGGAGTGCAACAAAAGTAAAACAATAAATAGTTGGTTAAGAATATACATTAGACAAATTAGCATTGATTTGATTTAGCTACCAGCTAATTTGTACTTCAAAGCAAAATTACTGTAATGCTTCTTTGATAAAGGAATAAAGAAGGAAATGGTGAGAGGTTAGTCGAACCTCATAGATCAGTGACAATCAGACATTCAGCAAAAGTCAATGATTCTCCAAAATAGTGTTCTCCAAGGCAACTCCCTGAGTGCCTTTTTCCTGGAAACAAAGACACAAAAACAGATATTTAATTAAAGCACATGAAGGGGAGAGCTACTTTTTTTGTCATTTACATCTTCTGCATCAGATAATGTACAACCCCATTACAAAAAGTAGAACTAAAAATCCAGAGCCAGCATGCAAAACAGAATGCACTTTTGTCCTTCCATAATGAAACAAAGGTACTTCTTGGGAACCAATTTCCATAAATATTAGTATTTAAGTATCCATGACACTAGTTGATCTTTTCTTCTTGTTATTTCAACCATGCTTTACTTTTTACATTTCTCAAGTTTTGTCGAGGCTATTCAGAACACATTGTTCTTTACTTAATATAGTCTATATTTTGGCCACTTTTTGGTTTATTTGTGTATCATTCCAATTTATGACTGTTGGACTACATTGATCAAATGGCTAATTCCAGATCAATTACTGGGTGATAATTCAAGTAAATATGTGAAAATGGATTTGCTTTGTGACCTATGTAAGGTCCATTATCACAGACAGACTGAATGCTGACAACACATCTGCAACCTTCTTCAATAGTGTAACCTTAAAGTCACCTTAAAATATTTACAGGTAAATAACAACAGCTGTTTTTAGTCTTTCTTAATCCGTAATGATATATAATTGGAATAAAGCCCTGTACCTGGAACTGATTCAGGATATCATTTACCTCACAAATCATACCCCAGGATTCTGTATTCTGTCTTTGGTCCATTGTTCCATGATGCAGCATCTTTCATCAGCCTGTATTACTATGATATGGTTTAGAATGTAGGTTTGATTTTAATTGATAAGATGCCACAATTCCATCACAAAATACATTAAATAAATCGATAAATAAACAGTGCATGTAACATTTTTTTTTTTTTAAGAATATGGGTGGGTGTAAAACCACGTTTGCTGTATAGAGCCATTCTTGTTAGGTATGTGTCCTACCACAACACAAGGGTACACAATTGACTTGTATTTGACAGACAGTGTTTGTAATTCATTTAGTTTTTAATGCAGCAAAGTCCTAAACCTCCAAAAGGCTGGATCAATATCAGGACAACACAGCTCTCTCTCTCTTTGCCATGACAAGAATGCTGTATGTCTACAATCAATAGCACCAGTCGTGGGTGGAAATCTCATAATGATGTTTCACAATTTTTTTGTAGAAGGAAACTTAATGAAATTACAAACCCGCTTTACTAATGCCAGTGGTGTAGAAAGCTTCTACAATCAAGGCTAAATAATCACGCCCCAGGCCATCTATAAATCTCTACAATTGTTTTGAATTTAGAGGGAGTTACTAAAATGAAAATAATCAAATATTTACCAATTCAAAAAAAAAACAAAAAAACAGTTTTAACACTATGTTTGACATTGCTTTTCTTTCCAGGATCCAACAATATGCATATTAAATTAATTTAAATTGGGTCATATCTTCAACACATTTATTCCAGTCTATAATTAATTCCTATTATTTTTAAAAGAGAATCAGACAAGGAAACGATATATTTCAAGTTCTCTTTAGCACTCTCAAGGTGTTTTGTTTTACATTTTGTAACATTAACATGAGGTGTTATTAAACAAAATATGGTCCATTGTCAACCAACGTAAATAGTGTCAAGTCTCTCAATACTTTAAACGTTTGATTCTGTTGAACAGAAGTGCTGCCAGTGTTCAGCTAATTACTTTCTCCCATAACCACTATAGAAAAAATTATAAAATCAAAGAGCACAAAAGACTGTGGTTTAACAATTTAAAAAATGCAATAGAAACCAATACACACAAATGAAAACCATGTTAAGTTTTCCAGAGTTTTCTTCTTTTTTACCCTGAGGGGAGAGTGACCTCTTCTGACCTCTGTTGACCGCTACCAATCACTACCGCACAGCTGGTGGTGTGTTTTGCATGATTTCTGTAAGTGCTGACCAGATCAAATAATATTGAGGTTTGATGAGTTTCCTGCTATTATAGGTTTCTGACCTGGATCAGCAATAGTAAAGTCTGAAATCCAGGTCACTCATATAACTCGTTTTCTGGGAACATTTAGCAGAGTGCAAGAGGGTAATAATAAAGCAATGAGCAGTACTCTGCTATCCTTTGTGATAAATTAAACACTCAACGCTCTTGCGTTTCAACAACAATAATTCTATTCCTTGACAGTCTTCATAATTCAAACAGGAGGTAAAGCACTTTAAATATTTATCCTTTGCAGAGTAACCATTCAGACTTTAGATGAGCGTTGTCCACACATTGGGGGGTCCCCACTGGCTCAGCTAGGAAATGAACGGTACAGTTTAAATCCGGGTCATGCTGAGTTTCTGCTCTTGGCTGGTGACCCATAGGAAGATCTGCATTGGTCATTGTATTTCCACTTATGGAAAAGACATTGATTGCAATTGATTCTTCTCACCCTATTGGTCAGACCGACAACAAACAAAGGCAGACAGAGATATGCTGAACTGAAGTTTTTCTTCCAGGATTCAATGGCAACATGTCCTGCTTAGGTTTACTAGGTGAAAAGAATTTGGTTAGACTGCGGAAATGGAGGATGCTTGTTGATCTTAAGTTATTTGTGCCTAAAACCCTAAACTAACTCGACACCCGTAGCAGCACTCTTGCTCTAAATACCCCCCTGTTACTGAGCGTAACCCAGTCTATCCTCTATCACCAAACCCCTTGATCACCCGTAGGGACCAAATCCATCCCAAATCCATTGCTGTCTTAATATCTGAGCTAGGGGCATGAAATCCCCAACTGGCCCTTGACACAGGGGGGTACGGAGCACTACAACTATAATATGATTGATCATTAAATCCTCATGAAACTGACTGATCTATGCTTTGTTTGTTTTAAATAAACCTGTTTCCAGGGGTTCATTTTAGCTTCTTTGAATCCAATGCTAATGATCAGTGTGGTCAATACTCTTTTGAAATCAACCAGTAGGTTGCTGTACTGAAAGGAATCAAATGAAAAAAGTTTCTGTCCCTGACCAGCATCAAAGTTCAGTGGGCTAAACAAACTTGTGAGAACATTATCAGTCATTTCCCTTACATGAACAAAATGCTGATGCAGGTGAACAGACACCTTGAGCTGAGATTACTTTCATAACAACCTGGGTTGCTGGGTTAGTCTGTAGATTATCTGTCCTGTGCAATGGCTTCTGTTTGAGTAAAGCAAATCGCCATAACAAATCACAGAGGTCAAAATTTCATGAACGAAAGGGGCTCCCGAGTGGCGCATCCAGTAAAAGCACTCGCTAGAGTGCAGGATGCGCTCTATAGCCTGGACGTCGCCGGTTCGAGTCCAGGCTATTCCACAGCCGACCATGGACGGGAGCTCCCAGGGGGCGGCACTCAATTGGCTGAGCGTCGCCCGGGGAGAGGGAGGGTTAGGTCGGCCAGAGTGTCCTCGGCTCACCGCGCACCAGCGACCCCTGTAGTCTGGCCGGGCGCCTGCGGGCTTGCCTGCAATCTGCCCAGAGCTGCGTTGTCCTCCGACGCTGTAGCTCTGAGGCGGCTGCACGGTGAGTCTGCAGAGTGTAAAGAAGCTGGCTGGCTGACTGCACACGCCGGAGGACAGCGTGTGTTCATCTTCGCCCCTCCCGAGTCAGCACAGGGGTGGTAGCGGTGAGCTGAGCCTAAAAATAATTGGGCATTTCAAATTGGGGAGAAAATAATAAAAACTAATTGGCAACGACTAAATTTAAAAAAAAAAAAAAAAAGAAAATTTCATGAACTGTCAGTTTGGAAAAACTCAGTAAACACGGCCACACTGAACAGCTGTCACTTGGGGAGATGAACAGCTACCATATCGGTCTTTTTAATATATTTTTATTACCCGATAGATTTGATCATATTGAACAGGTATGGTGGCAGCTGGTATGCAAACAGTAAAGTTCAGATTTCATAACCTTGGTCTTTTGAATTGACTGGAAGATATTTTTTACCTATAGCCCACAGGTTGTTTCTTTTTTTGCACCCATAAGGCCGTGCTTTCTGTTTATTAACCGTCAAAAAAAGCTCAGGGCACTGTCTGTCACTTAAAGAAAGGATATCTGAAATGTTTATAAGTAAAGGCCACAATTTGCTTTTCCATTTTTCCATATATTATGTAAGGCTTCTGTTTTTTGGTGCATATTTATTCCCTTTTTTTTAGTGATTATTCTTTTGTTCTGCTCTGTTGTGTTGAGGTACCCTGATGGAAATTAATGTGCTCTGCACCTCTCTAGCAACAAAATACAGTAAACACAAAAAAGAGCTGTCCTTTCACATTTGTTTGTTTGTTGTTGGGGGTGTTTTGACAGTGTTTATATGTTCAATCAGAAACCCTAAACATATGGCTTTATTTTGTCGCCAATGTGTGTTTCTTTTTAAAGTATAAAAATGAGTATTGTGATAGGTCTATGTGAGTAATAGAAAATGAATCAATTAGTAACAGAAGACTACACCAAATCCCTTGGCTATGACTTTTCTCATGAATAGGTTTGCATTACCCATGCAGAACTGTCATCTTTTCTTTTTATCCTCCTGGGAAAGCAGTACAATTTAGTTTCTCATAAGCTGGTCATTGATTATGCAAAATAAATTCACATTGAAACTATGAAATGCTTTAAACAAAACACTTGCTCTTAACTGGACATGCCAAAAATAAATAATGTAGTGAAGAAGTTGAAATGGAATATATCTACAAATCTTAATAATAATACTTTTGCAGGTAAGTGCCTTCCTTTTGTGCGGTTGCTATTAGCAACACAAAGGATTGGATACCAAGTCAAATACAAAGCAAGTGGCAACATTAGCATAAATAAAAAATAATAAAACTGTGTTAAACACCTTACAAGTGCACAAAGAGAGCTGGAAATTGGCTGTGCCATATGAGAATAGTACAAATGTTCTGTATAATTATTTCCAAATGAATATCTGTAATTAGAAACGGCACAGACTGAATAAACACTATGATACTATCCTCTTACATAAAGAGTGATTGCTTTATTGACAGAGCAGTACTGAGCTATACATAGCTGTCCCACCTTTCTGTACAGATAGAAGGTTTCAGTCTCGAGTGTTATCAATTCATTATTTTTCACAATACAATAAACATTTGGTCAATTAAAAAAGAAAAAGAAAAAGTAGTACTGGGAGAAAAATAATACGTTTGTCGTAACAAATGACATTGAACCAGCTGTTAATGACAGAAATAGAAAAGTTGAACAAGATGCAATTGGGATGACTGTAACTTGTCTGCTCATTTTTATGATGTGTTCGACCTTAATTTCTAGCATGTAGATGTTTGATCTTTTGTTTTTTTCTTAAAGAATGTCTGCTTTTGAAAGGCATAGCAGTAAACATTTGATCAGAGAATTACGGTAACATATGTATTTTATAGATGGCATGATGCTAAAATATATTTTGGATTTCATCAAAATATATTTCAATACATTTAAAAAAAAAAAGGCTGCTTAGCATGCTGTAATGTGCCCGCACTGTTTCAGTTTTGATTTATTATTCATTTGTAATTATCCTTTACTGAAGAGGTGTAACACTTTATATTATCACACACAAGCCATTATTGTCTTCGCACAAAACAATATAAATGACATTACCTCGCAGTACAAGGAATCAGGGACCTAATTAGCATATGGCCAGAGCAGGGCATGCTGGGACCAAGCAATTCGACTTTCTATCGGCTCCAAAGGACAGGTGGACTGTTCTGTTCCCCTTTTCGGACGTTAACCCTTGAGTTATTGTTTCCCCTTGTGTTATTGTTTCCCCTTGAGTGTACCACCGTCCTGTCCTGTCTGAGTTAAGTGTGATGAGTTACCATGTAGTGTGTGTAGTCGTTTGGTGCAACTCCCCCGTCTCTCCCCACTGTGTGTTGAGTTACCTGACTTGTGTTGTGCTCTTTAGCTGTATGGGTTGGGTGAATCAAACTTGGTTGATTTAACTCTGTTGAATATGACATCAGTTCTGAGTAGAAAGGATGCGTATTTTTGACATAGATTCCCAATATATTTCAAAGTATATGGAAGCATACTTGGAAATGTGTTCCCTTATATTTCATACTATATGTTGGGATTTATTTAAAAATGTCAATGTCAATGTATGTCTAAAATATATTTAAATATATACAATTATATATTTTTTACCATGTACCTGTATTTCAATATATTTTTGCGGCCATTTTTTAATATTTCAATATATGTTTTAAAATATGTGTATTGTATATATATATATTTTTTACATATGGGGTGGAACACTGCCTTTTAAAGCTATGCAATATTGTATGGAAAGTGTATGTTTAAAAACAAGATTCATGTTTTATTTTTGTCTGAGAGGATTGCTGTTAATCGTTCCTCTACTCGCACAGGGGAGCGCATTACTGAAGGGCAAACCGACATTTTGTTGTTGCTAAGGAACTTGCCTTTGAAACAGAACTAGCAGAACTATTTAACAATGGTCATGTAACCTGCTTTTACCAATAATAGTTAATAGATTTACAGTACAGTGAAATAAATTAGATGTAAAAGACAATGTTTGAACATTATTTAAATATGTTCTGAACTGAATTACAAAACTGCATTCCTAAGTTGTGCTTTTCACACCAGTTCTTTCAATTTTTTCTTCTAGATTGCCCTTTGTATGCTAAGTCATAACAGGGAGAAAAATATTTGTTTTCTGAACACCCATATAGCAGGCATTTTGTAACCTCCTTTATTTATTTATTTATTTATTTATTTATTTATTTAGAAATAGTTATCTATTTGAAACAACAACAGCAACAACAACAACCACCACCATAAAATGTAATCCCTTGCCAAGTCTCTGGCATGTTCTGGGTACTGTTTAGAAATGAACATTGGTATGGTTTAAAGGGTGCAAACCTCTCCAGATAGTATGTATCAGAAAAAGTGAATTTCAAAGGTAAAGAACAAACTTCTCATCTGAATATATGTGGTACGTTTATTCCACAGGCATTAAATTACAACTTGGCTGTTCCATCTTCACTAAAAAGTGCTCTGCTCAACAGCTGAACTATCTTACCTTGTCTTGATGTTTTGCTCAGCTCCTGATATACTTTGGGAAACGAAGAGATTAAACACTTGATTGTAATGTATTACTACTCTTAACTTTTCTGTCAGAAGTACCAATTCAGCACATTTTATTCTTTTTTATTTGCGAGGATCAGTAGGAACTCATCAATAATCATTAATGTTGACCTCCAAACACAGAGCTGATAGAAATATTAATGCCTGCCTTTACCAGTCTGGCAATACAGTACACGGCCTGACAGGAAAGCAAATAATTCAAATCCAGACAGTGGACACCGATGAACCAGTGTTAATTAATAGCCTGTTAGACAAGCCCCTAGTCTTATTGATAACATCATGTTCATATATTGGAATTGCACTCTAAATCAATTAAATGTTTTTGCTAACAACACCTGATTAATTTAATTTGCTTCGATTTCAGCAACGCATGCTATTTTCAGTGCAAAATGACAAGCAAATTGAATATTTAAATTAATTAGCAGGTATGGGAATTATAGTGAGAAAAAGCTGTGAGCAGCAATCTGGTGATGAAAAAAGGAAAAGAAGACCATATACTGTATATATATATATATATATATATATATATATATATATATATATATATATATATATATATATATCATTTTCCAACAGTTTACTTGTCACTATGTTGAAAGGAGGAAGGCAACAGTGGGGCAGCCTCAGTTTAACCAATAAACAGTTTGACATGAGGAAGGATGAGTACAATTATGCTTATGTACGCTGTCTGAAATGTCTTAGATTGTTCGATAGTTCTTAGAACAGCTTCTCAGGAGATCCCCGGTTCCAATCCTAGCTCAGCCACAGTATGGCCTCTGAGGAAAAAAAAGTTGATATGGAAACCTTTATTGGCCCAACATGTAAGTCTAACTTGTAAACATTGCTGCTGGCATGAACTAATGAACAAACCTCCCGGTGTAGTGCTGTCCACAGTGTGCTGAGCATGCGGGGGCCATCAGTATCAGAGCAGTAAAACATAACAGACGATGAGTGCAGCAGAAACTGCTCTAAAGAATTATGCCAACACAGTAAAAAATAAAATATTCTATATAAACATGGAAATATATTTTACAGTATTCAAATACTAGATACTAGGCATTCAGATACAAAATAGACCCCTGTATCTTTTTAATTGTTATATACATATATTATGGTCATTGTGTAATATTACCAGTACTGCAAAGTTATATACTAGTCAAATATTAGTATATATGGTCCACATTTTTAAGTCATTCATACATTTCCATTTCAATGATTATTTATTTATTTATTTATTTATTTTTGTATTACATTCATCCAGTTTCAGCAGGTATTCCTTTTATAAGCTTTTAGAAACCTTTCACTCATGATTAAAAGGTTATTCCCTGGCAATTAGAAATCTTTGTAACAAGAATTTATGACTGAACCAAGGATCTTTTTGTTAGGAGTGCTGCTTCATAAGAAGAAATCGGTTCCCAGAAGAGCCTTGTTATCTTTTAATGAATGGCAGCAAAGCTTGATTATCCTCAAACTCAGATGATAGAGAGTCCTTTTGTTTTTTGTCCCTCAATTTCTCACTGAAATTTTTTTTTTTTTCTGTCACAGCTGGAAACCGTGCTGATTGACTGGAAACGTTGTTTTGCAGTGTGTCTCCAATCCCTCTGGACTGCTCCCCTGCAGTAAATAAAACTTCATTTAGGGAAAGCTGCTGTTTGACTAAATAAGCATGTGGTAAAGGGGCCACCATAGTCCTTCTTGTTTCCACAAGCTTAAAGGCAGAATACTACAGCTATGGCCAAAAGTTTTGCTTCACCCAATAGAATTAACTACTTTTGCTTCATAAAGTCAAATGAAACGTACTGAATAATGTTACGTTAACATATTGAATTACCTACCGCTTTGTAGTTTTCCATATACTTAACGAAAAACTGGCAAAAATGGAAAAATGTGATATTTCAAAATCTAACATGAAATACTGTACTACTATTATGGCTTCCGGTAAATGTTTGCGATATCATTTTGTAGTTTGTTTAATTATATGATGTTAAGTAAAATATCTGAATTATGTTCATATAGTTTTATTTTTATTACGTCTAAATCCTAAAAGTCTAGGTGATGCAAAACTTTTGGCCATAGCTGTATATATAAAAAAAACAAAATCATACCCACTGTGTAGCAGTATTCCTTTCAGCAGTCAATGTTTATAATATAGAAACCGCTATTCCACTTTCAACAAAGGGTTAAATAAAGACCTATATTTTTTGCACCATAAGACATTTTGAATGAATGAAAATGCATACTGCAAATAAAATCGCCTGCACATTTATTAGGAACAGAGTTAAATCAAGGGTTTGCAAGCAGTGGATTTTGTTGCAATTAAAGTAGATACTAATAACCTAGGAGTTTCATCAGACTTTTATAAGTCTTCCTTTTGTTTAGACAGTGTCTAGCATAATGTATCACCGAATTTACACAATGAAAGATGTAATTCCATTCATGTATACCATCTCTAATAAATCACTTTCAAGGAAAAGAATCAAAAAAGGAATAGCCTGCAATCAATTAACAGAAACATAACAAAAATTCTCCACACTTTATGCACTCTCATTTCAAAGCTCAGTGTACCTTAGAGAGAAGGCCAATACAACTTCAACAACTATAGCATGATGTATTGATTCAGAGTATATAACCAGTGGCAGTCAAGGTATATGTTACACTTGAAGTTTATTATATGTAAAATAGAAAAAAATCCATTATGACTGTAAATTGCAAATTAGGGCTTGGGTAACTAATCATCCTTCCTTGCTGTATTTTTTCTTGCACAACTGATCATTTTGGTCCATCCTCTTGTATGCTGTCCTTTTTAAATGGAATTTTACGGTGTGGTTCATGAATATAGAGATGCAGAGAGATAAAATTCACCCAAATTCACCAGATTGGAACCTTCCAAATTCTGTGAAACGTCTAATTCAATCTAAGAAAAAAATAACCTAAGGAAAACTACATTTAAAAAAAAACTACTGCAAGGCAAACTGAATGTAGCCTAAATACTTTGCAAATACCTTACAAGTTCATTCTAAACTTTGCATGTTTTGTTAAATAAATAAATAAATACATACATACATACATAAATAGATAAATATTAGGGTTTTTTTTAAAGTGTAGGCTATTGTACGGTACTTTTTTTCTATTTTCGTGAATATGGGAAACCATGCCATAAAGCAATGCTATAAATCATTACTTTTCATCCATTCGTTATATTGGTCTCAAATGTGCAGTTTTGAAAGAAACACATGTCATAGTATACGTAAAATCACTTTAAACTATATCAGAGTTTCATTTATAACTTCCTACTGCTGCAAGGAATATCAGGAGCATATATCTGGCTCATATAGTGATGAAGGGTCAGGCAGGTTTTAAGGGGCGGGAGATTTGTAAACAGACTGACACTAATGATTTATATTTCTGTACATTGTGGTACATTGCAGCTTTTAGTAGCTCATACAAAGTGTGTTGGTTAAAAAAAAAAAATACTGCTATTCTTCTCAGAAGAAACACAATTCCATGGACCTTTAGTTTGCAGTGCAGAGTCATCTGCTTTTATGGAACTATGAGTCTTTAATTGTAACTTGATAAATTACTGCTACAGAGTACTTTCTACTTGAAGAACATGATGTTCCAGGTTTGTATTCATTCTGAGATTAGTGGAGCATCATAGGTCGTGAGTGTCGCTTCTTGAGTCATGTTTCTTTGTTTTCAAATTAAAAGTGAGTAGAGGAGGAAACAATCTGTACTTCACAGTAGTTCATAGAGTAATACATAGTAGTTAGAACATGAGGTAATATGACTATGTTGAGTACAAAACTGTCATTTTAATATAATTGAATTTAACAGTCAAGCATCTATTGACTTAAAAATCAATATTTCAGCACACCTAAATATTGTCACCCTTAATACACTCTCTGCCTTTTCTTTTAACACCCTTTGTTTAAGGGGAGGAGAAAAGAATGTAATAAATAAAATAAAATAAAATCTTTGTATTCTGTACCCCTGCACTGGTGATTTTTGCAGTGCAGGTGGTTTGTGTTGTTTTGTGTACCCCTGCACTGGTGATTTTTGCAGTGCAGGTGGTTTGTGTTGTTTTGTGTACCCCTGCACTGGTGATTTTTGCAGTGCAGGTGGTTTGTGTTGTTTTGTGTACCCCTGCACTGGTGATTTTTGCAGTGCAGGTGGTTTGTGTTGTTTTGTGTACCCCTGCACTGGTGATTTTTGCAGTGCAGGTGGTTTGTGTTGTTTTGTGTACCCCTGCACTGGTGATTTTTGCAGTGCAGGTGGTTTGTGTTGTTTTGTGTACCCCTGCACTGGTGATTTTTGCAGTGCAGGTGGTTTGTGTTGTTTTGTGTACCCCTGCACTGGTGATTTTTGCAGTGCAGGTGGTTTGTGTTGTTTTGTGTTAAGAACACACAACCTCCACAGCCCCCAAAAATGTGGGCACAGTTGGCTGCAGATAATGCAGCCCCCTTTAAAAATATCACAAGGAGGCACGTGGTCAGGAGCCTCCTTCGAAACACCCTCTTTGGAGCCCCCAGAACAGCTGCCTGGAAAACAAAACACCTCTCCCTTGAAGGACCTGAACCTTGAAGGACCTGAACTTTGAAGGACCTGAACCTTGAAGGACCTGAACCTTGAAGGACCTGAACCTTGCACCATCAAGGGCGAAACCCCACCTGTTGTGTCTCGGTCTCTCCGAGGGGGGAGGCGGAAGACTGCCAGATGTGGAATAAGTATATAGTATATAGATAGTGATATTGATCAGATTTCATTAATACATCTATATTACTTGTGTAATTGTGATAAAGCTCCCAGAACTGCAACAGTAACAATTATTTAAAACCAAATGCTGCATTTATCAGCCTTTGATTTATTTGTACAACCACTGTATTAATTAAGTACTCAGCATTCTTCACTGTGTAAAATGAAAGGCAACTCAGCACTCTATACAGAAGATGAATTAGAAAATAATTAATTTCAAGTTTCTGAAACAGAATTTGTGACCTGAGGAGTAATTTCAGCTCTTGGCCCAAGATGGCTCATTTATATTTAGGCATTTCTGTTATTTATCATTATTTTTCATCCCCTTTCCTTCAGAAAATTCATGTGATTTTTTCAAAGCTATAACATCTTATGTTGCATTTTTGCCCCATTGTACAATTAATCATCGGGGTACCCAAGGATACCAAACCCACAGGGAGAGGTTACCAGAGGTCTCCAGTGGCTGTTTCAGTGTTGGAGTTCCATTTGTTGATAAAACCAAGCAGTCTTGCAAAGAACACATGGAGAATACTGAACTCAGGAGATTGCCATTTCATTGTATGGGCTCTATGTATAAAAGTTTTTTGTTTGTAAAATACAGTAATCCGTCGCATATCCGACTGCATTGGGACCAGAGTAAGGGCAGATATGTAAAAAGCCAGATGAATGAATCCTGTTTTAAATACCATTATACACAGCTGTAACAAATACTATATTCACACAATTATTGTTTTGAGATTCAGCTTTTATTAGGGAGCTCCCCTAAATCCTTTGTTTAGAAAGATGCAGGGTAGTAATGCTTGTGACGGAGTAGCCGTCTGCAGTGTGGGTGTGCGCATTCGCTGCTGAGTGACAGGCAGGAGATCGAGACGGAGGTTGAAGTTAATAGACCCAGCAGGCGAACAAGATTTATTTGCATATCAACACACTGAATAGCTCACGTGACACTACAAGCAATGGCAGTGCACGGAGCTAAAACAACACAGGGCACGAACACTTTGGTAGGATCTACAATATCTGAACTAATCTTCTCTGTTCAATAATAAACTAATGTTGCTAAAGAGGTTGATCATGGTGGATAAACGATTAGGGCGGATATGTGATGGGCGGATACGCTGCGGATTACTATACCTTTTTTCATGGAACTTGCATGTTTCGTTTAGGTTACAGATATATATACAGTAAATGAGGTTTACGGTTTCGTATTTGTGACTTTTTTTGCATTGTGATGCATTGCAGATAATTAAAAATAGCTGACATTTTGTATGCTTTATTTATTTGCACATGTGCACAGACAGGTCTATACATGGATCAGGCTTATATTACTGTATGTGTAGGCTACAATTCTGTGCAAGATCAGCTTTACATGGAGGAGATCTCTCCTCTCTGGAAGAAAAAAACAACACAGAATCAATATGGGTCAGAATAATGGACAAAAATTCAAAGGGCATAATAATAGGGGCATGCTATAGACCACCAAATTCAGGCACTGAGCAAAATAATCTGTTATACAATGACATTAGAAATGCGTGCAGCAAAGGAGAAGCTATATTTACGGGGGATTTTTTGGAGCTGACACCCTGAGATCCTTCAAGAAGCTGCTTGATGAGATTCTGGGATCAATAAGCTACTAACAACCAAATGAGCAAGATGGGCCGAATGGCCTCTTCTCGTTTGTAAACTTTCTTATGTTCTTATGTTCTTATGGGGTTACAAGGCATATACAGGTTGGCATAACGTCATTTGGGGTAAATCCACACACTATGACTTATCTACAGTTGCCAACACAGAACTACGATACTGGTCATGGGGAAGACAATGCTTTATTAAAAGAAAATGCCCATACAAGGTGCTATTAGAGTTAACATCACTGAGTGCTACAATGCTGAATAAATGATATGCACTTTAATAGTTTTACCCATGTGTCAGCTAGATAAGCCATAGTCTGTGTAACATATACATCTTACATGTTGTGTAGTTATTCCTGATTAGTTAGTTTACTGTCTACAGTGTAATACATGTGCTATTAAGGTATCCAATAAGTAGTGTTACCATGTGTGACAGAGACAGAATGATTCTTGGTTATAAATCTTCCTCCTGACCTGTGAGGGTACTGTGTAAAGGGAACAGAGTGCCCTGGACTGGATGGCCAGACAATTAATTCCCAGGGTTATATGGACGTCGGCTACAAAGGTGGCGGAGCTACGGTACACTAAATCATCAACCCGGAAGGGAAACAATGTGGCAGCCACAGATTGGAGGAGCAGTTGCATTCGTTAACCAAGGGGTCATGATTGGCGGTATAAAAGGGGACGTAGCAAAGTGATCTGTTCCATTGTTATGGTTAACGCTAACGCTGTTGTTATTAGACGGCTAATATGATCCGGAGCTGTCGCTAAAGGCCAGCACCAAACCCGGACAAACGCTGCACTTGTGTCATGCTTTACTGTATTTGCACCACAAGCACTATACACTCACTGTGAACTTGTTTGTGTTACGTGTGGGTGTTTAAATATCGGGACTATTATTCTGGGGCCGACCAGTGGATTAAACAGCAATACGCAGCCCATTGTGAATTGTCTGTTATCATTATTGTTTACTGTTTTGTCATCAGACTTTGGATTACAAAAATAAACCTCCATTTCACCAGTACTTTGTTGTCTGTCATTGTCTTGAGCACTGCATCACCCCTACACCTGTGCACTGCCACCACTTTGCCACACCATGTGAGTAAGGGATATGTTTTTCTCATCACAGTAGCTGTAAACACACAACCACATAATGCAACGTGATAAGTTCAATGGTCGTTTTAAAAGGGTTTACACAGAAGTACCTAGGACAATACAGTACGGAACACTGTAACTGTGATTCATTTCAGCCTGTACATTTTCACATAACAGTTTAAAAAAAAGAGTGTTCCAGTCTTTGGAGGCTCTAGTCTACAGTGGAATTGTCACAAACCAGAATTCATTAAAGACAGTCTGGGATGTTTCTGAGAGTTTGATTTATAGCCAGAAGCACACACAAGCTTCATTCATTTACAACACCACACATGTTGGGTTTGCAGGATGCTCCATTTTTCTTTTTATGCTTATAAAACAGATAATAAAACGGTAAAAGGCCATTATGAAAATATAAACGTATGTTGGCCTTTAATTTTTGCTGAAGCCGAGAGTTATGTAGTGTGAATCAACTCACCCACTCGGGTTCGTTGCCCCTTTAAAAATACGACCCAACACACAAGAAATGGATTTTATGCGCTGGTGCGCTATTTTTAATAAACACCAAAATAAACAAAATACAAAACAAACACCTAGGTCTTTACGAGCACTAACTCAAACGTGCATTTTCACATGTTTTTTTTTTTTTTTTCTTCTTCAGGGAGGCTTTAACCCCCTCCCTGCTATCTCACAGTAGGTGTTTACACACAAATGGGTTTAATTTCCAGTCTCAAAGGGGGTCATTATACATTTTGTTTGTATCACAAGGACGTCAATCTGAGAGCACTGGAGAAACTATGTTGTTTTTTTCAAGGAAACTGTTTGTATTGGATTAGGATTTCAAAAAAATGATATTTAAATTACGATATTCCATGCAATAGCAATAACAATACATTTATAGGAAATCATGTCAACCTTAACAATGTACAGGTTCAATATTGCTATACATTGACTGGCCACTTTATTAGGATCTGTATGTAATATCAGGTTTGGCCACCATTTGCTCTGATCACAGCCGTGACACAACGTAGCGTGAACTCCTCAAAGTTCTGGAAGGTGTCTTAATGGATATTAATCTGATGAAGTCATTTGATGCAGTTGGTGCAGAGAGCTAGACAAAGGCTTGTGATGATGAATGTGTCATTCCAGTTTATCACATTGTGTACATTACGGTAATGTATTCTCTTAAAATAAATTGCACAAACACGCACCTCTCTGAATTTTAAATCCTCTATCTATTTACTTAAACATTATTTTGTATTGCTTTATTATTTTGTGATTTACTCATTCAATAATGCTACATATGTGACATCGCCAGGCAACCATTATGACTGTTTTCTTTTTATTTATTTAAATTAAGGCATAGAGTATTCATAGCTTCAAAGAGAAATACAAAAAACTGGGTTGAATTGAGATCAGATTTTTCTCATCTGAGCTATATGTAATTCAGATCTGTAGTTCAGATATGAAGTTCTATATAAAATATTGCATGGTACATAAATGTATTTGCTAAATGAAAAAGAAAAAAGGTAGATGTTTTTGTATTAAAATGGGTAAGGATTCATGTTACTGTGGAAAGTGATTACTGAGTATTGTTTGAAAATGTGTTGGCAGATTTTGATTTAGCGTACAAAGGCTTAGATCTGCCTTGTAAACACAAAGAGAGGAAGATTTGAAGCCAGTGCGGGTTCTTTGCAATTTGATATTGAAGAGTTTAAGCACACTCACTTTGGTCTTCTGAATCATACAGTTTAATAACACATATCAGTATGCATTTTGTTAGACTGTAGACTGTATTGTTTCAGTTTCATTTGTTGTTTGGTACAGTAAAGGGGTCGCAGACTTCAGTGTACTTAAAACGTGCAACAGTCTTTCATGCCATGATCAACACCTGCCACTCCAGCAAGGAAGTCTTTCAAAGTCTTTATTAAGGATTTGACACAGATCCAAAAATGGAACAAACTGGCTCAGCTTTGTAGTTCACAAAATGCCAGAGTGATGCTAGTGTATATGCTACGCTCCCAGTGTTTCCATCCAGTGATTCGTTTTTCCATTACTGCAGTGCATTAAGTTGTGTTACTAAAACCTATCAATTTGAATAAATGTGTTCCCCTTTCCAAAGCAGCAGTTTCATTTGTACATGGTCTTTAAATAATTTTAAACAAATAAATCAATACTTTTTTTTTTCTTTTTTTTGCCAATCGCCTCACTCTAATCAAAGCAAACTTGGTGGTCCGTTAAACAGATACGTTGATCCTGAGTACACTACACATGTATTGTCTGTTTTAAATGTCTGGACTGGAAGTCATTATAAATTATTCTAATCTTTCTCATCTATTCTAATCTAATTCCATCAAATCTAACCAAATACCAGCTATTGGTAATGTTCCACTTGCATTTATGGTATAAAAAATTGCAAGGGGCAATTGGTCAATTGTGTCTTCATATATAGCTTGTTTAGAAAATGTCCAAATGGTTTGTCACTTCATTTAAGCAACTCTTACAAATATGCACCAATGTATCTCTAAATATGTTATGAATTATGTTATAACCATATAATTACTTAATAGCAGCATGACTATTTACAAAAGTGATGTGTTATTGACATGTTATAAGCTGTTATCCCATGTTAATATTACTTAAAACCAATAATAATCTGGTTATAGATGTTTAATACTGACATTCTTAAATCTTTTATTGCAGGTGTCGAAGTACTTAGTTGAAGATTTACATGGATTTATGCTTAGTTTAAATTAAGTTTTCAAAATCTTAGACACTGGTCAAAACAGTTATGCATTATTATGAAGAGGCATGGTAAAGGTTAGCTAAGTATGGAATATACATAATATAAACAAGGTAAACTGATAAATTATTGTCCATGGTACATGAAAAACATCAAGCCATGTGGATTCTCTGCAGACCCGGTGTTCTAGATACTGTATATAAAATATTAATATTTGATATACTATAAATATTATAAAATAGAATTCCAGCACAGCCAGAAATGAAGGTTGTATCCCCACAGGTTAAAATGTTGATGATGTGTGAGGTGGATGTGCAAACATGCAATACTTGTGTAACTGAGGAAGAGTGTACATTAGTGGGTACAAAAATAGGACTTCCCAATCATTTTCAACTTCATTCAGAATAACAATCCCTTGATTTCTACATTTCTCCATAGTTTGCCTGCTGTATTTTCTATTTCCTCAAAAACAGTTGATACTCCAATATTAGTTGATACTCCTTTATTACATTCTTCAATGGCTGTTTTAGCTTTCCCCTTTCACTAGACCACTCTTTGAGCCACAGGAATGTTCCTGCTATTATTTGCAGTAGTAAGAGGATATACATTATATCTTCACACACAAAGTATATTGTATATAATGAGTAGCTTTGGTATAGTAATAGGGGAGGAATAGGTATTGACTATAGTCTCAATCAAGGTAGCTGTTAGAAAAAGCCAGGATGCTGGACAGGATAGCTGCGTAAGTATGTTGGAAATGGCGTCTGCGGATTGGTGCAGATTATTTCCCAATAAGCTGATGGAACACAGCTTAGCAGGCACGATTGGCTTTTGAAAGGGTAAACAAAATAAAAATACAACAGTTTTGTTCTTGTGCAACTGACTAAGGTTCTTGCCTGGATCAGTAGGTTTTGTTAAAGTGATTGGTAGGTAAATAAGAAAATATAGAAGTAACAACAGAGTAGTAAGATAGAAACAACTGGGGTTGTACCAACCACTTACTGTACAGGAACAAGGCTGGAGACAGGGTCCCTGTTTCAGGACTCCTCGCTAGGAATATACTGCATCGCCTGGTAAAGGCCACCTTTTGTTAGGGTTTTGAAAGTGTTTTTCTTTTGTATCTTGTAAAAACTATAATCTTCATCAACCCACCTGCTCGCTATTCCTACAATTGGTAGTAGTACAGGTTTTATTCTTTTGTTTAAATGCAATTTTGAGTTCTTTGTGTTAGCTTGTGTGGCAGAGTGGTTGCAGTGCTGATGTCACGGACCAGGAAGAAGCAACACAAAACAAAGGCAGCAAAGGTAAGTAGGGGAAACAAGACGCGTTTGCGCTCGGGTTTTAATATAATAAATCAAATAATAAACAAAAACACTTTACATCAAACAAAAGGGCACGTTGGCCAAACAAAACAAACCCATAAACAGTTGTACTCACAAATATTGTGCTGGCTGTTCCAGCACAATAGCAGTTGTTCCTTTTTAAGCTCTTTCTCTCCTTAACTCTCTCGTTCTTTACACCCTGAACTCTCTCTCCCCAGAGCGCAGAAAAGCTGCCGGTTTTATACAGGTGACCATCTCCCGATTAGCAACAATTAATCAATGAATTAACTCGGGAGATGGTCACCGGCTGCACAAGGTTTTTAAATAAATAATTAAACACAATAAACAAACACACAGCTTTTCGCCGTCATCTTAAAATAATAACTAAGACGGACGGCTTTGTCCGCCTGCATAAAACTACAACAACAATAATAACAATAATAATAATAATAATAATACAAAATATACAAATAATACAGGGACGAGGTGTACCCCATCACACTTGCCATAAAAGATTAGTGAAAGGTATGTTTCTTCCATACAAGGTTTTCAAAGTCTCTTCAAATTCAAGCAATCAGCAAGGCCAACTTCATTGGAGTCAGATACTTTCCATACTCATGAGTGTGCAATTCCCCAAAGTGAATGAAGTACTTATTAACATGATGTGGGAGGATATAAACAAGAATAATTTGCATTTTAATAAAGTTAAACACAAATTACAAATTACAAGATCTTTGTAGAAATTATATTTACAAAGAATTCAGAAATAATATTAGGGCCTGCAGCATTTACGGCATCAGAATATCAGCAAGCAGAAATGATGGAACTGTGAAGTCAGGGCAAACAACCAAAACTAAAGAAAATAAGAAAGGTTTTGTAGGAATAGTTCAAAATGTAGAAAGTTATTTCTGGTTACAAATCCTACATTTATGTAGGATGTGGTCTAGTGCAGGGATATCCAGCCGGTGGTATTTCCAATCAATTCCAGACCTGTATTTTGATCCCTTTATTATTTAAATGTCTAAGCATCCATTCATTCATATAGGATCATGGCAGGAGAAAGGTCCTTAGCTTTAAAAGACTGGAAAATACAGAGGTGAGAGATCCCTGGTCAAATTTAATAGATTGCTTAGGTAGCATGAGGAACAAAATGCTGATTCTGTTTAATATATTTCAACATTTGTTTAATAATGGTACCATCTATTGCATGCTTTTCAAATCAAAATTTGACAATCCTATTTTCACACCCGAAGAACTAGACTTCCATCCACTGTATATAACCATACTGCACCCCTGAGCCCTATTGCCAAGCGACACATCATGGAGATATAAAGTACAAGCCATAAAGGATGGGCAGTTTTAGCGAACATATAAATGTGCTGGGATGCATCACAGAAACCCTGCTCAGGATTCTCCATGCATGGTGCTTTTTTTAATGCAAGAGTGCTCTCTTTTAACAATGAGTTCACTCTTAAAACATGAAGGGCTCTGTGATGTTATATGCTTTAGATTCATTTATTTTATGGCCCTACATATGCAGCTTTTGTAAAACTAAAGTCGCTTAGGCTTCAAGACAAAACTTCTAGACAGTCAACCCACAGCTTCCATTACCTACTATAATTTATAAGTCAGGGGGCATCTTCAATCAATCAGTAAGCAGCCTAAGCTTTAATGAAGTATTGATGATTTCATAAACTTTTGCACTGAAACTGGAGATGGCATACATAGTATGTTTCAGTGGGTAAAACACGGCTTCTATTTAAGACCTTCTGAAAAATCCATTCTGGAAAACATCGAGCGCAAGCATTAGAAGGAACATGACGGCAAACATGCCGGATTGTTTCTGTTAAAACTAAACCATTTATTTCTCTTGATTAACGAGTGTGATCTAGAATCGCTAATTAGGTTTTACCTTCAATCACTTTTGACGCAGATCATTTTTTATAGTACATTGAGCCGAGATCAGCCTCATAAACATCAGAGTCGTTGGAAGGTGGTTTCAGTAGTAGACTGCTGACTATGCCAAAATCATTTTCTATCATTTCACAAATATTATTTATGTTGTTGCAAGCCATTTCATTTATCAATAAAGGTATTTATGTAACATTCAGATTCAAATGTTTTTGAACTACAGTAGCAGTGCCTCATATGCTACATTAAAACTACCTAAATAATGAATACGAAGTGACAATCCCATTTTCAACAAGTGTTGATCAAGCATTATTTTGGTGATGTGAATAAGGTATAAGTGTGTGAATGTTACTGAGGGTAAAATGTTTTCTATTACGATTATTACAGAAACGTGGTGCGCTCTACAACAAAACGTATAGGTTTATGCTGTGAGATGTAATAGACTCACTTCTGTTAGTTTTCTGAAAATGTTGCTTTTCGTTTATAAATACAGATAATCCAATAAAGATTTTCCCATGTATTTTCTAAAAACATTGTTTACATTCATCCATTACTTAACAAAATACCTGATCATTGACAAATAGACTTATGTGTCAGATTATACCTTCATCAGTTCCTTATTCTTTTTGAAAACTACCAAAATTCACACTAGCTACAGGTAATCGTTTGGAGTGTTGCTGGACAAATGCTTTCTTATGTTATTTGTTTGCTGGCTTGAAAACAGCACCTTTTTTGGCTATTTTCAAAACAGAACCATTTGAATTGTAGAAACAACCTGCTGATTGTATTGCTTGTGTCCCAAAGGAACTTTCCAGGTGGAGCTGAACTAATCATTTTCTGTTCATAAATGACATTTAAAATACTGCACAGATTATGTATTAAGGAACACCAGGAATAGCAGAAGATGTTGTTAGAATGTGAAGTGTAAGTGCATGTTAACTCACAGCGAGGAGAGAAGTGGCAAGTCTAGCTCTTTTTGTTACTGGATTGTGACATTAGCAGGCACACAGAAAAAAATGCTGAGGAATGAAAATGTTAAATACTTGTTGCCAGCTTTATGTCAATAAGACAGCAAACTTCTCGGCAGTTTTAAAAGGTCTATTTATGTGCAGCTACAGAATCTGTTGTTATTATCGGCTAATCCTAGTTTACTGAATCTTCTCCAGTAGAAATATGTCTTTCTCAGCCTACTAAGCAGGCTCATTTGTCATTGGAAATCCAATGATGTGACATGTCTGTAGGAATTGCTCTTTATTTTCATTTATAAAATCAGTTACAGTGTGTGTGTGTGTGTGTATATATATATATATATATATATATATATATATATATATATATATATATATATATATATATATATATATATATCTGGCAAACCTAACAACCCTGCAGTGCTTTCAAATGATACCCAGGGATATAATAACACATCTCTCTTAACTGGATTTCTCCAATACACACACATATCAAAGTGAGTGCATTTTGAAGGTACATGTATTTCGATCAATACAAGAAACCTTGAGCTCTCTTTGTGGCTGTTTAAAAAGTTAGAACATAAGAACATAAGTTAATTTACAAAAGAGAGGAAGCTATTCAGCCTGTCTGTGCTCGTCCTGTTCCCAGTACTGTAGCAGATTGATCTCAGAATTTGGTCAAGTTGGGTCTTAAGGGATCCCAGTGTTTCTACCTCAAAAACATGATTAGGTAGTCCATTCCATACACTCACCTCTCTCTCTGTGTGAAGAAGTGTCTCCTTCCCTCTGTCATAAGTCTCCATCTCCACTTAATTTCCAGCTGTGTCCTCTGGTCCTGGTTTCTGTACTGCGCTTAAAGTAATCATTTGGGTTAACTATGTCAACTCCTTTTAAGATTTAAAGACTTCAATCATGTCGTGCCCCCCACCCCCAATCCTTTTGGTGTTGCAGTGACCAGAACTGGACACGGTATTCCAAGTGCGGCCTCAGGAGTTCATTATACAACCTCATCATAACCTCCTTGGTTTGTACACTACACTTTTGTCTATATACATACGCAAGCATGCTGTTTGCCTTTTTTGATTGCTTCCCCACACCGTGTGGTTGCTGACAGCAATCTATTACAACACCAGGATATTTCTCTTGCTGTGCCTGTACGTAAAGACCTACTCTTCTCAAGACAACTTTGGAATCCTTGAATCCTTCAGCCAATCAGAGCACTTGGTTTGTCTTAGCCATTTATATAAAGCACTGCCACGGAGTGTGTTTGCTTCCAGTTGATTGGAGCCCACAGGGAGCGCTGCATTGGCCTTTGTGCTACTGCGGGAGAAAAATGGGCTTCAGCAATATCTACTGGTCAGGCTCCCAATGAGTCCAGGCAGTGACTTCCCAGACATTGCCTGGGTAGATGAAAAGAGTCCATTCAATTGACAGTGGGAATGGAGGTTGCATATTTAACTTAAGTCCTTTTGAACTTTATATGCTTTGCAGTGGTTAGATGACATTCAAATCAAGCATTTCAAATTGGGTTGAAATAGATTTAGTTCAGGGAAAGTTATACTTCTTCAAAATAGTTCAACTCCATTAAAAATCACAAGTTTGGTACAATCACTTAGGTAACGAGTGACTAATTGTTTGTATGGAAAAGAGCCCTTGTTCTGTGAGGTTGTGTGGGAAGATAGCTTTCACACTGTGCATTTATATTTCTTTATTGCTTTAGCTTAATTTTGTTTAATTACAGCCCCAAGCACACAGTGCATTTGTACCTTGGTGAATTAAAATGAGTCTATTTTAACCTTATCAGCTTTTGTTATCGCAATGTTTCATTTTCACAATGTCACGTAATTAGGAATGTCACAGCACCAAAGACAAACTGACTGCTGATAATTCAGAACTTTGAAAAAAAAACTTCAGAAAAATCTAGAATCTTTTCGGTACAAATGCGAGGCTATTGATTCTATTATTCTGTGATTGCAACGCTGTATATTGCTACACTTGGACACTTTTGTAGCCACTCCATTATCTGGAGTTTGAAGCTTTTTACCTGAAGGGCCTCATAACTCAACACTGATCAATGACACATCAATAAAGGGCCCTGCATGCTGCAAACCCTATCTATCGATCAACAACGGCCTTATGGGAAGGCAAATAGTATATGTTATTGAAGGAGAATTATCCTGCAATGAGAATAGATGAAACCAGATTATGTTGTAACACTCTGCTTGGTTCAAAATGGGATTTTCTGTCTATGACAGCATCATTGTGTAGTAATAGCAAAATCACGTCCTATCAGTTACGCAGTAACCAAGTCCTAACATTGTGATCAAGTGTATTGCTTTCTGTTGATAATAAATGTACACAGAGAAATGATTTTCATTCTGCCTACTGGAGACTGCTAGTAGAGATCTATGGTGAACTCTCACAAGTCACATGTTTGTCAAGGTACTGGTTTGTCAGTTTTGAACTGGGCCTCAAAACAGCTTGCTACGGCATTTTTTCGATCATCTTGAAGTCGTCCTCTTGACAGTGTATATATATATACAGTGTATATATATATATATATACAGTGTATATATAACCATTAACAACTTACATTGAAATTCCGAAGAAAAATCTTTATTTTCTACATGGTTGCCTTGCTGCTTTCTATAACCCATAATTAGGTGGCTTGTTCAGTAGTATAAATCTATGTTGTTTAGCCAGTTAATTTGGTTGCATTTTCAGATTTTAGTCCCGACATTCACTACAGAAGTACATTATTATGCAATGGATCTCTCGCCAGTAAATACCTATATTTTCAAAAGAACATTTGTACCATGATTTTTTTTTTTTTTTGGTCACTGTAATCATTTAACAAGACATGCACATATGTATGAAATGGAAAGGACGTGTTTTGATGAGTAAGAACAGGAAAGAAGTAGCATCTTCTTAACCTCCCAAGAGGATTTTGATTAATGCCTGACATTTAAAGCGGGTCAGCTGTTTACAAGCCAATTCGTTGCCCTTGTATTTGTGGTTACTTATTTTTCGACTATTCAAGGAAGATGGATTCATTTATTTTCAAATATCATATTCCTACCTGAATAGTTTAGAATGTTTTCCATGAAACTGCCTATACCCGGGGAAAATAACTTTCCTGAATTAACAAAGAGTTAGTATTAGTGCTTTTGGAATCATACAGGGAAAAAAAGTTATACTAATTGATGTATCTGGTGCTTAGGATTAAGCATATGAATAGTAATATTCTCCATTGTCTGCACTTAAAGACTGTGGCAAAGTGGCTTGCACTGTGCAGGTGTAGTTGGTGCAGTGCTCAGAAATAACACACACACACAAGACAGTGAAAGTTCAGTAAAACAGCTCCTTTATTTGGCTGGGTTGCATGTCAACAACACTTAAATAATAAGTACGGGCTCTACACAGCCATGTGTATTGCTCCGTGCAAAGCAAGGGTTTCAGTCCCGAAATAATTCGGCACTCTATAATAACACCAAACACAGACAGGGTCACTTCTCCAGACAGCGAGTGCTCGTGTGCAGGTGGGGTGAAAGACAACAGTTTGTGAAACAGTGGTGCAGTGTAGTCCGGGTTTTGGTGCTGGCTAGTAGCGACAGCTCCCGGTTTGTGTTAGCCATCTAACAGTGACAAAAGACAGTTAGCACAATCAAACAAACAAAACATGAAACACTCACGATAATTAATTACTTCCATTTCCTAAACGGGTCCTTTCAGTAACCACAACGAAGGAACAGATAGCTCGGCCACGTCCCCTAAATACCCTCAGTCACGCCCTCTTTCAGTGGTGTGTCCAATCACATATCTTGCAATCTGTGACTGACACATCACCTACCGCATTAAGATGATGACTTCTGGTATTGTGGCTCCTGGAAGGCTGGTTTCCGACTGACCCTGGAATGAACTGTCAAACCATCCAATCCGGGGCACACTGTTCCTGTTATACTGGGCCCTCACAGGTCGGGAGGGAGATTGTTGACTCAGATTCATTTGTTCTCTGTCACAATGACTTATATATTTTAAGTTTTATATTCACTGTGGGACTGACTAACACACTATAGTCGTTTAGTGTTTAACAAGGCACTTCTACAATAGAAGGAACTTACTCATCCAGACTTTGACTTTGGCCAGTACTTAAAATGGATGTCAATGCATTTGTTTATTGTGTATCAGCCCTGCCCCAATATGTACAATTGTCTGTATAATATATACCATTCCAGCAGGTAAACACTAAAATACCAAAATTAGACACTGTTAGACACCTGGCTAAAGGTGCACAAACCTGAAATATTCATCAAACATAATGATCAACGGTATAAGAAAGTTAGCTTATCTTGCTTGCTACATTCAGCTGCTGCTAGCTTAATTTAAATGGTTTGCTTCCATTGTCAAGCAGAGGGTTCACAATCTGGCACCCTCAAAGGTTGTATTACTTACTGATGGATGCATTTACGAAGGGGGTGGGATACTGGTTATTTCTAAATGTATCTGTGCATGCAGACTAGGGTGAAATAGCTTCAAATGATCCTGTGCCATTACTGGTTAACTGTATAAAACAATATCTACTAGAGGTGTCAGCCAGCGGGTATCAGCTGACAGAAATGTAACTTGTCTTATTATCTCACACATGAGCTAAAATGACAAATAATAGATGTTGCAAAAAGATAAACTGCCTTCAGTTTCTGCCACATTACTGCATAGGAATTTTGAGATCAGGCTGGTGAAAGCTAAGCCCCGTGCACTTGAACAGAAAATAGATTTTCTAAATGTTGTGCCTGATTTTTAGTTATGGAAATAAGAAAAAAAATTAAAAGACGTTATACCGGTCTGGGAAAATATATCATTATAGATGTAATGTGACTTTTTCCACTTAAGCAGTGACAGCAAAATAAGAGGGGGAAATGGTCTTTACAAAAAGGTGAATTAACTTGGCACGTTAGAGCTCTATTTAGAATAGTATTAGACGATAATAATAAAAAAAAGATTAAAAAAACACACCTTTGACCTGCCGTCATCACAGTTTTGATGGTAGTGCTTCACAGACGCCCTCTCAACAATGCTCTATATACAGTAATGTTCATTTTGAGGATTCCTCATGAATACATTGTTAACATTTTAGATCTTAAAACAGCGTAAAGCCTCCCCCCAAAATAGTGGACTCTTAAAGAAAAATAACCAATATTTTTTTTCTGGTCATGTGGGAAGTTGTAACCTTGTAATATGTTGCAGCAAATCAAATTAAACAAAAGACAGGTTTAAAATGCAGTTGTACAAGGGAACTGCAGGGCCTGACCTGGGAATGACTTTTTCAGTGATGTGCTTCAAAGAAATCATTGATGTGAGTTAAAAAAAAAAAACATTTAAATGCAGAAAACACATTTCAGAAATCATGTTTCTAGCAAACAAATGGTTATATGTGTATTTAAAAGTAATTGGTATTAAAATTGAACAGAGCTGGTTTGTAGGGCAACAAAGTGAAATACTCTCTATTTTATTCCCGGGCATGAGTCAATAATTTAAAGCTATGTGATTTTAAAATGCTTTTAATAGAACATTGTAAACTTGCCATATTTACCATGGCACAGCAGGGGAAGTAGCATTGCATTTAGTTGGGCAGCAGCAAGCTCACCAGGTGCACTGCTTCATCTGTTACACAGTCATATATATACAATATACAGTACTGTGCAAAAGTTTTAGGCAGGTGTGAAAAAATGCTGTAAAGTAAGAATGCTTTCAAAAATAGACATGTTAATAGATTATATTTATCAATTAACTAAATGCAAAGTGAGTGAACAGAAGAAAAATCTAAATCAAATCCATATTTGGTGTGACCACCCTTTGCCTTCAAAACAGCATCAAGCATCAATTCTTCTAGGTACACTTGCACACAGTTTTGAAGGAACTTCGGCAGGTAGGTTGGCCCAAACATCTTGGAGAACTAACCACAGTTCTTCTGTGGATTTAGGCAGCCTCATTTGCTTCTCTCTCTTCATGTAATCCCAGACAGACTTGATGATGTTGAGATCAGGGCTCTGTGGGGCCATACCATCACTTCCAGGACTCCTTGTTCTTCTTTACGCTGAAGATAGTTCTTAATGACTTTCGCTGTTTGTTTGGGGTCGTTGTCATGCTGTAGAATAAATTTGGGGCCAATCAGATGCCTCCCTGATGGTATTGCATGATGGATAAGTATCTGCCTGTACTTCTCAGCATTGAGGAGACCATTAATTCTGACCAAATCCCCAACTCCATTTGCAGAAATGTAGCCCCAAACTTGCAAGGAGCCTCCACCATGCTTCACTGTTGCCTGCAGACACTCATTCGTGTACGCTCTCCAGCCCTTCGTGAACAAACTGCCTTCTGCTACAGCCAAATATTTCAAATTTTGACTCATCAGTCCAGAGCACCTGCTGCCATTTTTCTGCACCCCAGTTCCTGTGTTTTCGTGCATAGTTGAGTCGCTGGCCTTGTTTCCACGCCGAGGTATGGCTTTTGGCGCAAGTCTTCCATGAAGGCCACTTCTGACCAGACTTCTCCGGACAGTAGATGGGTGTACCAGGGTCCCACTGTTTTCTGCCAGTTCTGAGCTAATGGCACTGCTGGACATCTTCCGATTGCGAAGGGAAGTAAGCATGATGTGTCTTTCATCTGCTGCAGTAAGTTTCCTTGGCCGACCACTGCGTCTCACGGTCCTCAACATTGCCCGTTTCTTTGTGCTTCTTCAAAAGAGCTTGGACAGCACATCTGGAAACCCCTGTCTGCCTTGAAATTTCTGCCTGGGAGAGACCTTGCTGATGCAGTATAACTACCTTGTGTCTTGTTGCTGTGCTCAGTCTTGCCATGGTGTATGACTTTTGACAGTAAACTGTCTTCAGCAACCTCACCTTGTTAGCTGAGTTTGGCTGTACCTCACCCAGTTTTATTCCTCCTGCACAGCTGTTTCTGTTTTAGTTAATGATTGTGTTTCAACCTACATATTGAATTGATGATCATTAGCACCTGTTTGGTATAATTGTTTAATCATACACCTGACTATATGCCTACAAAATCCCTGACTTTGTGCAAGTGTACCTAGAAGAATTGATGCTGTTTTGAAGGCAAAGGGTTGTCACACCAAATATGAATTTGATTTAGATTTTTCTTCTGTTCACTCACTTTGCATTTTGTTAATTGATAAATATAATCTATTAACATGTCTATTTTTGAAAGCATTCTTACTTTACAGCATTTTTTCACACCTGCCTAAAACTTTTGCACAGTACTGTATATATATATACGTATATATATATATATAGAGAGAGAGAGAGAGAGAGAGAGAGAGAGAGAGAGAGAGAGAGAGAGAGAGAGAGAGAGAGAGAGAGAGAGAGAGAGACAGAGAGAGAGAGAGAGAGAGAGAGAGAGAGAGAGAGAGAGAGAATGAGAATGAATTTTAAACACAGAGGGAAATATTCATGACAGGATACTTAAATACCTGGCTTCTAACTAGTGCCTACCTCAAGGATTTCTTAAATGTATGTTTCTCACATCTTTTTAAACAGAGGGGGGATACCTCTTAATGTTTGGCTATGAAACTCAAACAAATTTTAACAAGGAGCATTCTTCTCAAAGGATTTTGTGTCAAAGGGGAATTTATGATTATAAATAAACATTTCCATTTCTTCAACCTGGTCCTTTATCATGTATTAAAGCAGTATCTCTTAAATCCTTTATCATTTCTATCAGCTGGATACTATTTAGAATACACTTCCCATTTGCATTTCCCACTGGCTGTCTTATACTTGAAGGTGTTAGACCAAGAGGGTTTAGAACTCTTTAATGCCACATTGTATCTGTGAACAATAAGAAGCCTTCCTCTCTAAGCAGGACAGTCATCGATTTATTTTCTTAAAACAACCTATTTTTCCTGCCCACAATAGACCTTCATTTTCCTGCATTATACAGAAAAAAAAGGGATTGCAATAAATAGACTCATAACCAGCGTGATCGTTTTAAGATTCACAGAAAGTACGAAAGGTCATATGAATGCTTTTCAAATCAGATGAAAAAAGAGACACTGGATATTGTAAACGAAAAAGAAACTGCAGTTATCTTGCGGAAGTTGACAACACATACAGTACAGAGTGTCAGATCTGAACCCTTTGTAGCTTGAGACTGGTGGTTTTCATTTGCTCACTACATAAAACCACTGACAGCACTGTGGCATTGTATTGATTTGTGCTGTTAAAGACACTTCAGTTAAAATCCCCTCTGAACACCCACAGAATAAACTGAATTCCAAAAACCAAGGGCTGAGACAGTCCATTCCAGATGCTCTAAGCTACCTATTAATTGGTTGGCTGTGAAGATACTTTCTAGTACTGCCTAGTACTGCCAATATTTATGATTGGGTATGGATTGGTGTAAGTAGTTAGTATACAGTTAGTGGGTTACATATATTTGCAGCTGCTTAAACTCTGCAATGGGAGCAATAGGGATGATACAATGGGACAAGCAATTGGATTTACCAATACATTATCTAATGCACCTCCCTTTTAGGACTACTGTACAATGTGTTTTACTAAATCCATTTCTAATAATGCTGGGGTTCTGCTAGGATAAATAACAGTCTCTTAAAGGCTGGATGATTAGCGTCAACAGCGCAACTTAAATAACCTAATTTTGCTACTCTAAAAAATATCAATTCACTATTTAAAACAAAGAAAGGTAGTAACAATTGGCTCAGCGAAATAAGAAGAAAACAAGTAAAGATAAACAAGCAATAACATTCGGAACTAAACAATTTCTCCAAAGCTGCTATGAGATATATAAAAATAAGTGTTTTTTTAATCTTTATATGTAGTCACATGAGTAAATAATCATCTCAGGATAAATTGAAATGATGCATAGATTCCATTTAATTGCCAAAAAGCATTTATCATTTGAAGAATCCATATCCAAATACAGTCTCAAGTGGTTCTGGTCCCAAATAAATGGTTATAATTCATATAGGTACAGTTCTGTGGAAACGCAACCAGACAGTCTTTTGTATGTGGGAACTAGGTATACGTTTTATTAAGCTGATGAAACACGGAAGCCACTTTGTGTCTCGAAGCTTGGTTTCAGGAGACTAGGTTTCAGGCCACAGCATGGCGCACCAGGGGAGACTCAGGGTTTGATACAGCAAAGTTGCCTCAAACTAGGTCTCCCGGAACCAGGTTTCAAGCCGCTGTTCCTGAAAAAGTGGCATTGTGTTCCCTCAGCTTTACATTGTCAGTGCCAAGAGTCTAAGCTTCACAGAAATCAACCAGTTTGATAATGGCCACTAGATCTGGGAAGTGAATTTCTAGATGTGAAGATGTCACCATCTGAGAAAAATTCTATAACTGCACGGTAAAGATATCTTGATAAGTGGGCTCCCTTCTCAGTTCAGAAGACATTTAGCTATCTAGTCTGAATATATCCATACCTTGAACCCAAGTGTATCTATAATTCAGTTTTTAAAGAAATAAAACAGCTGTTCATCTTGGCAGTGGGGGTACCCCAGTGCTGAAGTGGTCTGCAGCCTAATAGAACTGTCTGAAAAATTAATTGAGAGCATAGTTTGGCTTCACCTCCAATGTACTGAAAAGTACTGATTCTCAGCATAGAGGCACTCTCTTAGGAACAAAGTACTTAGCAGCAAAGAAATATATTGCAGAACCTTACCATTTGTGGACGCTAACTCACCAGTGTTTAGGGAATGTGGGTTTTGCATTTATAACTAATTAAATGTACTATCAGCATTAGCGACTCTAATGAAAAATTGAGGAAGCTTCATTATCAACCCTTAATGAGCAGCTATCTTAAAATGTGGGTTCCAGAAAAATACACATTTCATCTTTATAATAAAGACTGTATAACAACTTCAGCACTTGAAAATTTCAATAGCGTATAATTTTGCTATTAATTAAATATTTCTCTTTAAAAGCATAGTACTTAAACAAATAATTACGTTTTTTTTTCTCTGCAGTACAATATATCCGGTTCATCTGGCATGGAAACAATAATGAAGAGGACAAAGTTTTACATGGAATTATGTTTAGTCTAGAAAATCTTTATGGAATTTCCAAATGCTGTAATTATATTAGAGAGCCTAAAGCTAACAACATTTCCTTCAGCCCGTCAGATGTGTGGCTCAAAAGAGCATCATTACCACTCCACCAAAACAGGTAAACCTTTGTGATTCAACTATATGGCATGTTGATCACCGTGTTTGCAGAGCAGCAAACAAGATCTGCCCTTCTTGCCAGCAAAAGGCTACACTGTCTCCTAATTACACCGGTCCCCGCAGACCTTATTACCTTTGTTGGATAGCAGTAAACAAATTCCTCATCCTCCATGTTATTAGTCCACCAACATGGCCATCAGCCTCCTGGAAAGTTGGTGAGGACAATGAAAAACAAGCTAATATTTTATATACACCTAATTGTGTCTATCTGAAGTGTCCTTATGCGAGAAATAAGCTCTTCTTTCTGTTTTTGGGGATAATGCCCCCTATTTGCCACTGTGTTGTAGTAATAAGGCATCACTTACTCAATTTATAAAGGTCAAAATATGTTGCTATATTCACACTTTCTCTGAAGCATTTTTTTATCATATTGAATGTCACTTAAATTGGAATATGAACTACCAGTAATACATTTTTCAACACAACTTAATAAAGTAATATGGAAACTTTGGGTTTATATTTCTGCTTAAAATAGCTTCTAGTAAAGAAAACATACCTTCTAGGTCTTGATGGAATGTGGAAGTGATCACTCTGTAAAGGAAATGAGAACTGTGAGGTTAGCTTTAACGGTCAAGTTATCGTCTAGTTCCATTAGAGAAAAGGACATTTAGGTCATATTTTGGTCACATTTGGATTTATTTATTGTGTTCAGATAAACTGCTGAATCTCAACATTCAGTTGATCATATCATTGAAATGGGGCTGATTCGTAAATAGTCATGTGAAACACCAAGGTATTTTCCTCGAATGGAAACTAGCCATTAAAATGTTATAACAGGTACAGTAACTGACAACACCAAATACATGTAAAGGGCTGTGAATTTTCCATTCATTCTCTGAACCCACAAATTATGCATTAAATGAATTTCATCCAAATCTTCTGCTAGTACTTGCGTAGCATATGTGCAGTGAATAGCTTCAACAAGGCTAAAAATGATAGACATTCAGAACAATGTTTTATCAATAGCTATTTTTCATTGACTGTATCTGTGTAAAAGTGTTTCTTAACTGTACATTATAGATAATTTCATAAACAGTTGGAGTTCACCCAAGGCTATGCATTAATATTTATAGCAGAACTTTTTTCATAGGTCTTACATTTTGTAAATTCTACATGAATATGTAATTTCCGCAACTCAACTCTGCAATGGAAGCAACTGCTATTGCACTAAATGCCCCAGCATTTACTGTCACTTTCATCTGAAATTAGCATCTTCATGCTAATTCCATTCCATTCTTTAAGAAGATCCCATTGAGGTTTGCATCTCCTTCCCAAGGGGACCATGCAGCACCACACATGTACTGTACATTCAATTATACGTACTAAAAATGTCTACAACATTGTCAATCAAACCCAATAAGCAACCAATAGAATCCAGGGGATGTGCTATGTGTCTTCCTTTAGAGTGATGCAGTAGAAAGTAAATCTTGTACAACTGTTTTTGATTGGATTGATAGTATAGACCTTCAATTATGCAACATACAGTCATACCCACTTAATATCACTCCTGAAAAAGTCACCCTCCCCTTATTACCAAGAGAATATAATGGAAGTCAATAGTGTCAAGCACCTGATAATATCACTTTGGTTATGTATCCGTCACACAACTGATTTCAACCTCACTTTCTATCATTTTGGGAAATAGATAAGATTAGAAGGTTTGCATGTAAGTAAGTTGCTTTACAGTACTGAAATGTTGCAACATAAAGTATAAAGTATGGTAGCCCAATATAGCATTTTTTTTTTAAGAGGGAGATGGGGGGTGGGGGTTACAAATTGAATCTTCTCAATGAGGCTATATCTTTACAGAGCTCTTGTACGATAGGTCAGGTTAGTGTCTATTATTACAATAATCTTTGAATCTGACTGTTACGGATAACAGATGCAAAACATGACTGCAATGGTCAGATCCAGCCAGACTGACCTTTAGAGTTGAAAAATAAGTCATACTGCTGTAGGCCAAAGGCCAGTGGTTCCATTAAAAAAAAAAAAAGTGTATGCAAGCTGGATTTTAAGGCGATCAGAAATACCATTACTATAAAACCGGGTAGTTCATATTAAGGTCAAATGAGTCCATCTATTCACTAGTTAAAAAAAAAGACTTTACATGTATACCATAGGCATAGTATCTGCTGTATAACAGCGAGTATGTTCTGTGCTGTCAGAATTCCCATTAGTTGCGAATATAGATATATATCAACACAATAGATGAAAGGACGTGTCTTTTCAGTTTGCCTTCCTTTTGGGATTTTCACTGCCTCTTAGCTGGTCTGATTTTAGCACTAGTATAGAAATTTCTTTTTGTATGCACTAAACAATGCATTGTTCAAAGCTGGCACTGGTCTTTGATTTTTACATTAGGATGATCAAAACTTTGAGAAAGTTTAAAAGCAGAATTGAATCAACATTTAATGTACTTTTAATGCAACTTGTGTTTTAAGGACAGCTTGTGAACAGCGGGAGGCTGATAGGAAAAGTGATGTTCAATGTTCTGACATAATGGTTATAATTACAGGCAATTCGTTTTTTGTATTATTAATGCTATTATTTAAATTATGTTTTCAACGAGTCACATGATTTTGCTACTGTCTTTAATAACTTAAATGATAAACTTGATTATATCTCACGTTTCCTGAGTGTGAATGTAATATCTGTTCACTGTTGACTATTGCTGTAGCCAAACCATACCTGCATTTATTTGGCAGTTATCACAGGTTCAGTAGGGAAGCGCATATATTATAGGGCATTTTCATTTTGTAAATGCCTAGCTAAGTCTATATAAGACTGCTCTGGCTCCATTATAAGGCTCTTTATTATAACACTGGCTGACGTATGCTTTGGCTTGCATTATGCCCTATTAATATCAACTTCATTGTTTCACACCTCATTATAACTGAAAAATTCATGGGAAGTTTCCTAATGAGGGTGGAGTGCAGAAATGTGGAGCAAAATGTATAATTGTTTTAAGTCATTAATAATATGTCTTTAGCAGCTTTTCACTGGGATGTTTTAAATTACAAATATTAGTGTTAGAACTTAGCCTAGTTGTTTGACAGATATGACAGAAGAGACAGGGAAGGCAACAGCTAAGTCTCAACAGAAGTCTCTTTGACTGGAGCAGACACTCCAAACAGACCCCATCACTGACACAGATATTTTTTTTGTTTGTTTAAACCAGACTGCTGTTAAATGATTTATCCTTTATGAGAACACCTTTGGTGTCATTTTAACACTTAAAATCCTTTTTCTTTTTCTGACTGAAGCTCAAGTAGATTTTGTAAACTGCTCTATTCCGCTCAAGACCCCCTTGTCAATGGCAGACACTTCAAACAGATTTTATTTCAAATATTGCAACCATCAAGCAGGTTTGCATCCTGGCTGTGCAAAGTTGATGGGCTTCGCTGGGGATTCCAGAGGGAATGCTGCTCTGGCTCTGGGTTATGGAGGCAGCCCAGCAGGGATTGTTTCTCCTCATCACGCTACAGTGGACCATACTGGTCAGACATCTAGTGAGCTCAGGCAGACACTTGCAGGACTGGCCTTTGTCCTCGACAGCTCACTGACATCTGTTTTTAAGTTGTTGGGTGTAAAAGAGCAAATTCACTTGGTAGTAGGATACAGGACATACTCTGAACCTTTAGTAGTTCTGAGCTGTGTCAGGAATTGCAGCAGTGTGGGAACATAATTGAGCATTCTAATTTGGTGAGCAAATTGGGGTAATAATAATAATAATAATAATAATAATAATAATAATAATAATAATAATAATAATAATAATGTAAGTATTTTGCCCTGTGTGCTAGAGGAATACATATATCCACTGAAATACAGTCCTATGACCTCTGGCATCATTTTGGTTCTGTGCCTAATATATATGTATACTTTTTTACACAGAGAGTTATAAATGCATGGTGTAGCCTACCAGGTGAAGTAGTATTATTATTATTATTTATTTCTTAGCAGACGCACTTATCCAGGGTGACATACAGTGATAAACAAATACATTTCAAGAATCACAGTACAAGTAATAATACAATTAAGAGCAAGATAAATGCAATGACTTTGGTTCTAGCAAGTACAAATTTGACAAAATACGATTCAATAATGGAGCGGATAACAGTGTCAGTGATAGTTGCATCAGGATATAATTAAATACAAAATACTACAGATTAAATAACACTGGGAACATTTTAAAAAATCAAGGTTCTGTGCTTTTAAATTACAGTAGTTCCCCCCCAATAGGGGAGAAAGCTGTGCTAACAAAAGACAAGCCTTGATGGACCGAATGGCCTTTTCTCGTCCCAAGACGTTTCTTATTTTTCTTATATATATATATATATATATATATATATATATATATATATATATATATATATAAAACATAACATCTCAGCCTAATTGAATTGACCTACAATTCATGATGCACAAATGAAGAGATGAGGAGGAACTAACATCACCTAGAAGATTATCAAGAAGATAAGCAACTGTAATAACTTTAAAAAGCCTCTCTACCTCTGTTCTAATTTTCATGGCAGAAAGAAATCGATTCCCTGAACACATGCAGTAATTAATGTAAGTGCATTACGCTTCCTATTAAAATTCACCTGTCCTAACATTTCAATTTGTCATGATTAAATGGAACCAAAATAAGGTGCTGCTTCATAATTTAATACAAATGATGATATATTGCATTGTGTGTTTGTACTGTGGCTCTGGATGAGATGTAATGGACAGTTCCACATGACAAATTGTTCAGCTTGCTGAGTAACATTAGCTGTGTTCTAGCACTTGAACGTACTACTTTAGTGGAGTTGGGCAATGGAGATAGCTTGCGTCATTAGCTAATTTCCTCATAGTCTTTAATAGCTTGCATTTGGAACAACGCAAAGTGCTTTGGTGTTGAAAGATGAGAACTTTCCATTTTTTCAGATCAGCACATCAATGAAACATTAATTGAACAGCAGATTAATTATTCATACATGCACCAGGTGCATAGGTAAAGAATAAAAGGTTGTTTCAGAAACTGCTGGAGTTTCTTGTTCCCGTTTAATTGAAGGTCATTACCTTTCTGACCCCTAGTGACTCAGCTAATACAAATGTGCATTTAATTAAATACAATTATATTACATGTGATTTCACCACATCATACATACTTAATCTAAAAACCCAACTGGATCAACATCATAACCTCTTCTACTCAATTCACCTTTCTGAATGCTTTGAATCCAGTGTAGGCTGTGTAGAATGTGTATAGCCAAGATGAACCACAGCTTGTTTTATTTGCAGTGCTGGGGAATCATTCTGAATTGCATCAACCATGCATGGTTACCCTGGGATTACCCCTAACAATAAGTGATGGATGCTAACTGATCCTCTGGTGCTGTAAAAAAAAAAAAAAAAAAACTGTGGTGGGGTACAGCTTGATCAAATCAACCTTTAAGCATCTCTTTTCTCATTAAATAATGCATTGAATTTGATGTAAAGTACAATAATATGAAGATATGCACACAACTGCATGAAGGTGTACTCAAACAGTATTTTCAAACAATTGCCATAACATTTGAAAGATGAAATGACATCAACATGCTCACTTCACTTCCAATAACTGTGTACCGCACTTCAGCTTTTTTTTATTAATTTTAGGCTTGTCAGAATTCTCTGCTCTATACTTCTCTGCTCTTTGCTGGTGGAACAGAGGATGGCAGTTATTTATTAATCCCAGAACAGCAGGCTTTTCTCACTAGGTAATGCCCGTTCAATCAGTTAATGGCATGAGGTGAAGTCAACCCTAATAAACGTTTACCATGGTACTTTTGCACAGTATTTTTGCAGTTTTACCATGCTTTTTCTGTGGTTACACAATGAATGTACCATAGTTTACACAGGTTTGCCCCATTTATCAATATGCTTTACAATGCTTACCTGTTCTTTAGTAGACATTTCATAGGGGCATCACATTGTTAAATAAACTCAGATCTATTGTATATCATTATTATAACCTTCCCAAAGGTTCTCAATGGACCCCCAACTCTGAATGCACATGAAATCCGTATATTTCACCTGCATCATGTTGAGTGTTTTCTTGCAGAAAGGCATTGAGCTTTTCCCTCAGCATTGTATTATGATGATGATTTTATCCTGATTGTGACTAATATTACCTTGGAAACAGCACACAGCTCGTTCCAATCCATTCATGTGCAGCATTAGATGTTTCCTCCAAAGAGAAAATGACTGAAACACTATGCATTTGTCTTCAATGTCTTTCTTAGCAAACCTGAAACAGTGGCATATTTATTATTGCTGTCAACTAGGGTTAAATTATAGTTCTTAAGTTTTATTGGTTCAGTTGAAATATTCTGTTGGTCTTAATTCAGTCTGAAAATTCTTTTAACTGACAGCTAGAAGTGAATATACTTTATCATGTTTTTTTTTGTTTTGTTTTTTGGGGTTTTTTTTCCCCAAACGTTACACGTCCTGAAAACATAATGTTACTCAAGGTTATACATTCAGGTGTTTTGATAACTAGATTTACATACATTGCTGATCTTATTTTATTTAGAGAAATTGCACAATGTATTTAAATAACATGCTTAAAGGACATTAATGCATCCATACTTTTAATGCTGTGCAATTCACTATAGCTTGCTATGACTTGTCTCAAACTCTTAGCTATGGAAGAATAACAATTCATTAGGAATGTATCATTATTTGATATCAGTGATATTTTTATATCCTTCTCTGTTGTTCTTCGATTGCTCCATGATTTTCTCATTCTGTGGTTGCTTGGAATCACGGGGAACACAAAAAAAAAAATTGTCACCAATGTGTTTCCAAGGTCGACTATTACCATATATAGTTTTAAAAAAAATGAAATACTATAGTTTTGCATAGTTCAATTTTGAAAATCTCAACTAAAGTGTGTTCTCTCGATTCCTCTTATCAATCCACAGGCAGGGGAATGTGAGAATGCTTGATGGTTTCGATTGCATTACTTTCATATCTGAAGCACACCACTTATTAGATACGCATGAGCTTCTTGTTCATTTTAATAAGCTCTTCTCTCTCTTTTTTTTCTGTTACGATGCAACCAAATCACTTTAGAGCATTTGTTTCCACCACATCTCAAAGCCTTATTAGATTCCAATGTTTTGTTTTTGTATTTCAAAATGCTATTTTCTTTATTATTTGCTAAACAACCGAGGCAGGCGTGCAAGCCTGGTAATTTTTATATATTTTGTGTATTCCGCACAAAGTTGAGGAATGCTTTGAGGATCACTTGCTTCCCCTCCAAGCTTGTGACTGAAGCCAGATTTAAACCACTTAGCCCCCATTCTAGTGAAAACCTGTTCACAGTCACCTTCATATATTTGTGGAAGCCTCAGTAAAAACAGCATAAACATACATATTGTCAAAACTCTTGTTTTGCATAAGGCACCGGCCTTTAAAAACTTGTGCCAGCAAACATGTGTCAAGAGTGATTTCGCAAGTCAATGTCATCCGGAATAAAAAGGCTTACTTTGATCAGATGTAATATTGACATGCCGTTGTCTGTTCCAGTGCTCCATGTTTTCGATTCTCTGCCAATGAATGCCTTTGCTCATAATCCCAGGCAGACAGGCTGCAAACCCTGCTTGCATATGAAATCTGGCTGTGTTAACAAGCAGAGACATCTTAATAAAGCAATATTTATGACAATGATATCACCTGGAGAGCCCTGCCTGTTCCTTGCATCTCTACTGTATCTCTAATATTTAATCTGGCAATCTTGTTATTAAAGAAATATATTAAATTTAATTAACGTATACTTGTGTTAGAGTGTGCATATAATTCCTTTTCACAAGGGCCCTGTGGGATTTGGCACTGTTGTCATTCTTTCAAATAAGCCTTCGCTGGAGGCATAATTATGACTCACACACAATAGTAAAAGGGTGTTTAGGATCATTTTTGACAGTATTTTTTTCTGTTATAAATTATCTATTTTTATTTATTTATTTATTTATTTTAGTCTCTGATTTCCACTCTTTGGAAGTACAGAGTGACCAACTTTCAGTGCCAGGCTAGTGTGACAAAGTGAACTGGATGGCTATAAGCCAGTTGATGTTTTCCCAGTAAAGCCATCATGGGCAGGGAGCCTGTTACCTCAGATTGCTGGGATGTGTATTGCAGCAAGAATTCCTCCGGGATGCTAATAGTGTAAGCATGCTGCAGGCAAACCAGCTTCACGTCCCCTTATTTTCAAAGCTAAACAGAATCTCTGTTAAAGCCTGTCTAAGCATTTAAATGAATTTTTATTATACAAACCCTTTGACAATTACTTACAAAGATTCTACTTTAGTTTTTTTTTTTTTTTTTTTTACTCGTCTGATGCTTTAAAAAAAAAATCCTGTTACAACAATAACACAACTGTAAAATTCATCATAATCCTGCTATAGAAGTCCTCTTTCTAGTGTATTCTTAGTGTTGGATGTTTTGGGCTAATAAATCACCTGCGGGATTCATGCACACTTTACAGGCAGCAACATTAAGATCCACCTGTGCTTAGACATCCTTGACCACTCTTAAAAGCCCTCAACTTCTGCTCAGGCACTCCAGTTCAGTTGGAAGGTATAAGTCTGCCCTGTTGAATGTCATTTCCTAATTTGAAAATGTCCTAATGTTTTTGGAGCCCGCTGCATGTATTTGTTTTCCTTATTGAGCAATAAACACGAACAGGCTGTATAGCAATGTACTACACTAGGTAATTTTTATTCTATGGGTTTCATTTCAGTCAGCTTGACATATTGTGATATATGTTGGCAGTGGTGGAAGTTAAACAGGAAGGTCAGAGATGGCAAACAGGAAGGTCAGAGATGGTAAACAGGAAGGTCAGAGATGGTAAACAGGAAGGTCAGAGATGGTAGGTTGCAGCTTTATGTACGAGAGCGCATATTTATTCCCAAATAACACAGAATAAAACCACAGAGAGCAAAATAAAGGATTAAACAAAACAATCACGCAAAACATAAAACAAAAGAAACTTCTCACCCAAGTAAAACTATCACAGTGCGCTGAAGACCTACACAGAATCCCCCTCTCTCTCTCTCTCTCTCTCTCTCTCTCTCTCTCTCTCTCTCTCTCTCTCTAATGGAGTCGATTGCAATGTTATTTTTTGCCACATGCTCTGTTGTGTTTAACAGAACCTACACTTACCCAAATTACCTTACAAAACTATGAAAACCTTTTAAAAGCCAATAAAAGGATGGCAGCACCATACTTATCTGTAAATGTAATCCTAAGGGAAGTTATTTTATTATAGAAAATTTTGAGGCAGCGATAGCGGATTGAACCCTGACCCCCAAGTTCAGAGGCCAGCTCACTGGATGGTACATTCACTATTGTTGCAGATACATTTGAAACAGTTTATATTTCAGGTATGGTTCCAGAAACAGCTACACTTAAACCTAATCCTAAATCACAATTTTACCCCAAACCTTTAATTTAAAGTTACTATCAGATTATTGAATCCTCCAGCAGGATAATTGAAATATTATTCTCAATACTACAGGTGCTATTCAAAGTGTTGATGTTCCTGGAGAATATAGTACGCTGATTTATATATTTTTTTATAAACGATGGCGCACATTAAGCATTCTACGTTTATGGAAAAGATCATCTCTAAATTAGGAGAAAAAAGACAATAAGGAAACATTTGCAGTGTTCAATTTTGTAATCTTATCTGTAAGCTAAAAAAAGTCTTCCTTGGTTTACAAACCCCTACACTGAAATACATTTATCTGTTACAGATAATTGAACTGGTTTTGTAGGCTGAATCAATACTGTACATCTTCAGCATGTATTGATTCTCTGGCAATAGGTGAGGCCAGGGCTTTATTACAGCTAAGTAGTGTAAAATGTGCTTTCCTCTCTTGAAAGATTAATTGGCTTATCTCTGAAGATTCTGCTGACATCAGGGACATTAGTAAATAAGTGCCAATTTACATAAATTACACTTTTCCAGATGTTGCAAAACTATTCTTTCAGCTAAACCCTCATGGAACCCTGTATCTCACCCTGGAAAGAGATATTTAGTCTTCTGTTAGACAGTGTGGTACACATTTTGCTATTGCATAGTGGATATTGCATTTGACTCGATCACAGGTAAACATGAGTGAGTTTTTTAGGGCACTTGTCCCCTCTAGGCTTCCTATATAAAGATTACCATAGTTGTAGTCTATCTAGGTCACCAGCAGAACACCTTTTATTTGAAAGTGAAATGTATTTTTTTATAATATACTTTTCAATAAGTATTGTAACAATTGTGAGGGGCCTTACAAATAAGAAACTACCAGTAACTACTGTGTCCTCATGCATTGTCACTTACTGGAAATTAAACTGCACTAGTCCTGTATAATGAAGTCTCTTTTGGAGGTCATGTGGATCTTGTAATTAACAACGGATCTCTGACCACAACTTAAATACAAAACAAAAACCTGAAAGACTGCTGAGTTCACAGTAAATGCTCTAAAAACAACAAACAGAATAGCCCCAAACACTTTAAACAACTGAAATACATAACAAGCTATTCTAATAATATAACTTTTAACATTGAACAACAATTTAACCACAACAGTAAAAATGGTACCTATGCAATCCAGTGTACAACATGTAATATGCGTAGGAGAAACCAAAAATCCTTTCAAATCCATCAGGCACAATTTAGAAGCACACACATCTTTAATCACCCTTGGGAACATGGCATAGACTCCTTACAAATGACAGGATTACAAACTAATATTAATTGGCCCGATAAACTTAGGAAAAAAGCATAAAGGAGATAGATAACCAAATTAAACACAATGACACCACTAGGATGTTATGAAAGAAATCTTCCAAGAACCTGAACAACATTTTATGGTTTCTCCTATGCATATTATATTACATTTTATGTAAGTAAACGGAGCAGTAATATCTTTCTTTTTTTCAATAACCAAACGTATACAGCCTTAAAACACCAACCAAAAACTATTTAATGAAATATGAGGAAATACACAATCACACGTGGACCAGCCAGTGCCCTGCATTAAGGAAATAAATTCTTTTAGAAAAACTCCTAAGGAAATGTCAGAATTGTGTGATTTGTGACACCAGAGTAACACAACCTAAACAACGGAACGACGGCAGTGCTCCAAACTCGGTACAGATCTCCCTGTGCTGTGTGTACAGTATGCTGAGACGATACATGTTATCTGTTTGCTTTGCTTTTCTACTTGCTCTTACAGTCACAAGGAGATGACAGCTTGAGTTATCTTCTACTATCCCACTGGGTCCATGTAACAGAGACAGAATGATTCTTGATGATAAATCTCCCTCCCGACATGTAAAGGGAACAGAGTGCCCTGGACTGGATTGCCAGACAATTCATTCCCAGGGTTAGGCAAAAGTCGGCCATCTATAAAGGGGGTGGAGCTACGGTACATTGAATCATTGACCCGGAAGGGAAACGATGTGGCAGCCGTGGATTGGAGGAGCGGTTGCATCGTTAACCAAGGGGGTCGTGATTGACGGTATATAAGGAGACGTAGTGAGGTGATCTGTTCCTTTGTATGGTTAAATGCTGAACCGGAAGGAGAACGTAAAATATATTGTTTTGTTTGTTTTGTTTGTCTAAAATCTACTTGTCTGTTATTATTAGACGGCTAACACGATCCGGAGCTGTCGCTACAGGTCAGCACAAACCTGGACAACGCTGCACCTTGATCATGATAAATTGTATTTGCACCACGAGCACTACAGCACTCACTTGATCGTGTTATGTGTATTAGTGTTTAAAATACCATGTATATTATTTCGGGACTGAACCCATGGATTTAACGTAGCAATAAGCATTGCTGTGTATTGCCTGTTCACTTTATTGTTTACTGTTGTCATTAGACTTTGGATTATAAATAAACCTTCATTTCACCAGTACTTTGTTGTTTGTCCTTGTCTTGAGCACTGCATCACCTCTACACCTGCGCACTGCAAACCACTTTGCCACAGTCCACCAGAGGCTTTTAACCAAAATGTGTAACTTATTTTTAACCTCAGTATTTTGAACTAAAGCTAAAAACAACAGCGCATAAACAAATTGAGCTGTAAGTTAACCTTTTGTGTTTACCATGAAACAAAAATGAAAAGCAATACCTGGCATTCTAACACCTGCTGTAAGCAGTCTTTGAAATGTGTAGGTCAGTTTTCTGACAGGCCTTATACATTAATGCCATCAGCCATGACAAGCTTTGCATGCGCTTTCACACGCTGCATAACTTTTATATCAAATGGCTTCTAATCCAATAACCTACATGACATTTAAAAATACAATATAAATGAGATTGTAAAACATCTTGCCAGGTCACTCTTGGAAATACGCTGTTTCATCTGAACAAGCTCGTCATGTTACATTATTTCAAATAAATAAATAAATAAATAAACATGCAGTAAGAACTGACCAACCACAGGGTACTGTAATCAATATTATTTTGGCTAAAAGCCTTTTTTTCAGTGGCAAATCCATAATTCAAATTGGATTATACATTGTTTTCAGATTAAATGAATATGCCTTTTGTAAGGCAGCGGGTTGTGTGAGACAGCCGGGAGGGGGTTAAAACCTCCCTGAAGAAAAAATGGCACCTTTTTGTATTTAATTGTTTTGTTTTTTAGTTAATTAGTTTTTGGTAATTGTTTTATTGTTTAGTTTAACGGTTTTATTATTTAATTATCCCCTGCACCTGGGCAGTAATTTAGAATTGGGACCAGGTGCAGGGTATTTAAGAGGAGCAGTCAGTCTGCTCAGGGCTGCTGAGTAGAAGGAAGCAGAAGAGAGGGGCTCTGCTTCCGAGCAGTCATAAAAGAAGTAAGTGCTGTGTTAAACCTGTGTGGTTCTGGTTTGTGTTCCGTGGTGCCAGGTAAACGGCTTAGCCGTCCTGCAAGTTAGTCAGGGAATAACCTGTGTAGTAAGTACTCCAAAACGGAGTTAGGTTCTGTTTTGTGTTTGTGTTTATTTTGTGTTTATTAAAAATAGCGCAACTGTGCTTGAAACTCCATTTCTGTTGTTGTGGGTCGTAAATTTAAAGGGGCACGAACCCGTGAGAGGTGAAATCATTTCACACTTTCCAAAAGTGATGTTTTTTTTATATATAATTATGTATCTTTTAACAGTATGTTTCATTGGTAAACATCATACATGTCAAACTGGAAAGGGTGGTAGAATTATGTGTTTTGCCTTGTAAGACAAAATATTGCACGTCTGCTATCCAAATTAGCTTTTTCAGAAGTAGCAACATGACTACATGACTGGAAGTAGGAAGATCCTCCTTCTACCAAATAAACTAAGTTTGAAGCCCTGTGTCGATGCTCAGGCCTTTAAAGTTCTGGTCACTGTGGCTCAAACAGATGGCAATTTGTTTATTTGACATTCATGGATGCCAGTAAAACTCAGTAGTTAAAAGCAACCTAATCAATAAGACAACACATTATAAATCATGTTAACAGGGCTTAATAAACAAGGAGCTGGAGATTTAAAAATATCCCTGCCCGAACTTGTAACTGTGAATTGAATAGTATTCACCCATATCTTACAGACAATCAAGTTGTAAACAGAAGTGACCTAGGCTTGGAGACAAAACATTTATTAATCTTGGGGGAAATCAGTACAAAGCACATGGCTTTTATGTATCAATAAATCATGTAGACCATTTGTATTTATGACATTTTACAAACTACCAGTGTTAGGACAAACAAGGATTTTTTTACGTTAAAGTTGAAAATATTCTTACAAATCACATGAGAGAAAAACATAATGTTTCAGAAACCTGTATTGGTCAGGCATCCTAAGGGTCAAGATGGGCCCTTTCCTCCAGGATTCAGTAGTTTGGAAAGATCCCTTCCTTACTGTGAGTAGCTTCAAATTATATTTACATTTATTTTATACATCCCCTAGCACCACCTTCTCTACATAAAAGTAGACTAGGTAAACCCTTCATAACCCTTCATTGTCAAATCAAAACTTTAAACTAAATCAAGCAGTATAATCTGCTGAAGACACTTGCAAAGGCATTACAAATAATCCCAGCCATAAATACTCAGTCCTCTAACACTCAATCATAAAATCTTCAACAAAGGTAGACCAAGTATCTCAAAATACCCTGTATGTCTCATCACCCATTTTTTCTCAGAATACAGACATCATGACAGATTGCAGGAAGATATTCAGAATAAAGAAGCTTTCATCACAGATGACTGCATGCTAACAGGACAGAAATGATTTCCTTTTACAATGAAACAGCTGTTGAAATCTGCCACCTGGAGTCCTGATCTCTTAATCTCCCCAGGAAATTACCCCAGGATAGATACAATTATGAATCATATTTATGTTTTTATTACAGTACTATGATTTTTTTTAAGGCTTTTTTTATCCTTTGTTTTAGACTTCTTTATTACTAAATTTAATTTCTGTAATCTGGTGTGCTTAGAGCAAATATAATATTCCCACTATTCCAGTGAAACATGCTGAAGAGAGAGACTGATACACACTGACATTGTACTTCTTCTATATATACAGTATATGTGGGTGATAAAAGCATACAGTGATGCCTCACAGTATCTGAAACAAGGGAAGGAAAATTATTTGTTTTACGATTGGTATATAACAACATACAGTCAGCTGCAGAATTGTGGCTTTTAAATGATTGCAAGTGCATTTCTGCTGACTGGAATACATATTGAGGCATTCGGGTGGAACTATTAGCACACAGGAGTAAGGACAGAAGCCATAAGCCAACATTTGAAATCTGGACGTCATTTTGATTTTGTCCAGCTGTTTGGTGTCAATGTCAGTGAAGATGTTTGTGTTTTTTGACGATTGGAGGCACCTGCAGTCTTACGCTGTAAACGCATGTAGTTTCTACATTTTTACAACAAATTATGTGATGAAATGGCCTCTCAACCCACTGAATTGAATGGAAAGGCAAGGGCTGGACGCAAGCCACAAACCATACGGTTCAAAGAAGAACGACTTACCATTCAACCACAGAGATTATTCTTGAATTAGAAATGCATTCAGTGTTCTATAGACATGCTTTGTATAAAGTATCAGTTGAAGAAGGTTCCTTGAATAAGGTCTAGTGTGGAATTGTGAAGATAGGCACTATTTCTGAATTAGATATAGATTTGGGGTTCAATTCAGCATTGTGGCTTAAACCTAAAACTCTTCAAAGAGCTGTTTTAGCTTTTCTTTATAAGCAAGGGGATTCAGTCTGTGCAAATGTTGCAACTAATACATTTATTATACGGGAAAAATAGATCCCAATTAATTGCTGTTATTATTTTTGATGGTCAAATATTGATTGTAGTCAGAAAAAATGTATATATTTTCTCATAAATTAGCATAAGATATATTGTAGTTTTTGGTCTGTATAGATAGTTGCTTCTCTTCAGATATAGAAAAATGAATCAATGTATTTTGACAATATATTGATTTCATAGACTGTCTAATATATTGTGTGCTGTATTTGGTTATACACGATTTATATGGTTAATCATCATATAAAGACGGTCATTTATCTCCCTCACACTTTAATTAAATGGCCTTGGATACAACCAATACATTTCCCACAAAGATAGTTTACTCCACCGGTAATAGCAGAATTCAAGAACTTCAAAGAAGTTCTCAATGCCATTTCCTTTCATGTAACAGTGATATTATCAGAACTGTTTTGAATGCGACTAATCTAATGGTTTAAATAAATTATTCCTTAAAGTTCCACAAAATAGTGCATATGCTCTATGTATACATATATGCAGTTTGGCCTTTTAACCTTCCATAAATGCAAAATCTTTATTAGCATAAGTTATAAAGATGAGTGCAGCTATAGGCTATAAGCTATAGGCTAAGGGCTGATTGCAGATGGGAAATTAAATGGCTATGTCTGAAGAAGGTTTTGTTCTTTTTTCCTCAGCATACTGATCCCAATCCAGATTTCTTGCCATGGTCTGTGTTATAAAAACTTGCTTAGGAATGCAAATCATTCAACAGTCCCCTGCGTAAAGTGTAAGGTTACTCCTGAATACAAGCTTAGGCCTACATAGTAATAACACAGCCACAAGGCACAAGTCCTTCAGACTGCCTGTGGTGACAAACCCTCCCTGCTGATGCCATAATCCTCGCTCATTATTGTGCATTTCGACCTCTGAAATTTTTACCTAGTAGATTTGTATGAACTACATACATTTTCGTTTATATAACTCACTAAGGTAACACCAGTTGAATTAATCTTTTACTAAAATATTTTTTTCTATCACAGAATAAGCATAGCTAGACAACCACTTCAATCATGACATACAATGGGCAACTAGATTCTAGCAGTTACACCACGGGTATAAAGAATGCTGTTTCCAAAATGTTCAATATGGTATGTTTCTGTTTGCCTCGAGTCCTATCTTTGGAATAACAATACATGCATATCCCACTGATATTTGCTTTAATCTCTTTTGCAATTGTGGTGCATTTTATATTGCTAGAGACCACAGGACAGATTTATAAAGTTCTTCATGGCAAAATGCAATTTGCACAGTTTTTTTATTTATTTAATGGAAATAAAATAAAACTGCAAATGTTACAAAGCTAGCAACAAGCAACTTGGAAAGTTAATTTAAGCAGTTGTGTCATCTGTCTTGTCTGATACCCAAAATCAAGCCTGGCCTAGAGAAACACAGAATACAGTTGTGCACTGAATGTTAAGATAATATGTCAAAGTGTTCCAACATCTGGAAACCAAAAAGTCACATGACCACAAGATACGAAACTTGAATTGTATTGAATGAAACATGATTATTATTTACAATTCACCAAGAAAAGAAACCTGTAACACTTGCCATTAAGTCTCTAATTACTGTGTATTTACATAGTAGTTACTTAGTAAATACATGTGTATTTACACATAATTACAATGTCAGGGGTGCAAATCGTTTTAAAAATTGTTGCTAAACTGTTTTGAAAGTTGATGCTAATCAAGCCCTCCTCCCCCACTTTTCAATGTGTTTTTAGTATTTTGTAGATGAGTATGGGTGGGTCATGTGAGTAGTCCCTGCCCAATGAGAGACTGTCATCCTCTATGGTTGCTAAGGAATAAGAAAATAAATAAAACATTATTAAAAAATTAAACATGTCTGCTGGCACCAGAATTGAATGTTGCTGGCACGATATGAGGTAACCTGCCACTAGAATCTAGCACCATAGCACAAATTTGCACTCCTGAATGTTATTATGCATAGTTACAATGTACTTAATGTGTAAATGTTTTTGCATGATATAACCCTAATCCTAAACCTAACCCTAACCATTTTCTGATACAATTGTGTACTTACATATATTGTGCACAACTACACAGTAATTAGACACATGTAAAGTGTTACCAAAAAAACATATGAGGAAGAAAAACAAGAAGCATGTTACAATTTCACAATTAACTCTTCCTCCTATACAGTGAAATATGTATTTAAGATATTTGTGAGACTCTTCTGTGTATTAGTATATTCTGTATATTTCTGAAACTCTTCAAGACTGCTAACAGAACCAAACTTAATTAAAAAAAAAACTGTAAATACATTAATGAAATACCTCATGTGTTAAAGCATTGTGAACAGGAAGAATATGCACCATTTCTGAAAGCAATCAAAGTAAATGATAGTTAATCAGGATTGGCTCAATAAAGACTTTAATAAATGCTTTACATTTTGCACAATGGAAGTGAAGATTAAAAAAAAAAAAATGAGTGAAGCTGTAACAGAATGGACTGGGTCATATGAAGTGACAGCCATAATTGACAGAGTGAACTGAAGGGTGACAGTTCCAACAGCATCCTCCAGCTCAAGAACATGAAATCTGTACTATGAAGGGAGGATTAACAGCCTTCCCTATTTCAGCGTGTCAGAAATAAAGGAACTACTTTCTTGTTTGTGTCTTTGTTTCGGTTCCCATTCCAACATGTTTAGCCATTTTGAAACAGCACAAACACAATGTTTTTTTTTTTCTTCCCTCACCTCAACCAATTTTATCGTTAGCGTAAAACTTGATAATGGTGTGTAAGTGCTGTTTTAAGAACTAAACATGCCATCATGCTTTTGATCTACTCCTGATTAAAAAGCAATAAAGTATTGATTGGCTGAAGTTTAAATTACTGCCGGGGAAGTGGAGATGTATGGAACCCGATGACAGCCTCAAACATCATTTTTCACTCGGACTACCCCCGTTTTCTAGGCTCTTGCATAATGAATGCTAGAGAGACAAATTATGTTGTTTAACACTATGGTAATTTGCTTTGATGCTCAGATTTTGCCTTGCTGCCCAAGGGTCAGAAGAATCATTTCATGAAAATGTAAATGCCGGGACAGTAACTCAGTCAAAGTAATGAGCTAAAAACAACGATTGATCAGAACTATGCAAATGAGGCCTGCTGGGAAGTGGGGATGTCACCAGGTGGAATGCTCTTTGCTTGGCTTCGGGAGCGGGGAGGCGGCTGATGTCTATTTTCTCTAGAGCATTTTCTCTGCATCACTGAATTTGTTTATCTTGGTGGTATATTCCCCTGGTGCTTTCTCCATGAGCCATGGAATATGACAAGGTTTGCAAATTTTACAATTTTAGAGAACACATCACACAGTGCAATGGATACACATTTTCTTTAGACTTCTATTGAGAAGAGCATGCAAAGCTTTGTATTGGACTCTGCTGTCATATATGGAGAAGGTGGACAACATTTGCTGTAAATGAGAAAATAAGAAGCACGTACAATTGCTGTTTGTTCAAGCACATATGTCATTCATTTGTTTCTTCATTTCAGAACCTTTGCTATAAATAATTTAGGTTGGCCAAATGCATTGTTCATGTTAATCTACTGTATGTAGTTCTATGTGTGTGATGGTTTCTGTATTGCTGCCTTCCTGGCCAGGTCTCTCTTGACAAAGAAATTTTGAACCTCAATGTGACTTCCTGGTTAAATAAAATAAAATAAAATTTTAAAAAAGTATGACCAGACTTGAGCCATGCCAAGCAAGAGACACAATTTCACAATACTGCATGCTATGGCTCCTAAACTCATCAGGAATCACCACTGTACTCTTAATCAGATAAAGGGACAGCTTTATTACAAATATGAATGACCCCCTGTGTATAAGATTGTTCCATTTGGATCCATTATACAAACTTGCAAACCATAAATATATATAAGAACAGTACTAGCTTTAATATATATGCATTATTTAGGAAGAAAAAATCACACATGCAGGCAGACTCACATAATGTAAAATTGGAAAAGGCTACTGTGTTATGTTAAAAGAATATTCATTTTCTTGCAACACATTGTGTGAAAATAGAACCACAGCCAAAATAAACCCTTTATAACACTCCCTACCAAAATCAGAAAAGGGAAAAAGCAGAATACAGATTCCGAAGTACATGCACAGAAAACACAAGGTGTAGAGGAACATTAGGTTGCAGGATGAAAAACTACTAAACCCATTATTCTAACATTATATATATGAAATTGGCAATAAATGTCAAAGAAAAAAAAATGACTCCATGTATTTTTTTTTCTTTTTTTTTTAACCAACTTAGATAATGTACAGATTGAATTTAGCACTAGCCCAGGCCTGTCCCTGGCTAATAATTCCAAGATAGCATTATAAAATCAAAAAAATGTGCCAGAGGTCACAGGCCCTTTCTCGTGTGAGCCACATCAAACATTCTCTCCTTTAGTTCTGTGCTCCGAAGCAAAACAAACAGATTCCAGTCGCATCATTATTTAGGCTGTTCACTAGATTGTGGTGTTGAAAGAACAGACCTGGGAACCTGTATTCAACTCAGGAGATTTTTTCTTTAAATGGCAAGAAGAATCAAACATTACAATAAAGCCACAATAATTAGTGATATCACAGGCTGTCAAATCCTTTCCTTATGATATGTATAATACAAATCCATTGTCCCAGCCAATAGCAGGTGTATTTCCTTTCTAGAGGCTGCGCTATTCATGATATCTGAACTTTCATAAGTATTGAACACATACTTTGTTTACTTCTGCCTGTGGTATATGAATGTGATCTTTCTGCTCAATAACACAGTAATGTAATGATGCAAACTGATGAGAAATGTATGAGCCACAGTAAGACCATTTATCATCAGGAAAGACAAGAGAATGTGCATCCAGTGAATAAATATCAGGAATTTTATTAGAGATCCTACTTGCCTACCGATGTTCTCCAAATGGCAGGGATAAAAAAAAAAGTTATAGTGCATATTTAAGTGCAAATCAGTGGTGGTAATTGTGTGCCTTTGAGTTTTATAGAACTTGTTTACTGCTAAGAACCATGGAAAACTGGTTACCATTAGTTTGATTGATGGTGTATTAGGGACCAACAAAAAAGTTCATCTTTCAAAGAAAAGAGCTCACTAAAGAACATTACTCTTGAGGATCAGACAGTAAACAAACCCTAAATTTAATTCAGGTGTCACATACAAATAACACTACCAACGCTGTCCCCGAGCAGACTGGCTTTGTTTTTGTAGATTGTGAAGAACCTGCTGCAGTGGAAACTGTGTTCATGTTTAAAATGTTCTAAGAATCTCTTTATTTGTATATGCATCCTTTTTTCACGATTAAAAGCACTGTACCATTTCTGTTCTTGACCTATCATGTTATATAGTATATCACCACCCTCTTTTGTTGGAGTAGAGCTACAAAAATGAAAAACAAAAGATCATACTGAAAATCAACTGCAACTACTGTGCACAGGAACACCGGGGAAAAAAGGGTGAAATAAAAATGTGTGAAGGAGATGCCTAACATGTGGAGAGTGGGGCTACAGGGCTTGAGTTGTGTGCCGGTTCGTTTTACATAAACAACTCTTCATTAATCTCTCTACCAGTAAACAATAAGCCCTCATACAGTGAGAGTGGATGCAGTCCTCCACATAGAATTATTTATCAGATTGAGAACAGCTTTTAGAGGAGGAAACAAAGTAATTGATGCAGCTTTGCTATAATAATAGTGGTTTTATGAAACTACATGACCCTTAATCTCTATTTACTACACCTGCTACATAGCAAAATACACATATCACGTGGTTTCTCAAAGAAGTACAGTACTGTGCAAAAGTTTTAGGCAGGTGTGAAAAAATGCTGTAAAGTAAGAATGCTTTCAAAAATAGACATGTAAATAGATTATATTTATGAATTAACTAAATGCAAAGTGAGTGAACAGAAGAAAAATCTAAATCAAATCCATATTTGGTGTGACAACCCTTTGCCTTCAAAACAGCATCAATTCTTCTAGGTACACTTGCACAAAGTCAGGGATTTTGTAGGCATATAGTCAGGTGTATGATTAAATAATTATACCAAACAGGTGCTAATGATCATCAATTCAATATGTAGGTTGAAACACAATCATTAACTGAAACAGAAACAGCTGTGTAGGAGGAATAAAACTGGGTGAGGAACAGCCAAACTCAGCTAACAAGGTGAGGTTGCTGAAGACAGTTTACTGTCAAAAGTCATACACCATGGCAAGACTGAGCACAGCAACAAGACACAAGGTAGTTATACTGCATCAGCAAGGTCTCTCCCAGGCAGAAATTTCAAGACAGACAGGGGTTTCCAGATGTGCTGTCCAAGCTCTTTGAAGAAGCACAAAGAAACGGGCACCGTTGAGGACCGTAGACGCAGTGGTCGGCCAAGGAAACTTAATGCAGCAGATGAAAGACACATCATGCTTACTTCCTTCGCTATCGGAAGATGTCCAGCAGTGCCATCAGCTCAGAACTGGCAGAAAACAGTGGGACCCTGGTACACCCATCTACTGTCCGGAGAAGTCTGGTCAGAAGTGGCCTTCATGGAAGACTTGCGGCCAAAAAGCCATACCTCCGACGTGGAAACAAGGCTGCTGACTCAACTATGCACGAAAACACAGGAACTGGGGTGCAGAAAAATGGCAGCAGGTGCTCTGGACTGATGAGTCAAAATTTGAAATATTTGGCTGTAGCAGAAGGCAGTTTGTTCGCCGAAGGGCTGGAGAGCGTACACGAATGAGTGTCTGCAGGCAACAGTGAAGCATGGTGGAGGTTCCTTGCAAGTTTGGGGCTGCATTTCTGCAAATGGAGTTGGGGATTTGGTCAGAATTAATGGTCTCCTCAATGCTGAGAAGTACAGGCAGATACTTATCCATCATGCAATACCATCAGGGAGGCATCTGATTGGCCCCAAATTTATTCTGCAGCATGACAACGACCCCAAACATACAGCGAAAGTCATTAAGAACTATCTTCAGCGTAAAGAAGAACAAGGAGTCCTGAAGTGATGGTATGGCCCCCACAGAGCCCTGATCTCAACATCATTGAGTCTGTCTGGGATTACATGAAGAGAGAGAAGCAACTGAGGCTGCCTAAATCCACAGAAGAACTGTGGTTAGTTCTCCAAGATGTTTGGGCCAACCTACCTGCCGAGTTCCTTCAAAAACTGTGTGCAAGTGTACCTAGAAGAATTGATGCTTGATGCTGTTTTGAAGGCAAAGGGTGGTCACACCAAATATGGATTTGATTTAGATTTTTCTTCTGTTCACTCACTTTGCATTTTGTTAATTGATAAATATAATCTATTAACATGTCTATTTTTGAAAGCATTCTTACTTTACAGCATTTTTTCACACCTGCCTAAAACTTTTGCACAGTACTGTATATTTAGCTGAAAGCTGAAACATTGCACTAAATTACTAAAATATTGAGTTATTGGTTGATCAATTATTTTTTTCTTCATTCATTATATATATATATATATATATATATATATATATATATATATATATATATACAGTGCCTTGCAAAAGTATTCAGACCCCTGACCAATTCTCTCATATTACTGAATTACAAATGGTACATTGAAATTTCGATCTGTTTGATATTTTATTTTAAAACACTGAAACTCAACATCAATTATTGTAAGGTGACATTGGTTTTATGTTGGGAAATATTTTTAAGAAAAATACAAAACTGAAATGTCTTGCTTGCATAAGTATTCAACCCCCACACATTAATATTTGGCAGAGCCACCTTTCGCTGCAATAACAGCTTTAAGTCTTTTGGGGTAAGTATGTAACAGCTTTGCACACAGTGTCGGAGCGATTTTGGCCCATTCTTCTTGGCAGATTTGCTCCAGGTTGTTCAGGTTGGTTGGACGACGCTTGTGGACCGCAATTTTCAAATAGTGCCACAGATTCTCAATGGGATTGAGATCAGGACTTTGACTGGGCCAAAAAGCTCTATCTTGGTCTCATCTGACCACAAAACCTTTTCCCACATCGCAGCTGGGTCACTCTCATGCTTTCTGGCAAACTCCAGACGTGCTTTCAGATGGTATTTTTTGAGTAACGGCTTCTTTCTTGCCACCCTCCCATACAGGCCAGTGTTATGCAGAGCTATTGATATGGTTGACTGGTGCACCATTACTCCACTCCCAGCCACTGAACTCTGTAGCTCCTTCAAAGTGATTGTTGGCCTCTCTGTGCCTTCTCTCACAAGTCTCCTCCTTGTTCGAACGCTGGGTTTCCTTTTCTTGGCAGTGCCTGGGTGGTGTGATGCAGCTTCCACTTCCTGATTATTGATCCAACTGTGCTCACTGGGATATCCAAACACTTGGATATTATTTTGTACCCTTTCCCTAATCTATGCATTTGTATTACTTTATCTCTAACTTCTGTAAAATGCTCTTTGGTCTTCATTTTCCTTCAGATTCACAGCCTGACCAATGATCCTTCAACAGTGGGGTTTTTATCCAGAAAATGTGACAGCAACTTTAATGGTTCACAGGTGGAGGCCAATGGTAAGGTAATTGTGTCCTCGTTAGGGCAATTTCTTTCATCGGTGTAAACTGGGAGCTTCCACAGCACAGGGGTTGAATACTTATGCAAGCAAGATATTTCAGTTTTTTATTTTTCTTAAAAATGTTTCCCAACATGAAACCAATGTCACCTTACAATAATTGATTTTGAGTTTCAGTGTTTTAAAATAAAATATCAAACAGAACGAAATTTCAATGTACCATTTGTAATTCAGTAATATGAGAGAATTGGTCAGGGGTCTGAATACTTTTGCAAGGCACTGTATATATATATATACGATGCGCTAGGGAGGCAAAATAAGCTGATCCCTGGAGCCAGCATTACACTTCAGCCATCAACACCAGACAGAAGGATATCTACATCATCATATGGAAGGAAGCGCAAATGGATGGAGACACATATGGATCACATTAGTTTACTGTGAAGCTACGTCTTAGTTGGTGCTTATCTTGGCGAGAGCCAAGTTCAAATCAGCATGAAGTTTTAACATCTGCTCTCATGTAATGGAAATCATGTTGGATTTCTAAATGTCTCACATTTATTATTGTCAGTTTTTCGTTAAGTATATAGAAAAGTACAAAGAGGTATGCAATTCATGCAACATTATTCAGCAGGTTTTATTGGGGGTGATTCAGAACTTTTGGCCATAGCTGTACAGTTTCACAGTTCTGTAATGAGTTTTTTAAAATTTACAGCTGCCCTTATTCAAAGGGTTTCACTTATTTTTGAACATAAATATATAAAAACATAAAACAAAGACTAGACAAAGAACTTTGTTTATAATGGTATACAATGGTATACTGAAAAGGGTCTAGTCCCAACTGCTTCAGATTAATGAATGTCTACTGTGTTAAGGAAGGAGGGAAACAGGTATTTAAATTATATTTATAGTTATATGTCCTATAAAGTTTCTGTTTTAGGAGAAACATAGTCAACACTGCCATCTGAATTACAGCAACTGCATTAATTAAATCACCGGCCATTTTTCAGAAGTGCATTATTTAACCAGCTTCTTCCATAATTTATGCCCAGTGTACCAATAAAATAGAATCACATACTGTATTTAATTGAAATGGGCCATTAAGATATAAAAAAAAGAAATTGTATCTCTAAATAACCAATATCTATCTAAAAATATGTTTGATATAATGTAAATATACTCTAACCGCAAATAATATGTTTGAAGAATATTATAAATATCATATCCAATACAGTTAGAAAAAGGATGCGTTATATAGCCTTCTTCAAGAATAGCAGGTATGTATTTAACTAGGTCTCAGTCTAGAAGAGGGGTATATATAGAGAGAGCAGAAACACAGACTCCTACCTTGTTCTTCTTAAATCGTGCACATAAACACAGCTTGCCCAATTTTTACTGGAGCAATCTAGGTAACGTACCTTGCTCAAGGGTACAGCAGCAGTGTCCCCCACCTGGGATTGAACCCACGACCCTCCGGTCAAGAGTCCAGAGCCCTAACCACTACTCCACATTGCTGCCCATTATTGCATATGATGGGTGCCGCTGAAGCTGTACATCCCACATAATACTGGAAATGGGCCCCTTTAAGAACAAATTCCCTCTGGTTCCTGTTCTGTATAATTTCCTTGGCAGAAGATGTTGGTATTGACAGCTACTTAGTCAATCCACTTAAAAATGCATCTGCAATTAGCCGTTTTTTAATTGGTTCTGGTCATCTATCGATTCTTCGTCCTTTGGTACTTCTTCTTTAATTGAAAAAGGTCACGTTATATGTAAAGAGATAATCATTTACATCCTAATTTGTCAAACAAAAAGGATTAGAAATTATTTCATATACACATTTTAAAACATCAATTATTATTATTATTATTATTATTATTATTATTATTATTATTATTATTATTATTAAGTTCAATAATCTAATTAAAGCTTTTCATGAAATTGATTATTTTAAAAAGTGCTCGCTGACCTCTGTTCATTTTCTCTAAGGGAGTCAGTATTAAGCTGGGATATACTTTTGCTACATTCGCAGTATAAAAAGCCATTATCTCCTAATGATCAACAGGCTGTTGTCAAGTGGGATTAAGGAATATACTTAAACGATGATTCAGGTTTTCTTTGTTTACAAAATAAGATGTGTAGATCATTAGGCCATTCTAACGTGTGAAATAAAAGCCACGGTATTATCACATACCCACCCATGTTGGAGCTGCTATATAAAAACCCAGGGTATATTTATAATATACATTTGAAATATATTTTGCAAATGATAAATTATTGAACATTATTTTCGTTGGGATTGCTCACAATCCCAGTTTTTCTCTTTAGGCCCGGACGACAGTAGTCACCGAATGCAAAGCTCAAGACTAGACTTTGAGTACCTATAATGTGGCCTGTTTAATTTATTATAAACTTTTTCAGTCAAGGCCAAACACCAAATGCTACAATAAGGTAAGTCTTGAATGTGTGTCTTTGTGTAATAAATTAATAACTAGTAAGCCAGATTGCAGGTCACCTCGCCTGGGACCGGAAGGAGGTCTTGGGATGGGTGCCAATTTTGGTACCCTAATAAAATAATATGTTCCATGATTCCAGGATTCTAGTAGCCATTCCGTCTGTGTGCTGTCATTGCTGTTGGCTGGTATGCTGATGAAGAAGCCTGCAGGCCAATCATCCTGATTGCTGCTTGGATATATTCCCCACCCTGCCTTGTACATGCCACTCAACCTTGCACACCACAGAATGTACTTCTATGTTCTTTGTGATATTATCATACATGCCACTCCACCTAGCACACCACAGAATGTACTTCGATGTTCTTTGTGATATTATCAATTTCTCTCCTCACAATATTTAGCATTTTCCTAGGAACCAAAAGCCTTTTTTTGTTTTTAGGAAACAAAATGTTTCAGCAAGTGTTATGTTTATGTTCATTGTTAATTATTCACCCCGTAATTCTACTAGATAAAAAATGACAGTGGTATAAAAGTATAAGCAATTTTTTGGAAGAAAAAATAATACTAATAATAAAAAGACCACACCAGGCAATGTTTATATATATATATATATATATATATATATATATATATATATATATATATATATATATATATTGACTATACAATTATAAAAGCTACCAGTAAAAATGAAAGCTACAGAAAATATCTGAAGAGACTTTAAAGAAAGATACATAAAATGTAGAGCTGAAAACACAATGGCAGCTACATCAAACAAACCAGAGAAATGGGAGTCGGGCCATGAAAGGGAACGATTATGAACACCTCAGCTGTTTGCTTTTTGTGCTTCCAGATACAATTGAACCCCACTCCCCTCATCAGTTTCATTCCTCTCAGCTAGAGTGTGTAAGGTATTGTCTTTGAAGAGCAAATTGGTCCTGGTGCAATATCCTCTACAAGAAAGGAACAAATATTACCTTCAGCTTATTGGTCATGTTTCAAGAGCACAGCCGACGCACACACTGCATACACCATAACTTATACAAACCGACAGTTCCACAATTACAAGGTATTCGTGTGCAGAAAATAATATACATGACCTGCTAGTCAATTTACAAGAGAGTGACTGAACCCAGAGTGTATGGAAGTTTTCATTAGACAGCACAAGGTCTCTTCTTAGAAGAATTCTGCCCTTCTATTAATCTGTTACCATATCAGCCATTTCAATTGCTGTGTAATTAATATTGCCCTGCCATATCTTACTGGTTTAATGGCAGTAAACTGTCCAAGATCCAAAATGGATTGGAGATTTCCTTTAACCGGATTGGTCAATAGGAGAGCCTTAATCTCTGGTAAAGGACCTTGAATGGTATCGTTCAAACTATGTTTAATCACTGATCCAAATCAATCCGCCCACAAAAAAAACGAGTAAATACAGTATTAGTGTATTTGACCTTTTTTTCTGCTTGATGAAAGAAATGTGTCAAAACATTTGTGTTCAGTAGCAACAAACACTAGTGTTGCATAAAATCACGGAAAAAAACAAACAAACAGAAAAATGTCAATTTATTTATTTATTTATTTTTAAATGCCAGGCAAATGCATTGGCAATGATGCCTAATTGAACTCTTGTTTAGGCTCCATCATTTCTGTAGCCATCTTCCTGTGTCACTGCTATCCCCACCAGAACAGCTATCAATGCTATTAGCCGACCAGCTTCTACTGTAATAATGTAACAATTAAACTGTTTTGTGGCATGGAACCATTTTATTGCACACACCACTAGCAAACTAACCCAAGCATCTAATAAGGTAACTGGCATCCAGGATATTATCCAATTTGTTTTCATAAGCCACTAATTCTCATATGGACAGTAATTCTACAATTCCCAAACTTGTTTTTTTCGATAAACACTAAGCATTCAATGTATGTACAGCAATGGCCAAAAGTTTTGCATCACGGTATAGAACGAATTGTGCTTCATAAAGTCAAATGAAACCTGCTGAATAATGTTAAGTTAACATTGAATACTTAACAAAAAACAGACAAAAATTTTAAAATGTGACATTTCGAAATCTAACATGAAATACTGTACTACTAGTATGGCTTCCGGTCAAATTTTGAGATATCATTTTGTAGTTTCTTTGATTACAAAATGTTAAATAAAATGATCTAAATTATGTTCATGTAGTTTTGTTTTTAATTATTTAAATCTCACTTATGTTATCCCACACTAGATGTACCCACGCTTGTGGTATAAAAAAATAAATAGCATATGAATGATTGACACTAATGAATCTCACAGCCAGTACTTATGGAACTAGCAAAATTCACCACAGTGACTAGCCTGGCATGACAGGAACTAATTACATTGACAAATGATAAGCCCAATATATGGTGGCATACTTTTTGCCACTTACATTAAATTGCAACTGGCTAAACCCTGAGGCGCCGCAAATCTATTTCTAATTATATTTCTCTCTCGCGTGCAATCTCTTTATTTCTTCTGTTGAGCGAAGCCTGAGTACACCACTTTTCTGGAGGGAACACATATTCTTGAATGAAATTCACTACAGCACTATTATCAGTTTTAAATGAAATGCACAATGCACGGCATTACTTATTTTTGCCTAAGTTTGATTAATAAATTATCAATACACAACATATTAAACTCGCAATAAACATAAACACAATGGTGTGAGACGTCTTTTAAAGTTTTGAAAAATTAGTGACTTTCCTGTTGTCACATTTTATCTTTTCGGACAGTAGTGGCTAGGGTTACAAGAAGAAAAACCTCCACTGAAAAAAACAAGAGACACGAAGATCTAACAAGTCAACAAGTTAATGAAATCAAAGAAAACCAAAATCAAGCAAACACAAAAAAACTGCTTGGGCAACTGGTGTTTTTATTGATTGGATAAGAATTATTCTTCAGTGCATAATTCGGCTGGTCAAAAGTACTCAATTTCTAGCTTTGTTGGCTAGTCTCAATAGCTGCGTAAACAGCACTGACATGAACCACAGTGTTAGCCTTTAGTGACCAAGCATTTAAAAATGCCAATAATATATTTTTGTTGATAATTAAAAGATACAAAAAGGAGGCAAAGACACCGGAGTTCACCATCCACGCATTACTACTGCTGAACTGGAGAAGCTATGAAACTTTGCTGCTCTTTCCAGCAGCACACCCTCTGGTCTACAGCATCTGTTTAAACCTGACAGCTTTGTTGTCAAGATGAAAATGGACCAGAACTTGTATCCTTAAACTACAATGAAGACACAAAAAACCACAAAGCTTTTAATTAATTAAAGAAAGAAAGAAAGTAAGCCACCATGGGTGTATATGTGCCATGCCCTGTAATCCCCTGTGCCCTAGTAAAATAGTAAAATACCCCCTGATGCTGGCAGTATTTTTCTTCCAACCTCACCAAATTCCCTTATGCCACTTAAATGATGAACCTATCTGATATACTCAAAAAACAATGAGTGTGAATCACCTCGCTTCAATGATGCTTTGCATATCACTGGATTAAATAAACAAATAGAACCTTGTGAGGGACTATTTTTTCTCCAAAGTGGAAGGATATATAATAAAATTGTTCGTTTTTTTCAAAAATAAAAAAAAATGTTTTTTTAGTTGTTTTTTTTAAATAAATATATACATTGTGTCAATTTTATAAGCGTGATAACACACTCCAGGGTTTACGCATTGTGTTGCATTAACATATGGTTTTGTTAGTTGAACTACAGCCGCATGTTAATGCAACACAAGGCGCAAACCCAGGAGTGTGTTATCACGCTTATAAAATTGACACGCCTTGTCATGTGTTATCCCTTACATATCCCACCCTAGCCCTTTAGTTAATTTCTATCAAGTTAAAGTAAACCAGTCTGCATAACCTTTTAAAAGTGTACCATATTAAAAGCACAGCAAAGTGTGATAAGGCATAGTAAAAAGGTTAGTACAGCACGTGTAAGAAATGTATGGTAAAGCACATTAAAAAAAGCATGGCAAACCATGGTAAACATGATATAATCAAGGAAAACATGCACATTTACTGTGGTAAACTTTTATAATGTTACTCACTGAGACTAAACGTTAGTTTTCAGTGAGGTCTTGCAAGAAGAATCAAGTTATTGAAGAAACAAAAATGCATTTAAAAATTATAACAATGTTAATCAACTGGATAATATTTAGATAAGCACTTGGGAGGAGCCTTGAAATTTTGCATTAGACCATGAAGATGTGTGCCCCTAAAGATTTCTCAATATGGAGGTTCCAGGTTTGGAACTGCTCTGGGACAAACAGGTTCTCATCAACAATTCCCAAAGCAAACTTCACAAGAGTATAACACTGAGTGCCGTTCTGTTCCAACAGATTGATATCATATGGCATGTGGTTGATTAATAAATCATTTCCACCAAATTAGAGTGGCAACTGGTTCAATTCAAAATACAGTGGTATGTACATGTTGATGAATCCATCATAAATGTTTGTGCTTCATGACACAGAAAAGCATAACTCTGAACAGGTGACAAATTGGAATGCACAATAAAGATAAGCCTGTAAAAAGGCAGGGGAATTGAGTGCTGGCATCTGGTCTCAGACTATAAGATCATTGCCAGATGTGAAGATAATGATTGCTAAGAGAATAAACAACACACACTTATGATATAGTTTACTACAGTACCTTCAGGAATTAATGAAGTGTGGGGAATGTAAATTCTGTCAAATGTACAAAAAAAAAAAGTTACTTGTTAACAAATGTTATTACTACAGTTCAGAGAAGCCAGTCGTCAATTTATGGAATATTCTTTTTCATTTTGGAACGTGCGTAGGATAAAGATAAATACAGAATACAGATATCTTGTGCATATAATATTTGGTCACGCTTTATTTTAAGGGCAGTTTTTTTTAGTTTATTGCTAACAAACATGGTTAATTTTTAGCTAAGGGTTAGAGTTAGGGTTAGGGCTAATTAAAACCTGATTGAATTTGCTAAACATTACTACAGTAAGAATTTGAAGCATTTCAAGCATATGATCGACTGGGTATTGATCATCCATGGGGCTTTGGTGTTTGCAGTTTTAGCTGGCCTATTATAAGAACATAAGAACATAAGAAAGTTTACAAACGAGAGGAGGCCATTCGGCCCATCTTGCTCGTTTGGTTGTTAGTAGCTTATTGATCCCAGAATCTCATCAAGCAGCTTCTTGAAGGATCCCAGGGTGTCAGCTTCAACAACATTACTGGTGGAGTTGGTTCCCACAATTCTCTGTATATATAATATTATATATTATTAACTAACAGTTAACATAAAATAAATAATGTACATTAACATGTTTATTAGCTGTTTGTTAACAGTTAATAAATAAAAAAAATCGGCCCTTAAAATAAAGCGTGACCTAATATGTATATAATATTTTTATTTCTAGATGTCAATATTGAAAGCAGAGGGTCCACTGAGACATAAATGCCATTTAAGAGAATACCCTGCAGACAGGAAACAGCAGAGCAATCAAGATTCGAGACAAATACAGTGCTCCCCCTGTAATTAAAGTCGCGAGCCAGATTAAGAGTCTGTGCTGTTTGTGTTCAGCCGTATAACGAGAATACTAGTGTTAGTGTAATGGCATTATGGGGCAAATGGAAGCCATGACCGTACCGCCTTATATCCTGTTCTGCATTTTAAAGGGCCGCCTTATAAAGGGGGAACACTGTATACATAAAGCACAATGAGACGTTGAATCTCACAACAAGCAGCAAAGTCACATGAGGACTGGTATTTCGACACCTTTTAACTGACAGGTTTACCTTTGCTTACAAAGGGTTTAACTGTGAAGCAAAACATTATATTTATTCCTTTTCCCCATTGGCAAAGACCTTGTGACAGGGAGACAAATAGGGAAAATATACAAAGTCCTGGGCAGACAATTTAGAGGTAAAAAAAAAGAAATAAAAAAACATACTGAAAACAAGAGCATTTTTTTGACAGGGATAGCCTTAATGCCTTTCAGATGTAATTTGTGTAGTTATAAAGTCAGAATTACTGTAATCCAGGTTTGTTTTTGGATGAAAATGAGAACTGGTCTGGGGGGTAAAACATACATAAAGATGTCTACCGGACACAAATTCACTTTGACAAGAAAGCCCTGAAACACAGTTAAGCTGGTTCACATTCAAGTCCTGTGTATCTATTGAACTGACCCCTTTTCTCTTCAGTTTTGCTTTTGAGTCCTAGTTGATGTGAAAAAAAACATGCTAATCAAAAGTGGTATGAGAAGAATGCTTACTTTGAAGTTACAGAATTTAGGATTTCTGAAATCACTTTAGCAATGCGAGAATAAGTAGAAGATCTTCATGATTGATACATGAATGAAATTACCGCGTTAATGCTCTGACTGTCTGGAAAGCATACTGCTGGTTTTGGATATAAAATGATACCAGGGCTTTGAAATATTGATTTTTAAGAGCAATCCAAGGTACTCTAAGGGAGTGCCTTTGGCTTTAAAGTGGTCTTTAAGAAACAGTCAAAAACTCTTCTGTGATGTAATTTATGTGCAACTGCCTAAATAGTTGCACAGTTAACACTTAAGAAATCTTTTTCACCAAATAAATTATTTTCATAAATGCCAAATAATCTCCAAAAGAAAGATTGAGGAATGATTTGGGGGTGCGAGGTTGAGTACAGTTTCCTGGCAATATTCACAATCAGACTAATGACAGTATGAAATGCTATCTTGGCTTATAAATGCAAGGCAGATAGGTCAGGTAGAGGAGAGAGATTGAAAACACTAGTCTGCAGACAGAACACGGGGACATCAGACTAGAAAAAACACATGGATTTGGCTGACATGCACTGTAGACCTTTTGATAAATCATTCACCTTCAACATCTGCACCCAATTTTCAATCCTGCCAGACGGAAGGTCATTTCTGTTTAAAGGATGGACTCTTTCTTAATGTAATTGGCTTCTGTTATATCTCCAAACAGTGGCATTGCAAAGCCAAAACCGCAGTTAATAGTACTAATTGTTACACAATTAATTAAGAGACAAAGTAAGGACGTATTCCGCAAACAGTGAGGATCCTGAACACAGTGCATATTGGCATTTCTGTAATCTACCTCTGGCTGCATGATTTGATAAATGATGGTCAGCGTTGAAACAACTGAACACTAGGTACTGCTTTAATGCTTTAGTGTTATCTGTTCCTGAGTATTCTATTGACAAGATATGCATGTATTGGTTTTGTAATACCATTACAATGAAGAAGCAAGGCAATGGAGGAAGCATGGGGAGCAGCATGGGGGGTTTGGAGTGTGATAGGGGTTGGCTCCAAGGCGGGGTGACATTGTAGAACACAGACAAAATGCAAATGCTCAAATCGGGTGTAAATATGGGATTAAGTAAGCAAGAGCCCTCGCTAAAATACCACACTAAAATAAATTATAAAAATGCAGCACTGTTACAAACATTCCTATAGTAAAGGGTAACTGTTATCAGGACAAACCAAGCAACACTGCATGTAACGCCAGAGTTTTTAAACAGGATTGAGCCCTGAGGGTGTTCACTGTTCCCATTTCCTATTTGTATTCCTTTTCTACGGACAGGTATTTGCATATACAATTTGTCAATCCCTAATGATTGCCAATCAGTTTCTAACAGACAGAAATGGCCCACTGCCCTGGCAAAGAGTGACTTAATGATTCCTCACAATTTGCATTGAATTACACTGATTTTGGTAATCCCCTTTTCCATTCCTCTTGTCCATGTTTTTGGTTTCCAAAAGTAACCCACAGGCAAACTGTAAATTCTAAAAGAGGTTTAAATATTAGGTTTAACAATTCTCATAAGAGCTTTAAAGATTTCTTCCGTAAGTGATGTAATTTGATTTCTCCACTTTATGATTTAAAAAAAAGGTTGAATTTCAGTTTTGAAAAGCATACACTTTTCAAGCTTTTTCCAATTTTCAGGCAATACAGCTTAAATGTTGACTCCTAACCTATTCTCCTTTCAGCAGGGAATAAATCTAATCTTGCAGCTTTAAGATCCCACAAAAGGCATCGTAATTTGAAAGAAAGAAAGAAAGAAAGAAAGAAAGAAAGAAAGAAAGAAAGAAAGAAAGATTTTTCCTGCCTTTGCCTTATTTAGCTCTGGTTGTTTTCATTTATTACTTTGTCTAATGTAATGTCTGATCTTTAAATGAAAGCTGAAATATCAGACAGTCCCTTGGGCAAGACATTCATATTAAGCTAATGGTAGCTGACTTCTAATTACCCTAATGGTCTAGATTGGTACCGTCATGAATGTAATATACAAAGTTAAACCTTTTTTTTAATAATTTGAAACATTACTTTTGCAAGGTAAATATTTTAATTGATATTGATTATAATGGCAAAGATTTAATTTCAAGCTGGGCACCTCCCTGTTGCTAATTCATTGTAAATGTTATGTATTGTCAAAACACAAATCAAAACTGCATGCCTGTCTGTCTGTTTATCTGTGTGCTCCCTTGAACCAATAACTAAACAGACTTCATACATTATGTAATGATTTTCTGAATGAACACCTAGGATCTAAGCAGCATTAGCATGAGTGGCCCTTTGTATTAAAAAATTAAAAAATACACAAGCCTCCACAGATTTGTATAACTGAGCACTAATTAAAAATAAGAAGTCTAATGATGGCTCCTTCGTAAATCAAAAATTGATAAAGACTGGATTCATGGCATGCTGCAAAATGCATAAGAAAATTTGATGAGAAAATCATACAACAATGAAGCAAATTAGTTAAAGCTGGCATTATGATGTAAGCGTCACATGACCCTTGAACAACAACTATTAAGGACAGAACAATTTTATGATATTTGATTATTCCAAATAAGGCTGTATTTGTTACAAAACCAAATAGCAAAAAAAAAAAAAAATCAGCTTTTGGCTTTGCCTTAGTGAGGAACACTGTCTCAGAATTTGTATACTAGACATCAGTTGTTTTGACATACAGTATAAAAAAATACATCTCAAATACATTAAACATCTAGAAAGAACACCAGTATAAAAGTGTACATGATGCATGACTTTCTGTCTTCAAAACTGACATTTAACCTGAACTATGGAATTCTCTTTGGAGATTAATGCTTATTATTTAGAAGCATATCAAACCTTTAACTTTCACTGCTCAGTGTTCAATATATTGATTTGGTTGGAAGGGGAAAAAAACAGCTAAAGACAGGGGGAGGAAATCTACTGAACCATGAGGTTTTTAAAGGTCAGGTTTAAAAAAGGTTTCACCCACAGTATAATTTCCATCTATCGTAAGACATTTTCTAATTGGTATCTTGCTGGTTACTTTATTGTATTAGGTTTGCTACCCAGGTATTGCACCAGCTGAGCAGCAAGGTCACCCACACATTAATGCTGCCAGAGGATTTGCTCAGGATTGCACTCAGTGAGCTGTTTTGATGGGATCCCTGCTAAATGTATATCAAAATCTCAGAGGTTTTCCTCCGTGTTAAACATACTGTACTGGAAATTACATGCATGGAGTTTCCATGCGGGGCAATTTACACGTGAAATGGCGATGCACGTGCACTTTTGGGAGAATTACTGTAAATCAGGTTTGTGGCCCAAAAAAACGGGCGAAGAGAGGGATAAGGTAAATCTCATTTGACGAAACACACAAGAAAATCCACGGCCAGTTTCACATGGAAACCCGCATTTCACATGTAAATGTTAATGAGCGTGTTTATCCTTAAGTGACATCACTATAAATATTGCAAGGGAGCAGGTCAGTTGTTTCTGTGGATTCCAAGACAGCAGAAAGTATTGGTTGATGGGCGGTTTTATGGTTAGCAGTGGAGTAGTTCAACTTAATGATAATGCGGGCGGCTTTTTTATTATTGTTTTTTGCTGTGTCTGGCCTGTCATGTTGTATATCTCTTGTGGGTTTACAGTTATGTCCCTGAACCGCGTTATGCCCTTGTTATAGTATTAAAGCAGCTGTTTGAGAATACCCTTGCTGTAAAAACTATGCTAAAGTTGAACACGAAGAGCATGTGATGAGCTGCTTACTAAATGTCTGTAACTGAATTCCCTTGCTTTTGATCCCAGCTAAGTCCATAGACAATGCGTGTCCACCCTCCACTCAAAATCATTGGACTGAGGAGGAAACCCGGGCATAAATAAGTATAATTAGTGACTTGGATGTGTTGAGCCAGCTCGATCGCCCGAAATAGCGCAACAAGCATGTGTACCAACAAGTGGTTGATGCTCTCTCAGAAAGAGGAATAGAGCGCCCAAACACATTGCCAACTACCCTGTACTCGGCTGAGTAACCCTAAGCCTGGACAGCTGAGGATGCCAGCCTATACAGAGCAATCACCACTCTTTTTTTCCACTGGCACAGGAAGTAATACTTAATTCCTTTTTGGCTGCAAATCTTCCTTTACCAGTTCTACCCTGGTGACGCGAAATGACGCTAGCCATTGGCATTAGATAACAAGGCATAAGGATTTGCTGGTAGAGGATGTTTGGAGGTTCAAGATCCCAAAACAAAGGGAAAACATCCACTGTTCCCAATCCAGACAGCTTTGGGAGCATACGTGGAAGATGTGTGGCACAGAGCTTTAGAATTCTATGTCTTCGCCAGTTTTCAGCCATGGTGATCTGCAATACCTGTGTTGGTCATTTTCATTTTATACCACTCAGTTAATTTTTAATAAATGAGTCTTAAGATAAATGAGTTGAAACGGATTCAATACTAATGACATGCCACCCCGCCGATGACATTTAAAAAACAATTTGGGCAAGAACTGTTTAACACATTATTAACCAACCAGGCACAAGGTATTTTGCTTTATTACAGCAGCTTAGAATCACTTGTGTACCAGTTCTCTGTGCATGGAAACTCCACCATTGTAAACACTGTCATAATAGTATTGTGCAAAAACAGAAACAAAATTCATGTTTACAGTAGAAAACACTTTAAGTAAATGTCCTCAATTTTACAATTTTCAGAAGTATAAATCTGCTTAATTTTTTTAACGTAAATGTCTCTTATGTGTTGCTCAGTTAAGTGTTGGTTAAGCAAATATACGCAAAATGGGATTGCTTTTTGATAATGTGATGAGCTTTATCGCTGGAGATTTACTCAATGTAAGCTACCAAGCGTTGAAAATTGCCCCCAGTATTATAACTATATACTGATATACCAACAAACCACCTAATGCACACCATATTGGCAGCTTTCCCTAGAGCTCTACTTCGTTTCTATCAGACCAGTTAAACCATACACACAGGGGCCAGGTGGCAGCTCCTGTTCATTTCTAAACTACTCAGTAAGGGTCATACCATATGCCTGGGGGATCTGCCAGAAGTCTGTCTTGTTGTATTTATTTAATACAACGACTAAAATGCCTGAAATCTTACCTGTGCCCTGCAGAAACCCATTGCTTGCAGTACATGAGAGAAACTCCAGGCAAAAAAAAAAGCATTGTGTGTTCTACTATTATTTTACAGTCGGTATAAGTTTGGAATTTAATATTTTACCGATGCACTGCATTTTTCAATATAAAATAATTCATACATTTTTATCTTACCGAAAAAGTAATGCACAAATAATGTACTTACTGTAGGACTGAATAAGTATTTTATTAAGTAAATTAAAGGAATCCAATGAAACAAAAAGACAGAATCGGGTAGACAGTGTAAAGCAAGGTCAGTGATACCAACAGCACTGTGGGTCTAGTTTGAAACCACTATCGGACATAAAAAAGATCACAAAGGCATTAAACAGGAATCACTCTGCTATGGGTAAAAAAAAATACTGGACCTTATTTATATATGCTATATAATTTGCAATATATTTAGAGAAGATGGTGAATAATGCATCTACTTAAAAGCTTAGAGTCCATTCCAAACACTGTGTAAACTTATCTTTACAGTCTCTTTCGGAGATTTGAAGAGCAATGCTGCTATTGAATGTTTCTAAATAGGTGCTCATCAGAAGCAAAGCAATCTATCAGAATGACTAGAGATGTGCTTCTGATTAACAGTATTTCTAATGGAATGTAGTAACATTAACTGATTAATGGATACAGCCCAGCCAGGCTAACCAAGGCCCCCTCGCATTATGTGTAGATACTGAGGAACTCTGTGCACAGCACGTGCTCTTCAGAGCCTTAAAAAACACATTTTGATTAAAATATGTTATGTCACTGTTAAGCATTTACACAGGCTTCAATATTTTCAGCAATATGTCACAATACAAAGAAAACCATATCCTGTCACTGCACAGCTACATATATCAGCAAAAAATCTATAACATTTTAACATTACGACATCCATCAACATGACAAGCTGCCCAGAAGTGAACCCTGTAAGCACAGTGCCGGCATATTGCTGTGGCTCCAGTCTGGTTTTTGTTCTGTGTGAAAATGGTTCCAATCAACTTGCTTATCTGGAAATTTCACATTGTTGTGGGTTGTGACATATGAAGAATGCGCATCCAAAGAGCTACAAACCATCCCGCACAATTCCTTTTGTTAAATCACAGTGTATGTTTTTTTAGGCTATTTATTTATTACAGAAAAAAAAGAGTTTTAATGTGTAATGCTTAGAAAGCAATATCACTAAGTTATTTATTTGATGTCCTCTTGAATATGCCCTATTGGATTTATCCTTTAATCTGTAATTAAGTCTCACCAGTGGATTTAGGCTTTTATCAAACACTTTTGCCTTTGGATTCAGCTCATTTTAGTAATGCATTAACTGATGGGATTGTACTTTACCACTGTACTTCACATTCCATTATAAGGTATAAGTGGCAGTTAAAAAAGCTTACATTTCCACTGCTAACATATATACATTAGTTAAGTTTCAAACTTCAAAGATTTTAAAATTGTCGGGAGACTACAGTATGGATCTGCTCCATTCTTTACTCCACGGAAACTATTCATTTAGACCCATAATGACTGAAGAACAGAAACCTAGGACATTTTGTACATTTTGTAACACAGTCACAAGTTCTGAGTCTTTTGACCTTGCTGTGTTGTGCATTACTTATTTAATCAATCCAAAAAGCTTTACGGCTGGCATCAATCAATCTGTCAATCTGACTCCAATCCAATTTATTGGGGTCTATTTCAACCATTTTACGAGCAGAAGATTTGGATAGTGGCACCCTTTAGATCAAAATCAATCCAGCTGATGGTTTCCACCAATGGAAATGTACCTTTAGATCAAAATCAATCCAGCTGATGGTTTCCACCAATGGAAATGTACCTTTAGATCAAAATCAACCCAGCTGATTGTTTCCACCAATGGCAATTTACCTTTAGATCTAAATCAACCCAGCTGATGGTTTCCACCAATGGCAATTTACCTTTAGATCTAAATCAACCCAGCTGATGGTTTCCACCAATGGTAATTTATTGAGCCCCGCTATTTATTGGTGGTGGTATTAATAACCATCAATGTTTAGATAATTAAAAAATAACCCTTTGACTTCTGTAAAAGATACTGTAAAAGATCATTGTGATAACTATTAACGGTCAAAGCTCCTGTCAACAACCCAGGGTCATGTACAGCTATGGCCAAAAGTTCTGTATCACCCTATAGAATTAACTGCCAAGTGTTTAATCTGTAGTATTTTGTATTTAATCATATCCTGATGTAACTATCACTGACACTTATCTGCTGTATTATTGAATTGTATTTTGTCACACTTGTACTTGCTTGAACCAAAGTCATTGTATTTATCTTGCTCTTAATTGTATTATTACTTGTACTATGATACTTGAAATGTATTTGCTTACGATTGTAAGTCGCCCTGAATAAGGGCGTCTGCTAAGAAATAAATAATAATAATAATAATAATAATAATAATAATAATAATAATAATAATAATAATAATAATAACTAATTTTGCTTCATAAAGTAGAATAAATCCGAATTACATACCACTTTGTAGTTTTCAATATACTTAACGAAAAGCTGACAAAAATTGAAAAATGTTTCGAAATCTAACACTAAATATTGTACTATGGCTTCAGGTGGACTTTTGCGATATCATTTTGTAGTTTCTTTGATTGCATGATGTTAAATAAAATATCTAAATTATGTTCATCTAGGTTTTTTTTTGTTTCTTTCCTAATTAGAATCAGAGACCAAGCATTCCCTGTAAGATAATATAAATAATCACATTCAAAGAAACTAGCAGCCACAGAAGTTCCTAACTGAACATTAAAAACTTAATTAAAGCTGAAGTAACCAGCCCTTCACGTTCATACCTATCTCTATTGAAAATGGCCAAGGGCTTTGTTGTTTATGATAACTAAAGGCCAGTTTTGCTGCAGTCTTCAAGTTGTAAGAATTTGACTCTCTTGCAGCAATCATTTCATTACATATTGTCAGTCTGGGTTTAGAGTTCAGCACAATGTACATACTGCTTCCTTTTGTTTTGGTAAAAATGTTTTACTTATTTCGAACGGTTTTCCTGTTAACCCTTTAAGGTGCAAATGTGACCCACAAATAAAATTAGAAGTTTCTTTTTTTTGCAATGTGGAACATGAAACAGGGTTTAAAATGTACTGACAGGTTGGATCTGGTCATCCAAACTGTCAATTTCCTTGTGATACTTGAGTCACTCTCAAGTGTGTTTTAAGAAGAAACTGTTTGAACAACATGCGTTCAGTTTCTTGTCGACCTTAAGGGGTTAAGACATCTTTTTTTCTGGGACTGCCACCTTGGGTGACCTTGAGCAGTAGATGTTGCATTAGGTGCTCAACTGAAATTCTTGTTGCCCATCATCTAGAGCGTCCACCTGACAAGTGTCATTGCTTCTTTAATCTGCAGTGACTGGCCAATATTTGTGAACCTCAGGTGTGTTTATAATTGAAAAGAAAATGTACTGGTGTTAATACTACCATATGCATTCACCTTCAAAAATAAAGTACTGGTATTGTACAGTTGGTTCTTTTTTGAATAACTTTTATATTCAACAATCGACATAATGACTATAGAATCTTTGCTTGCATTAACTTAACTTAGATACAAGGCTTAAGAGAATTATCCTGGGCCACCCAGGAGCCTCTCTGGAATACAAGCAAATCAAAATTGGTTATAAAAAAAACTAGTCCGAAATAAAGCCTCCATGTTCAAATGATTTTTTTTTCCTCTACACTCCTTTTCACTATATTAAGAACTATTCTTGGACTTGTGTGGGGTTTTTTGGTTAATCAAACGTTTTGCTTCTTTCCTGGATCATTTCCAAGGCTAAGTTTTCCCAGGCCTGAAAGTCAAAACAATCCAATGTCCTAACCTTAAAATAAATCTCTATGGAATAGCGACAAACAGGCTGCAGCCAAGTGAGACTTCACTTTAGTTTGGTTGGTGGAACATAACTTAGACTTAAAGAATCATGACAGGTATGCCACCTGTACTACCAGCTTCATTTCAGTTGTTAAGGATAACTTCCACAACGAGAGAGAAATTAAGTTATTGAAATGTTTGTGCATGTTGCATGTTACTTGTAAACATTTGCTTAAAACCAATCTGACAAAAAGGATTATTGCTTTGCTACTTTACCTAATTGGACCTTTTAAGGTTTAAATTACAATCTGTAAAAAGGTCAAAGACAGAGAATGAGGAGCTCTGATTAAAAAGATAGGAATATGAGATATTTATCATTTGACCCGTAAACTGGAAGGTCATTGCAAGGTTTGTCCCTCTACTCAAACTACCAGGTACATTTCCGAACTCTGTTTAAATAGTTAGAGTTACATTGTGGATGATCAGCGACTTCAATGAAGAATCCTATATACTAAGTAAATAGATATGAAAGACGTTTCCTTAACACAAAGGACAAGGCTTTTCTTAGAGTTTAGCCCAGTGTAATAATAATAATAATAATAATAATAATAATAATAATAATAATAATAATAATAAATACACTTAAATATACATAACACCATATTTAGCATGTGTTTTAGCAGACTGGGGAGTTCATAAAGCAATTTTAAATGTATTTTATCTTTTCATTTGTTACCAGTACTACTAAAAATTATAGTCACTGTAAATGATTAGATTTGGTAACAAGGTCCCTCTTTGCTTTAGTCTGACCCAAGGCATCACTTTTTCACTCACAATGATTATAGCATTTCAGTTTGGGACCATGATGGTTAATATTGACTGATAAAATTGCTCTTAAGAGCCCTTCAAGCAGTACTTTAGACCCCAGGAGGTCCATCTGTATAAAGTGTTAACATGACAGGAGCACTGCTATATGGACATAGATTGAGCCACTGCTCCATTAGTATTGCACGTGGGACTTGGCTGTTTCCAAGTTAAGTTACATAACGTTACTATTCTGCTTTAAAGTTTATTCCATATAAAAGAAGTGCAGGATACTACAGTGTTAATGTAAAACCAATCCCTGTGTCTAAATTTCCTTTCACAAAATATGCAATTGTGCTTTCAGAAAGTAGATGTTGATTAACTGAGACAAGTCAATTCAGAAAGCGTACCGTGCAGTAACTCGCAGACTGACACACTTTTTGGACAGCATTGGTATAAAATATTAGCTTGTTTGATTTCAAGAAAGAAAAAAAAAATATATATATACTGTTCATGCTTTTAAATAATGAGAGAGAGAGAGAGAGAGAGAGAGAGAGAGAGAGAGAGAGAGAGAGAGAGAGAGAGAGAGAGAGAGATGGAACTCATATTTTCAAGCCTGGGTAAAATAGGTTAAAAATTACTTTTGAGGCAGTAAGCTAATCTCAGTGCTAACCCAAACCAATGCAATTTCACTGAGAGTGAATTTATTTAGTTTTAAAGTGATGAGATGTCATGTCAAGAGATATGCAGAGCCGATCATAAAAGACAAGCTCACCGAGGCCTGTTTGCAGCAACAGTCCCTGCTGTCCTTTTCCATTTACCTGTGTCGCAGCAGCCACTGCTATGGAAGCAATGCCTGTGTCAACAGTGAGCACAACTGCTTCCGACAAACAGGTCACTTTCAACGTCTGCCAGCACAGGGATTTTTGAGATGTTTGGGTGATTTGCTATTGTTTTAAATCAAGCTGAGCCCGTAAACTGCTCAGCTACGGTGGACAGTCATAGCAGTTGATGGAAATATATGTCACTGCCAAATTCTGTGCTGTCAGCTACCAAGATCAAGATGGAACATCTATCGTCAATCGGTTCTTTGGCTTGGCAGCACATCACTGGTGCTCATTCCCGTCCAACTGCTGAGAAATTCAAAGCCTTTTCCCAGGAACACTGCAGGTTATCCATCTTAAACACTGTCAGATTGAGCTGAACTCTTTTTTTTAATACAAAATACATTTTGAAGAAGACCAAAAGCTGTTCAATTCTATTATTTATTTATGGGGTTTAGTGCTTCTTTTTCAAGTACTCATTTGCTCTTTTGTATTTTCCTTATTCGTTATATATTTGTTAAAAAAAGATTTTTCTGGCATGCTTCCATTCAATTTAAAGAATTTAGGCAAAGTAAAATGTAGTTTAAATAGTATTATGTGTTCTACCAGTAAAAGTGGGCCAAGTCTGTGCACCTGGCAAGCCTGTCACTTTACATTTTTTCAATCATCCTAAATCGTATCACGGAGCAGCAACACACATTTACACCATTAATCTAGGTCCTTCTTTTGGCAGAGAGACAAGTGTTGTGGCTTATTTAAAAGTGAGTTACTGAGGTGAGTTGATTGTTCCTAATGTGCTGAATGCTGCATAAATCAAAGAAAACAAACATTTTTTCTGTTTCTGTATGGAGGACTGAATTTTTGCAGTAGTCCATTTTCCTTCCTTGCTGTAATCAGAAGTGTCACACAGGAGGCATATTCCAGTGAAGCTTATTAGCATCTCAATACCACCTTGTTACATATAATCACACTAGATGTTTTGATGTTAACAGCTTCGAAATGATCGAGACAAGAACAGATGTGACAAGCAGACATTTATATAATAAGAGCAAACTTTACGATTAAATATTTGGGGTTCTTAACTATGTTAGAATTCCAAAATTCTAAGCTTGGTGGGCATCTACTAGTGGCAGTCGAGGAATCTGATTGGTTGAGAAAGAGTGATATGGTTTTGCTGCGGTTCGTGTGATTTCACAGGAAAGAGAATTCTGTAAAGCAGGAGTATTCTTGGAAGCCGCGAACCGAATAAGTTAATTCTCTGACAATAGTTGTTAAACCATCCCATGGTATTGTGGAAATTAGATTTTAGCTTGCTGCCAACATTTTATAATAAGAAGCAAATTCAGATGAAGACTAACCTTTCTGTTTTGAGAGAGCTTACGTATATATTAAGATCTATCTTTCCCACTAGTTTTTCTTTGTATCACTGTCAGTGTCTAATTTAATGTTTTTTCAGTGAGTCCTTTGAAGCAAAGATTTAAATCAGTTAAATTATTGTTATTCAATTTTCACAGCAGGCACTCATTTGAATATTAATGACAAATAGAAATCGGAAATCTTGCATTTTAATAATTTGAAATGTGATTTGGTGCTTACTTTGTATAGTCTTGTGAGACTTGGATGCTAAGAGACCGAAGAGAGAAGGTGTTTGAGCCGTGCAGTATGTTTCAATTGGCCAATTCACAAAGCTCTAGCACCTGCTTTATTTAAAGCTGCTTAAGAATGTTTATAAACTTTAGAGACTGAATTTAAATAATACACTCCAAATTCATCACTAGAAACAGTCTAGAAAGATACAAGGTTACCAAGAAATGTATGATTGTCAACAGTTATATATATATATCAAATGTTTCCAGCATTTTTTTAATATATATTTATACACTCAATTTCTAAGGTTCAATTGTTGCTGTAAAAATATCTACCCAGAATAAGCAACAGAATAAGCAACAGAAAACAATGAAATCGTCCACATGTAAGTAAATTTCACATTGCTAAGTGGATCGTAATTCACAACTTTTAACTTGTACCAGGAACAATCTTCTTGATGGAACCGTATGGGATGCTGCAACTTAAACAGAGGACAATTACAAGAGTTGTTCCTTTGTTTGTCATGAGGACCACCATTTCACCTGGAATGAAAGACCAAGTTAGTTTCCTCTATATATTGTTCTACTTCACCAAAGCCTTTCCAAAGTCACCGATACAATGCAATGAAGGCTTTTCTCATTTGCATTCTTCCTTTTCTTTTAAATGCTTTAATGGAGCCATGTTCCCCTTTGAAACTGCTAATTTGGGGCTAAGCAGTCATTCCTTTAGAGTTGTTTAAGGGATACAAAGCTATTCAGCAACAGGAAATCTCTCGGAGGACTGTTTTCCCCATTTATATAATTCCCTCTTTATGCTGGGGCAGGCTGTTTCCGCTGGGAAGCTGGTAAACAAGGATTCTACATCAAAGCTTACTGATGGTGTAATTTTTCCACTGTGATCTAAGGTTTTACTCAGATTATGATTTTTCAGTTGAACCAGAAGGCTACCTGCAGTTAGACTGAATAATTAACTGAACTGAAATTTCCCTCAGCTTTAAGCCAGAACCACAAGGGCACAGTGGTAAACATGTTTGCTCTCAGGCAAAAGGTTTCAGGCACTCCAAGCTCAAAATTAACTTTGTTGGTATTAACGAAAGGTGTCCATATATATATATATATATAGTGCTGCCTCTTTGTAACGCAATAGTCAGCCACCATAGTTACAAGACCATGCCATTAGCGTTCCCCCTTATAACATGTCTTTTAATAATTCGCTACAACATTTCAGCTTATACTATATATATAAATATATTACACAGGGTAGTAAGCACATCTTTTATGTCTCTGTCTTTATCAAGATGCCAGATATCTTTGTCTGCCCAGGGGAGAACGGTACTGTTATCTTTTTCAGATCGTAAATTGGTTAGGGTGTTTTGATCTTCCTGAGTCTTTGGGAGTCACTTAGATGCTGCACTAGCATCAGGTTCTGTAAAGCTATGAAGTGTCTCTTTGATGATATTTTAATAAGATATTTTTTTAGGGAACAGTGGCAAAGTTCAACCCAATAAGGAGAGTGGTTTTGTTTTTTTCTGTTGATCCAGTTGACTCTAACTGCTAAAGTTGTTGGTTTATTTTTCTTTTTGTCAACACTTCAGAATTTGTTTCTGTTTTTGTTGTTGTTGTTTTTTTACAATGAAATGCACTGATGGGTAATACAAGTTGGAGAATGTTTGTAAAATGTATGTGGTCACTTGACTTGTCATGTGATTCAATCGACCTATTTAAGCTCTATTAGAGGTGTTTTCTGTTTATGAGCAATACTGGTAAAGCAGAAGAATTTCAATGACTTCACAATGGGCATAATAGTGGTTGCCCATGTAACTGGCTTTCCCTTCTACACAGTGACCAACGTGTCCATGAAGACAGTGTCTTGTGAGTTCCTGGAATGGTAACATTTGCAGAAAACCATCACCGTATGGGGCAACTCAGGTCCCAAGCAGGTCATGACGGATCAAGACGTGTGTTGCTGACCTACCCACTATTAAGCCCACTCTGTAGTTTTTTGGCCACTCCATGTAGTGGGAAATGTATAAAAAAAAACAGCTTGCTGAAAAAAATAAAACAGTTAGATCTTTGATATTTTCAACCCTGAAGGAGTTTCACCTTTGCAGAAGAGAAACTGAATTGCCTGTTGGCAGTATGACAAAAACAAAAATCTGATGACTTCTACAAACATTTATACAAAGAAACAAACATTGCAGAATATTACCATGTAATGCACTAGTGGGATATGGTTACAGCCCTGTGATTTCTTATTGCTCTCAATTCCCACTCCAGGAGAAAGGTTTTGGAGTGTTAATACGTGTTAAAATACATTGAGGGATTACAGCGAGATCCAGCCTCGGAAAGAAAGTGCAATCCCACTAGACACACCCCAACATGTGCAGAGAGGATCTTTCACAAGGCGCAGCAAGGTCATACTCTACACAATACAGCTAAGTAGATCTGAGAGTGACAAGGATGATCTAGGGAGCCATTTAAAACAAGGTAATAAAATGTAATTGGTCTTTTGCTAATATTAGGAGAAAGTAATGGTTTTGTTTTTTAAACATGACCAAATCAGCAGGGTTCCTCGTTATGCCTTTGGTGTGTGTCATGTTCAACAGGACTGCTTTATTGAATTAAGTCTGCCCAGGTGAACAAAGCCATCATGCTATTGTGATCCAGGGGACTGAAAAATAGCTTCACAAGCTGGTATCCTTAAGGGGTTTAAACATGGTTTACTAGTCACAGCCATTTGATTACACTCTGGTGTTAAATGCAGTCTGCAGTACCCTCAATCAAAACCCAATCTTAATATAATGTGTACAATTGCTCCCGTAAACCCTTGAGCAGCATTGAAGGTGTGTAGCTCCACATGATCTCACAGAGACACAGTGGCATGCAGAAACTCCCATAATAACTATGCTATGAATATTGTACAACATCACATCTTCCTAAAACCTGTAATATTCTGTCTCAATATGTATTATATAAACACGGCCCTGCCAAATGTTCAGTATGTGAGGTTAGACTACAGCATAAGCATATCTGTGATAGACTCTAAGACATGTGGAAAGTAGGTGTCAATTGAACTCGATTAGTTCCAAGAAGAGCACCATTTTGGGGGTACACATCCTGAGCCGGGAGAATAGGATTGATTCAAGCGTTTTGGTGATACTCTATTGGTGATAAATGAAAAGAAGGAAGGTTGCAAGACTTAAGAGATGGAACTTTGCTTGCTCTGGTATTAGCTGTGACACATTCTGTCATGGTCCCCTGATCCCTGATATCAATCCCACAGAAGGTTTATTGGATTGGATTTGCTGAAATGCTACCTCGGTTCATGTTCCACCTTGCCCTTATCCCAAGCCTGCAGCCTTGTTGGAGAGTTTGGACTACATGCCTGACAAGAGGGTCTAGACTTTACTGTCTAGTTCGGAAGTATAAACTGTATGTAATACACTATCCTCCAGCATGTACAGTATTATATGGCAGCATGGTGTATATGGAGAAGCGTTTAGAGCAAATGGTATGCGTATCTCTTAGAGCATCTACTAAAATATTTAATACCCTCTAAGGAGCAGCAAATCCACGTTGCCTTTAAATAACAAATAAAAGAGAGGTTAATAAAATTGACTGTGTGCAAATATTTCAAGCTCACAAATCTCCAGCCATATTGTACTGTGTACCTTTGAGTTTGTCCACCCACTTGACAATAGCAACAAAGCAAATGTTCTTGGTTCCTCCATGTCTAATCGTTATGTCCACACAGACCACTAAATACAATGCAATCACAATCTTCTTTCTAGTGTACTGTATTTATAGTTACAGTATGTTCTAGTATTGTGATGTAGATCATGTTTATTTTACCATTGGAATTGTGGCTTCACTTACCTTATCTGCAGGGACAGGCGAACATGGCAAGCTGTCTTTGAATCCATTCCATGACTAAGAAAAGAACTGCATGCAGTAAATTATTAAGTGTAGGACTCAAACTCTTCCTACAGTTATGTCTGTGGCCATTATCCACCATTAGGAACTTTTGCAGTTGCCAGACTACTATAGCATGGATACAAAAAACCCTGTCTGTCATCCCCTCTATGCATCTTTTCTTCTTTAAACCCATTTATTTATAAATAAGAAACCCCATCAAAGACTTTACACTGCAACAATTTTCTCTCTACAGTGTGTCTCCTTTAAGTGTTTACTCAGTCAGGTGTTTCATTCTGCAACTACAGCCAACTTGATGCTTTCTCAGCTGCTTTTTGAGATGTTTTTAAACGGCTCCTGGATATACAGTACTTGCAGTAGCTTCACAAAGACCAACATTATATTATGCAGGAGTGAAGGGTTCTTGGTTGGAGTTCTTTCTGTGTTGGTTTTCTATACTGACTGCAGGAATACACTTTTCTGTGCCATAATGGCTCTGATTAAGGTACATAAACTAATACTGAATATAATATATTTTGCATTATAAAATCCTTGGTAGCACATCATTATGTGTCTCTAAGTATGCTGTAATTCCACTGTAATTGCATGTTAGGAATAAACATGCAAGTGGGGCAATACTTTTCATTGCCACAGTATATGCTGTATACATGTAAGGTATATGGAAAAGCTTGCTGAAAGCTGTCAAGAAATATATAAATAAATCATATAGAAAATTCCAGTGCAATGCGGTACGTGCCTCCAGTTAAAACGCTGTGGACCGAGAAGGATATTTGTACCATCACAGACTGGATGATATTTCCATATCATGGAGTATGGATACCAGAAATCACATTTTCAAGAGATTTGTGCCGGCACACAAGGTGCCTGACATTCACAGCAGTGTGGTGGATAAGCAGAAGCCTCGTGTGAATGAGAGCCCCCCACGGGGGAGCTTGACTAAGAGCACATCCTGGGAAATGAGATTGGACTTTTTCACCCAACAAGTAATAGTCGCAACAAATGTCAAACCTGTCTGTGTTTTACGCTAGCAAAACCAATTATTCAATAGGCAGTTACGGTTGAAATGGTAGTTCATGCTGATATGTGTGAGTGGCTCGCTATGGAAGGCAGAGAGAAGAGGTAGTTGTGTGGTGCAATTTGGATTTCCTGTTCAAATTAAATGACCTTAAAAAGCAGTTTGCTTTGGGTATCATGGATTCACAAAATACAATGGCCTCTTCTTGTTCAAATGTCACAGTCATTTTAAGGATATGACTGTTGCCATGTATTACAATAACTCAAGTAGTCCAAGTTGCTGCAGATGACAGTAATTTCTTTAGGCAGTGCTCCCGTTACTCAGGAGTCCAAGGAGGGACCCACATCATCCCAAATCAAATATTTCCCTGTTGTGGGACAGAAAGGCTTGACACTGAAAGGCTTGAGACTTGATTATGAACAGGTGGATTTCTGTCATCTCTTGTCTATGATTAGATATGATGACGACATGAAAGACCAACTGCCTTAGGCAGGACTTATTCACAGAATTTTAGGAATAAAAGTCAGAGGATGCAGCAAAGGATAGGAGAAGTCAGACACCAGCCTTATGTAAAATAAACAGGACCCAGATGGTGCTGACCATGAAATGGAAGTGCTGAAACTCCCCAGGCAAGCCCTGTGGTAAACATGGTAAGCCAAGCAAAAAAACAGGCCATCAGATGGAAACTGTACAAAGAGAATCAGACAGCTAACTAAACACAGGGACAAATCAGGACGACACATCCAGATATAGATCAAGAAAAGCAACGTCAAATTGGACTTCCATGTCATCGTTTATGTTAGAAAACCCCCCGAAGTGCTATATAGATGGATGCTTCTTGTTGAACAGAGGAGGAAAATGCAGCACTAAATGTTTCAAAAACCAGAAAAAATAATATTGTATTTTTCTTGGAAGTGCATTCAAGCATAATGACTCCGTTATTGGCCTTGTGTTGATATGCAAAGTACTGGAAAGGAACTTCCTTAAAACAATATAGATGTCATGACCGAAGATTAAACCCCAATCTATTGTCCAATACACTGTCTTCTGTGCTAAAAAGGCATGGAACTGAGCAGAAACACATCTTAGACATCTAACCATCGGTATACCAGAGAGGTTATTCTGGGACAAATATTCATCACTTTGTACAAATGCAAGGTAACACAGAAGAGCGTGTGAGATTTCTGCCAGTATAGATTTGGATGTGCCATAGCTGTACAATAGTGGCATTCGGCAGACTAGCTGTCAGAGAGGTATCAAATGTATACATTAGGAATCCAAATACAAGCAACATTTCTAATTTGTAATATGAAAATAAGATGCAGTACCTTAAGTAACTTGGGGTCAATAAGGACACCAGGATCTGCAGTCAGGAAAAAAGTATTAGAGAACCGAGAGGAACTTATTGAATGCTGTATTGACGTTTACGAGAACTAGGACAGAAGGCAGTCCGGAGTCACGTCTAATAACACAGTAATTAGAAGGGTTATGCCACAGGCTGAAGAGGGACTGAAGGGTATCATATTGAGAATGTGAGAGAAGGTGGACTTAAAACAGAGGAACAACAAGGTACCACATTGTTGATAAGAAAGCAGCTTTGAAACTGGGTTTTAGTTTACTTAGTTTCAACGTTCAGAAAATAAACTAAAATACAATTTGTGAAACAAGTTTGTTGAATGAATGTCAAACATTTACAATGACTATTTACCACATAACCAACTGAACTTTTCAAAGCAGGATTCATTTTTTGCCAAACTGCACTAAAAGGGAATTGAACATATGGCTATTTAACAGCATGAGGTCATAAACAGAGAAAAGCATTCACGGTGGAAGTTAAATGCACAGATAGCTTCATCTATCAAGTAAAGCTGCAAATATACATTCAAACAAGCTTTCTAAAGCTGCTTTTTTATCAGTGCAACTGTTTAATTTCATCAGATAAATATTTTGACAGCAGGTTACTGCAAGAGGATTTGAAGCCTATAATAGAAGGAGGGGTCCACTAGATTACTTTAACAGACTGTGTTATGCAATTACGAAGAGCTTAACCATATCTCTGTTTAATCAATGATTTAAAACACTTTTATGCTATGCATTAATAATATATACAATTACTGTATCTTTACATCTACTCATTGCATTATTCAGTCACATGGTGTGTTATGCACTCATTCTCTAACAGTTACATTTTTAGCCAATTGGTATTCATGGAGAACATCTTTCACTCCATGTTCAGCAGTGAATTGGTCTGAAAGGATCAACTGTCTTCTCTTCTTTTACACACTCTCTGCTGTCATTTCCTGGGGATAATATGTTTCTTCCAACATATCTGGTGAAGAGTACAGTACTGTGCAAAAGTTTTAGGCAGGTGTGAAAAAATGCTGTAAAGTAAGAATGCTTTCAAAAATAGACATGTTAATAGATTATATTTATCAATTAACTAAATGCAAAGTGAGTGAACAGAAGAAAAATCTAAATCAAATCCATATTTGGTGTGACCACCCTTTGCCTTCAAAACAGCATCAATTCTTCTAGGTACACTTGCACAAAGTCAGGGATTTTGTAGGCATATAGTCAGGTGTATAATTAAACAATTATACCAAACAGGTGCTAATGATCATCAATTCAATATGTAGGTTGAAACACAATCATTAACTGAAACAGAAACAGCTGTGTAGGAGGAATAAAACTGGGTGAGGAACAGCCAAACTCAGCTAACAAGGTGAGGTTGCTGAAGACAGTTTACTGTCAAAAGTCATACACCATGGCAAGACTGAGCACAGCAACAAGACACAAGGTAGCTATACTGCATCAGCAAGGTCTCTCCCAGGCAGAAATTTCAAGGCAGACAGGGTTTCGAGATGTGCTGTCCAAGCTCTTTGAAGAAGCACAAAGAAACGGGCAATGTTAAGGACCCAGACGCAGTGGTCGGCCAAGAAACTTACTGCAGCAGATGAAAGACACATCATGCTTACTTCCCTTCGCAATCGGAAGATGTCCAGCAGTGCCATCAGCTCAGAACTGGCAGAAAACAGTGGGACCCTGGTACACCCATCTACTGTCCGGAGAAGTCTGGTCAGAAGTGGCCTTCATGGAAGACTTGCGGCCAAAAAGCCATACCTCCGGCGTGGAAACAAGGCCAAGCGACTCAACTATGCACGAAAACACAGGAACTGGGGTGCAGAAAATGGCAGCAGGTGCTCTGGACTGATGAGGCAAAATTTGAAATATTTGGCTGTAGCAGAAGGCAGTTTGTTCGCCGAAGGGCTGGAGAGCGTGCACGAATGAGTGTCTGCAGGCAACAGTGAAGCATGGTGGAGGTTCCTTGCAAGTTTGGGGCTGCATTTCTGCAAATGGAGTTGGGGATTTGGTCAGAATTAATGGTCTCCTCAATGCTGAGAAGTACAGGCAGATACTTATCCATCATGCAATACCATCAGGGAGGCATCTGATTGGCCCCAAATTTATTCTGTAGCATGACAACGACCCCAAACATGCAGCGAAAGTCATTAAGAACTATCTTCAGCGTAAAGAAGAACAAGGAGTCCTGGAAGTGATGGTATGGCCCCACAGAGCCCTGATCTCAACATCATCGAGTCTGTCTGGGATTACATGAAGAGAGAGAAGCAACTGAGGCTGCCTAAATCCACAGAAGAACTGTAGTTAGTTCTCCAAGATGTTTGGGCCAACCTACCTGCCGAGTTCCTTCAAAAACTGTGTGCAGGTGTACCTAGAAGAATTGATGCTTGATGCTGTTTTGAAGGCAAAGGGTGGTCACACCAAATATGGATTTGATTTAGATTTTTCTTCTGTTCACTCACTTTGCATTTAGTTAATTGATAAATATAATCTATTAACATGTCTATTTTTGAAAGCATTCTTACTTTACAGCATTTTTTCACACCTACCTAAAACTTTTGCACAGTACTGTATATATGTGCAGTATGCTGTGCATGTTACTGCCTTTAGCACTGATGCAGATGCAGCCCTGTACTTCCTTACAACATCCCAGGAATCGCTCTTCATGTGAACATGGGAGGATTTAGCATGTCGGGTATGTTGTTTCAGCTTTTCACTGATTACACTTGTATGAGAAAAGGAAATTGTATTGCAAATAAACAAATAGAGTACTAAGTTATACAGTACATATACAGGTTTGCAGTACTGTCATTTTTATTAATTTTTCTTGGAATACAAACACCTGGATCAGTCTATCTGCACAATCTGATGTTTTGTGCTCATATTATTCAGTTGATTAAAACATCATTTTTACAAATAGAGACAGACCCATTTTTACAAACAGAGACAGACCCATTTTTATAAACCTACACCAGTTCATTGTCGTGGTATGAGCACCTGGATTAATTTCTGTTTTAATGTGCCAAACACAAAAAGCAAGAGATTACAATCCAGGCCACTCACTTGCATGGAACTGGAGCTGGACTGACCTGACCTGGGGCAATGCCACTGCTAAGTGTCACACATAAGAGCTGTTCAGCTGGAATCAGTTTGAGCTGTTGTACAAAAAACAGATGGGATTAAGATATAACCGAAAAAACGTAGTATCTCTCAAACATAATTTCTCAAACACCCTGATTTCTGTCAAATACACCAAATACTGCAGTGGAGCCCTGCTGAAGCTTCTTTCTGGGGTCAGCCAGGTTACCAGACCCATTGCACAGAGCACAAATGGATAACTATGCAGCTTGTATTTGCAAATGATTCCACATAGAAAACAATGTCTTTTTGGCACAGTGCTGCACTTGTCATTATAGCAAATCGATATCTTTGTTTTTCCCCATGCACTGCCTTTCAGCAAAATCAAGCCAAACAGGACTTTTAATGACAATGCTGGGCCCATTAATGCTTGGGCAGTCACAATTTTGCTTGTAACAATGACTCTGGAACGAACAGTTGTATACCCAGAAGACAGGATTAAAAAATATCACTGAATCTTCCAGTAGCAAGGCATGCCTATTGCCTGATAACCCACTCTGCTTTACAATGTACCTGCTACTTTTGAACATGTGTTATTTTAGGTTTTAATGAAGATTAACAAAGAATAATAGTTTATTACTGTAACATTAATGATACGTCATTTGTATAAAGCTTCATATCACGTTATAAAGTAATAAGGTTTCCTATAAATATATCATTTCTTATCAATCTCTTTTTTTATTTGTTCTTCAAATACTGCAGTGCTATAACATGTTGTTATTGTCTAATACTCTTTATAACCTAATTTGTAACACATTTGTAAATGCATTATTTTGATTCATTTTTAACAAGTGTCTTGAAAATGTTGCATGTTTGAAAATGAACTCAGTTTTGCAGTTATTACTTATTACAGTGGTTCTTGTGCCAGTCCTCTTTTGTTTGACTAAATGGTACAAAATCAACCTTATTACAAACATGCCTTAACAGGTCATACAGGTCTTATTTCCCTGGTCGTTCACTAAATCTGTTACAAGCTTCCTCATCTCAATGAAATGCAAGTTTGTTTTTGTTCCTGCAGATTTTCAAGTGACTTATATATTTAAGCCCGTAGCTGCCAGAAGTTGCTTTATGTCCCAGTGTAGGGGCCCATAAGGTAAAATGGGCTCTGAATAGAATTGGATCAGGATCTGAGACATGATCTTTTAGACAGTGTCATTTTCTCTTTATTGCTCACATTGCATTCTATACTGTCTGTATCAAAATCAGTGGTATTTTTCTGGACATAAATATACCAAGCATCAAAAGAAACTTATCACTATTATAACACATTTATTTAAAAATATAAGGTATATAAATAATGGACATTGACGAAATGTTTTTGGTTTCTTTTTAATCACTCGATCATTCATCCTTGACCATGACATGCTTGAGTGACTATGACTGAAGCATATGCACTTAATCACCTAATTAGTGAGACAGTTGATTGGACACTGGCTATGGAGTGATTTCAGCTGTTGAATTGCAAGCTTGAATAAAAGCAATAAAGAACATCACAAAAAAAAGCAATATGCCACGTCTGTCAAGAGAGCAGCACCATCGTGAAATCAGCATGTTGGATGCTGGACTAGGGCAGCGTACTGTAGATTGCCATCTTGGGTGCTCACAGCCAGCGATTTCAAACCTGGCGAGACGGTATAAACAGAAACACTCTGCCAATGACAGGCCACTAACTGGGAGACCAAGAGTCACAACACCTGCCCAAGATCAACAGATCATTTTGCAGCATCTTTGTGATGTCAGTTGTTAATCAGCACAATAAAAAGTCACTGAACCTGCTCTAAAACAGTTTGTCATTTTCAGATCACAGCTAGTGAATTTTATCCAAATATAAGGGATACGTTCCTTTTGATGCTCAAATATAAGTTTCTTTTGATGCTCATTATACAATCATACATACAGTACTCAGGCTTGCCTATTATACATACATACATACATACATACATACATACATACATACATACATACATACATACATACAATGTCCTATTGTAAATGACTCTGCATATAATACACAGTTCACAGCCAACCTCTGTAAAGCGCTTTGTGATGGTGGTCCATTATGAAAGGTGCTATATAAAAATAAAGATATTATTATTATTATTATTATTATTATTACATACATACATACATACATACATACATACATACATACTGTTAATACTGTTACATCATCTGGTGTCTATGGCAGATTTGTGCCCTATCTTTCCTTACTGACCATGCAAACAGAAGAATTAGTAAAATAATTTGTATCAGGAAAAGAGATTTGGTTTCAGAGAGCTTAAATCTTCAGGGTAAGAATGCTGGTCACATTATCCTATCCTACAGATCAATACAAACCATTACAGCCTACTGTCAACTAAAAAAAGCGACATGCATTTTAATGCTGCACACACAATAGTACAGGTGTTGAAGGCATCGTTTATATATAGATCATTAAACTAAAGAAAGAACGGTAGAGATAAAAAAAAAAAATCTACAATTAGATTTGTGTAACATCTTTTACCAGGAAAAGATCTTCAGAGTAACAACACCATGTACATTAAAAAAGCACAAACATGATTTGTATACATTGTCCTTCACTAGTTATGATTCTCATGCCACAGGGGCAAAGCGTGGGTGTGAAGTGAGGTCAAATAAGCATGCATCTCAACTACTATGCAAAAGAGCCAGGCTCATCTGTATTTGTTACTATACGTGAACATTGGTGGAGTTTTCTAAATGTCTAATTTATTTATTTTAATGCACAAGTGATTATTTCTTACAGTATATGTCTTCCAAACTCCAGCCATTTCGTAGTTACTTTTATCTAAGTAACTCAAGCAAATGCTAATATTTATTGATTTCAAAGTATTTCAAAATGTGTTAAGCACAACCAAGCGGTGCTTCTGCCATAGTGATTTTTAACTATGCGATACTCTGCCTTACTGTATCTGTGGATGCCAGTTAGATACATTCATTGGGGATGTCAATGAGGCTGCAATGTTATTTGTACTCTACATTTTTGTTACAGTCTTCCTTGCATTTTGCAATAATAGCTAACATGAAATGATCATGGTACTGTAACATGCATATTGAATCACAATGAAGTAATCATTATTTCATGAAAACATCAATAGTTTTTAACGCTGGTATGTCTTCGGCTAACCTTTAATAATCAGAATGGAAACTTTATGGTAAAGGTTGTTAAAACAAAAATGAAGAAACACGGCTAGGGATGGAGCGGACGAGGAGAATGATGTGTCTACTGACAAGGAACCACTCTTCCAATCCAGCTCAAACGAGGGGAACAGAATTCATGTCAGTGAAACAAAGATTGTTTAGCTACAGATGTACTACTTTAGGTACACAGCAGGTAATAGACTAAATCACAAAATGTTATATAATGAGTTATATAAAAAGTGTTTTTTTCTAAGGCAATATTAATTGACTTTAGTTTATCTTGAAAAGTTTAATGAATGCCAAACTTTAAAAAGACCTGATCGTCAATGCTTTATGTGTGCCCAATAAAAACACCTGACCTTGAATTATCCAGATATTCTCAGCTATTTTTCTGCTAGTTTTGTTTACTGTTCCACCAGCATTGACTTCTACAGCCCCAAGCTGACTTGTATTTAGCTGAACACGCTTGTTGAATCTTGATATGCAAAGAAAAAAAAATAGTATCAGAAAAAGTTGTTCACAGGGGGCAGTCCATTCATGTCGAGTGTTTCTGTTTAGCTTGTTTTAGAAAACCGACTAACAATTCACAGCCTGACACTCTTTCAAACAATCGTTAGCATTTCTCATTTTAGATTGGCACAGATTTTGCAAACCCTGTGTCAATAGCAATTAGATCCAGCCCAATATTTGACCTGACCAGATGCTGGTTGGACTGTGTCTGATAAGGATGTGCAGACCATATCATCTAGATCTTAGTCCACACAGAGAACTGTTTCCCTTTTCACTGACAAAATTAGAAGCCTGACAATACTGATTTGCATTAACTTTAACCAGAGCCTTCAATCTATAATCATTCATGTCCACTTAATGTTTTGTAAGGGTTTTCAGATACACATCCATTAAGGGTTTGTGTTGTTGGATAACACCACACAAGCCAATTAGATTTGAAAGATAAAAACTTTAATAAATCTGTTTCCTTGTCAGCATCCTTTCAGATTACTCTTGTTAGCCTAACAATTAAGCAGTGAAATGGGAATTCATAGGTTTTTCAACACAACCAATGCACTTGGTGTCTGTTTTCTATATTTTATCACTTCCAGTCTGCATTGATAAATTAGAACGAGTCACTGGATGTCAAGTCAGGGGAATCTGATGGATGTCAGGAAGCCCACCTCTCTATTTCCCTCAAATAATACCTGCAAGATCGGGTTTGGAGGGATGCTACAATAGGGACCAGACTGTTTCTCAGCAGACATTCAAAGCAATTCCTAATAACACAACAATGCTTTGCAACCCACTGCGTTCCATATTGTGTTGGCAAGCATCCATCCATAACTTAACACTCTATCAAAATTCTGAGGTAAAACTAAACTAGAAAAACAAAGTGAAGTTGACAAGCATTCAGGCTAATGTCTTCATCTGTGTACTAGAAATAGGAGGAAATATCCCAGTTTTCCTATAGAAATGATTTTAGATTAATATCCCTGATCGGTTCCACTTAATTAATTAGGTTAATTCTTATAACAAGCTGTGTAGAAGCCTTGTAGAGATCCAATTCACAGAAGAAGCCAGGTATACCTGTGTATGAACTTTATTTTTGCAAATAAACCTTTTTCACCGAAGAAGGAACTAGACAAAATGTTTGTCTTCTTCACTTAATTTCTTATAAGTTGTATTTTGATTCATTAATAAAATGGATATTTGTGAAATTGTTCTGTAAACTGATATTGGCTTCTTTAACAAAATGTCTAAAAATGTTTCCTGAATAATATTGTATCTATAATGTACTATATTCATATGGATGTGTTATATATATGTATAGTAAATATACCATGTCAATGCACTTTCTAATAGCCTTGTATATTATTATTCGACCAATATTGTTATATTTTGCTTAATTTTTTAATTTTAGTAAAGTTATAATTGAGTTATTTGTCTCATTTTTGGGTGTTGAATATGACTGCTGTTACAGATGATCATATTTAAGTTGCTACGACAACCTCCTAAGAATCTTACCCTTTTTCTACTGTAGTTGCCCGATAAGCATAATCATTAAGCAGTTACTATCCTCAATATCAGTAATTTGTAGGTATTCATAGTGAACAATCCTTCAGCTGTAGTGGCACATTAAATATTGCAAGAACTGAATAAATACATTTTAATCTCCGGCATTTACCCTGGTCTCTTTTATGTATTTTATATTTCAAAATATATTTCTTCACGTATCTCAACTGAAAAATAACCTTTCAGTTTCTATGAGGATGCGTTGTTACTGCTTCTTACCTAGTTACAGTGGAGTGCTCGGTCAAATAGGTCAGGTGACACCTGTGAGTCCTTACCTGAGCTGCAATTTAAGCACAGAGTTTCCTGGCCTATAGTCCTGTGCCTTAACCACTCGAGGCAAAACGGATCTATACGGATATAAAAATGCCCTGAAAGGTATTTAACAGGAGGACAGAATCATCTGAATATCCTGGAGGGTGCTGTAAAAACAATGTCAAGGAAGTGTTTTCCTCAGAATTTAATTTGAGATATCGGTGCATGTTAATTTGTCTTACAATGCTTTAGCATTGTCTGATTCAATGGGTCGATGAATACAAATTTAGAGAGGGTTTTCTGTTTAGTCCATTCAAATCTATTTGTAAAACCTCATGACCCTCCCTCGTCACAGAAGAGCTTGGAAGAAATTGATAGTGGTTACATTAGTCTGTATATTCCTTGGCCTCTATTTATCAATGTGTCGCTACTCCATTAAGTGAGGTCTGAGGGATCGGTACTATCTTGACCATATATTTATATTTTATACTGTTTCAGCAGTAATACTGGACATAGAGAGAATTACCAAAGACTGTAAAAAGGGGGTCGTTTCTAAAAAATAAGTTATTTCTTTCCTTTTAGCTTCTGATAATAAGACCTTTCTGCCCAGTGACATACCGTATATTCTTTATGCACAAATAAATAAATGTATCTATATTTCACACTAGACTGCCCTTTGACACTTACTGATTTCATTCAGATCATACAACCCAATATACCCCAATTATACCCACTTTGTGTATTTTTAGGCCTCAGGAGTGGTCTTATTTTCATTCGTTAACACTTTATTCAGTCATGTGTGACCCAATAGGGCAATGTATGTACTCCACATCTAAATACATACTGTATACAAGAAGAAGAACATATCTTCTTTATGCCACAGTGCACCCAGGATTATATAATAACAATTCTCTGAGTGACATCAGACCAGGAAGCCATGGAAACAAGCTTTAATGCGATCCTGTTGTTATCACCCACCAGGGGCCATTCTGCAGCCTATACCATATGCCGCATTGGTAGTTTCTATTAAGAGGGAAAAAAAAGAAAACCTATCATGAAAGAAAAAAAAGAAAACCTATCATGGAGTTCTGACTGCTTGTAAGGTCTTAATACTGAATTATAATTAATTGAAGTCTTAATGTGATTCCAAATTAAGCCTCTACATAAACCGCATTAAACCCTTCTTCTGTTCTACATGTATGTGCCATAGCGTGGCACAGGAAGAACCTTTACTGGTTTAATTTTGAATTATTTGAAGGGGCAGCTCAATAGATAACCTTTACAATGCTAGTTCAATTTAAAGATGTGCTTTCTCGCAAATGTAAGCTATTTTTTTTCTACCTTTAGTTAAACAGGCTGATCAGTTTTGTGGAGTTTCACTTTTCCTCGGATAGCTGTATTTTTAAATGACTCAGTGTGGGCTGCAAACAGTGGCAGGCTATTTTAATGATCTTAACAATGGTAGATCTTAATACCGCCGCCTTCAAACTCTCAAACCCACTCTAACATGGACCCTGCAGTATTTTTAAAATTATATTTATTGGTGTTAATATAGGCGGCAATACATGACCCCTGACAATACTATTGCAAAAAATCAGTTTGTTGTTTCTTTACAAATCTATTCAGTATACAGTAGAATAACATACAAATAATGCTAAATTCAGAGAAACTTGCCAGTTGTTAAGCCACCCTTTAATTCATTTTTACAAGCGTACAGTAAATATCAAAAATGCTTCATTTGTAAGGGGCTAGGTGACATGATGGACCACAACTGTTAACCTCAAATTCAATTCCAGCTTGGGACACAAATGACTGCAAAACAGGCCCACAATCCAGCACAATTTGGCGGACTTCTGCTTGCAGGAGGCCGAGGACTGAAAAACAATGGTCCTTCAAGTCCCTAATACCTCATTTTTCATAAATGCCAAAATGAATAATACTCCTGCTGAAAAATACATGGATAAATAATAAACTTCACAAAACTGCAGTTGGTTTAAAGTTGTTAATTTGTAGTCTTGGCTCCTGTTTCCAGTGGGAAACAGGTCTCAGATTGCTAGCTTCAAGGCTAATCAGACAACTGTGCCCTTTTAGAAATTCTCGTGAGGTTTCAACAGAAAGTCACGAATGGGCTATCTGACCTTTCTGAAAAAGCTTTTACAGCTGTGAACAGATCTGGCTAACCCCCATCCAGGGATGTAGACTGGGATGGGGAGTGTTTTGTTTTTGGTTAGTTTTTTTTTTTCTGTTTGCATGTTACCTTGAAGAGAAACCGTGAATTGTGTATAAAAAGTAGCTCATTTTCAATACTTTAATATATTTATTTATTTTATTTTTTAAAATCCTGTTTGTTTGTTTTTTACTCCATATTATTCAAACTCCCTCACATCAGCCCTTACCAATTGCAAACATTGCTGCTGACTGTATGTTTTGAAAGAGTGATGAATATCTCACTTACACTGTCTAAATCAATAAATTGAATTGTATTGCAGAACTTTGCTGCAAATCAGAGGGGAGAGGAAAAAAAACAGAAAAACTAAATCCAAAACCAAGATCAATGATTGTAAGCTTATTTGAGAAGCATTTCAGTAAGCTAAGTGTAGGTTTTTGTACAGCACAATATATACACTGCTGTGCAAAAGTCTTAGACATATTGTATTTTTCTACTCTGATGCATTATGAGCATCAACAATTTACTCAAAGCCTCTCCTAGTGTTTTCTACTTCTATAACAACCTTGACTTGCATAAAGAAGGAAAAACACTGAGATAGCTTGCATAACTCGATTTTCAAGGTGTGGTATCCGAAGCATAATCAACAAGTCCAGAGAAACATCATCTGTAATTGACAAACCCAGGACTGGAAGACCCAAAAAGCTGTCTAACAAGGATGAGCAATACTTGAAGATAATATCCTTAACAAATAAAAAGAAGACAAGCATTGAATTGACAACAGAACTGGCAAAACTGTCGTTGTCCATCAGATCAACAATACGAAGGTCACTCTTGAAATCAGGACTTAAGGAGGCTGTGTGGTCCAGTGGTTAAGGAAAAGGGCTTGTAACCAGGAGGTCCCCGGTTCAAATCCCACCTCAGCCACTGACTCATTGTGTGACCCTGAGCAAGTCACTTAACCTCCTTGTGTTCCGTCTTTCGGGTGAGACGTAATTGTAAGTGACTCTGGAGCTGATGCATAGTTCACACACCCTAGTCTCTGTAAGTCGCCTTGGATAAAGGCGTCTGCTAAATAAACAAATAAAGTGTTTCAGTAAGAATACCTCTGTTAAGAAAGGGGAACAGGACTAAAAGGCTAAAATATGCACAAGAACACAGAAATTGGACTATGGAATAATGGTCAAAGGTGCTTTGGACTGTTGATGGATGGACAATGAGACCTGTGCCTTCTGCCAATTCTGTTGTCAATTCAACAGAATTGGCAGAAGGTTTGGGGGAGCGTATTACAGGGTTTTGTATGAAGTAAATGGTATGTGGATTTTAGTTCACTAAAAGATAGAGATGATGATGATCTGTTGATCTAAACAGCCATCCCGATATCTCTAAATGGATCATTAGTTTCAAATTCACATTACGCACGTCAGAAGATTTGAGCTATTGGTAGATATCAAAGCCAGAAGCATATAAATATTCATGACACTACCATATATACCAGCACAGTATATCTCAAATTCAGTTTCAAGAATTCTTACAATTCTCAAAACCAATTGAAATCTAAAAAGGATTACAAAAAAAGACAAGGATTTACCTGTTATGTGTAGTTTGATGAAGACATCAGAAATAGTTTTTCCGGCACCTTAAAATCAATACTATATAATTATATTAAAATAGGATGTATGGAAAGTGTTTCTGGAGAGCTAACATTATTTATAGATCTGTAAAATATTTTTAGGTAGCTCTTAATGTAAAATATGTCAATCTCATAACTGTTGATATTTGATTAAACAATACTTTTTTTTTTTAAATACTTAACAATATTTTAAAAGGATGTCATTAAGTGATTTTCTAAGATGTAAGATTTTCTCATTTGGATAGATACATTTGATATCTAAAAAAAACAACCAGAAGATATGTTGTGTCTGTAACTCTGACAATCTGTTCATGGTGTTTTACATAAGAGAGTTTGATATTGTCAACATATAGCACTGAAGCACATAATTTAGATATTTTATTTAACATCATGCAATTAAATAAACTATAAAATTATATTGCAAAAGTCTACCGGAAATGTCACATGTTTTTATTTTTGTCAGTTTTTCGTTTAGTGTATGCAAAACTACAAAGCGGTATGTAATTGAAAATGTTTACGTAACATTATTCAGCAGGTTTCATTTGACTTTATGAAGCAAAATTAGTTAATTCTGTAGGGTGATGCAAAACTTTCATTAAGTGTCTCTGATTACTGTGTATTTACGTAGTAGTTACTTAGTAAATATATGTGTATTTACATGTAATTACAGTGCTATTATGCATAGTTACAACGTATGTAATGTGTAAAAGATTTTTGCATGATATAACCCTAACCCTGACCCTAACCCTGACCCTAACCCTGACCCTAACCCTGACCCTAACTCTAAACCGAACTCTAAACTTAGCCCTATGGGCCTTATGTACGAAAGGGTGCTGAACTTTATGGTGATCGATAATTGCAATTACAGTGCACGTTAATGAGTATTTACTATTACGATTTTATTCATTATCGGGCGAAATAGAGGGCATATATGAGTTTATTGTGCCATACTATGGTAATCAGAATGCATGATAATGTATTTAAATGAGCATCCAGCTCAGAATAATGCCGTATTCACATGTGTGGCAGGGCAAAAAGTCGCTGCGGCGCCGTTTATTTAAATAACAAAAATAAATAAATATTTAAACAAAAAGACTTGCTCACAGAGCACAAAAGAAGAAAAAAAAGGTTTTAACAAAAACAAATCACAAACACGAAAACTAAACCATACAGGTCAGGCTGAGCAAACGCTTTCACTGATCCTGTATTACTATTCCTCTCGCGCTCCGCTCGCTCTCGTTCCTCCTCTGAACACCCACCACCAGTGCAGAGAGCTGCAGGCTTTTATATCGTAGCCGAGGGGTTTAACTGGCTAGTAATTATTCTATTACCCCTCGGCCACAATCTGCACGAGTTTATTAATTATTCCTGGCAGAGGACGAGCACCAATCTCGCCTCTGCCAGAACACGTTTTAAAATAAACAATACAAAAATCAAACAATCGGCTATGCCGTTAATACATTTTTTTGATAAATACAAATAAACAATAACACGGCTTTCGTCGTCATATTTACATCTAATAAACAATAATAATAATAAACCACAAATACAACAAAACAAAATAATAAACTGCACAGGGGCGGAGGGGGAGACCCTGTTCTAAAAATAAATAAACAATACAATTAAACAGCAGGGCTTTCTACCGCCCTGCTACAACATGGTATTTACTAAAGGACGTTAATTTTAGTGCACACATTAAAGGGATCATTTATTGGTGTGCATGAGAACCAGGTTTTAACCACTGATATTCAATTATTTTTACTGACTCAATTTGTTTGATTCATTCAATTTAGTGAATCAGTTCACTGATTCACTAATGTGAAATAAATACATCTTGCTGAATTACTTGGTTATGAAAATGTGTTTGAATGGAAAAATCTGGCAGCAAGTTCCATTTAAGTTGACTGTTCACTTGGTAGGCCGCACCGTGACTTCTGTCCGGAACACTTCTTTTCTCTTGTTAACAATGCTCAATGCGTGTTCTAATTCTGCAACTTTTCCACATAATGCCTGTTGATGCAGAAACCAGTGTAAGAAAATTGGTACTTCTGCATTTCTTTCTTTAATTATTTCCGCCACTCTGCTAGCCAGTCCACTCTTTTGTCCAGTCATATATGGTGCACCCTCTTTTGTAATCCCAGTTTCTTAATTCTGCACTTTCCAAGGTAATTCTGCTCTTTCCATGGCTTCTTGAGGTTTAAAAATAAGTCATTTCCTGAGGTTGTGTTGTTCATGGCATCCACAGCACTTTTCAGAAAAAAAACCTTTAGTTGACTCCATAGCTTCTTTCATTTCCAGTAAACTCAAAATGTGTTGCTTTGTGCAGTGTATCATAGTGACGTCTATGTTATAATCTTTCATAACTGCAACTGTTTCGCTGCACATCAGACATATTGCCTTGCAATCAAAATTATTCATTGAACAAATAATCATCTGTCTAACGATTTTGGAATCTTCTGTGTTCCGCCTCCGTTACATCTCCAACTACTTTTTGGCTACTGATTTTAAATTTTACACAAAGTAAAATAAATAGTTTAAACAAGCCTTCGCTTCGCTATCCTAATCAAAAGTATGTCTGCTGTGTGCATGAGGTAACGGGTCATGTGTGCTATTTGATTGGCTATTTTACTACCTCTGTGAGCTGTGATTGGCTTAATGGGAATATCATTAATACAATGCAGACTGCACATGTTGAATATTGTGTCATATTAAAGAGGTGGGTTGTTTTAAAGAAGAATTGCAAAGCGATACAATGCGCACTAACTCCAAATTTAGTGCCCTTTTTTAAGTGAGGCCCATAACCCTAACCTATATATATCTATAAATGATAAGAGGGAGGAGCGGGGGTAGATAAGCAGTGAAATTTTGGGGTTCATGACCTCCCTAGAAAATGACTCTTATTCTGTTTGGCAGCTATCGTTAGAAGATTAAAATGACTATATTTTTTCAATCACTGTGAAAAATAAAATGGATTGGAATAGGGTACATTAGACAGAGTGTTCCAGGTACAGCATTGTGCTCTTCTCTTTGTAATTAGCTCTGACGAGTTTATGCAAGCCTTCAGCAATTTCAAATGCCCCCAATGATTGTGCAAACCTTACTTGAGGTTTATGTTTTGATTTGCTGTTAGCTTTTCTGACTTCAATTCATGAACTGCTTTTTACATTCAAACGAATAAAACTGCACTACACATTAAGTTGAAAATCACAGTTCTTGTCGTATTACCAGTTCAACAATGCATGACAAGGTTAGGACTGTTATCTTTTGCCCAGTACTTTACATTTAAAACATGCAATGTATGCATTTAAAATTAAAGAAAGAAACCTTTGACTTTGTCTTTAAAGTGGAAATTAGCCTGACGACATTGTCTCAGCACTTGTGAAGTAAAAGATTAGCAGTGGCAATGAACCAGTGCCAAGCCTCATTACAGCTGGGAGCTAATGCTCTACTTTTAACTTAATGATTTTACTTAAAGAACCTTATGGATATATGTATCCCTGGGAGGGAAAAGTGCTGAAGGAATATTGCTGCTGTCTTCATCTATGGCCAGAGCCAGGAATATAAAATGTAATTCGCATCCATCATTAAACAAAACAACTATAAAAGGTCACAGTAAAAGAAAGAGACCGTGTTCTGAGGTTTAGTGCATTAAAAAACATTCTTTTTTTTTTTTTTTTTTTTTTAACCCCGGGAGAAAAGTCTTTCTTAAATTTAGAACTTTATCTATGCAATTGCAAATGATAAAATGTTTTAAACACAATGAATAGCGGGCAATCTCAGACAGGGTTAGATGTAATATTCTTAAACAATACATTATTTTACAGTTAATTAATGTCTACACTACATTGATGCAGGTCTGAATGATGCGAAACCGACAAAACCTATATTCTTTAGCCTGTAAAAGAAACAATATTTATTGAATACAGCAGGCTCCACATTAGGTACATATGTTACAAACAGAGATTTATACAAGTGTTGAGAACTCTAGCATTGAATACCTTTTTGTATTCCAAGCTACTGTTTTACCAAGTAGAGTTTTTAAATCTAGTTTGAATTCATTGAAGTCCAACAGCAGAATGCTTGGGGTAATCACACTGTTCCAAATGACATGCGCTGTAATACAGATACAGAGTTTGATCTAAGCAAAGTTCTACACATTATTTTAATATAGCTGTGTAATTAGGGGTTAAACATACTATTTTTTCAAACACTGGACTGATATAAAAGTAATACTACTTAATACTACTTGAGGTTTTTTTCCACTCATGAGAATGGTCTTAAACAACCCATTTGCCTCTTTTCAGGGGCAGTCCGTTATCCAAACACCCTTTTTTGTGGATTAACTGCACTCAGAATACTTCCTCCCCTTGCTTCCCCTCTGACCTTTTTCATTTTTAATAGTTGCATTTCATAATTTTATAAAAATGTATTTCGTTATGAAAAATCATCACATACTAACTAATAAAGTATTACCACAGTTGAATGCTTTCAATTTTGTTTATGGCTATTACTTGCTAAAAGGCTCACACTGTACACTACTCTTAACATCAATAGATATCAATAACGTCAATCAATATCACTGAGAGCTAACCATGCAAAATGGAAAGGGGGAAGGGAGATCCTCTAGAAACAACAGATTGCCCTCTAGGGCAGTGTATACCTGCAAGCCATGCTACCATATAAAACACATTCATTGGCAAAAGCTGACAGACCCACCACTTCTAAATCAAAGCAACAAATCAATACAATGAAAATTGAACATGAGTGAAAGGGACACAGAGATCTTGCCATTATAATATCCATCTTCCACATTGCTTTATTAAAATGTCACTCTACAGGAAAGACAAGTTAGCCGAAAGGAATACATGTTCTGATACATGATGAAGTATTACTGTCCTGGCACTTGAAATGACCCGTTAAAAAAATATTATCAGTTTCTGGAAATGGCAAGGTCTCGATCATATCACAGACCCTGCTCCTTGTGCCGGCACACTGAAGAATATTCTCGTATTGCTTTTGAAAATCTCAGTACATGGTAGATCCTTATTTGTCTTCAATAGGCACAAGGCTCCTTGAGGTTGCACGCTCGTGCCTCTAACCTAGGGTTAAGCAGTTCTGATGCATCCCTCATATGCTGCCATTCCTTCTCCCTTACGACGGCTCTGGTATACATTATCCCATACGTAATGTTTTGGTGGACGTCTTCGAATTGAGACGGAACTGTTATTCCCAGTGACTATCAACGGCTGCTCTTCAGCATAAGATTTGTGCTGGAGGAGCAGTTGGATAGCATTTCACTTACCTAATCCAGGTCATTTGCTCCATGTGCAAAGTATATGGAACACTGGAGAAACAGGGGTGTACAGCTACAAACTCCACAGCGTTTCCTAAGGGCTGAGGATAATTTTTGATAGCGGTTTAATTAAACCAACAGAGGCTCAATTTTCAAGGCAGACAAATAGAAGTCCCATTGCACTTGCTTTGTTGTGATTTTTTTTTTTTTATTCAGTATTTTCCAGAGCTGATGCAGCAGCTTTTTAAAGACACACATCAGTGGCTCATGATGCTTTATTATAATAATGAGCTGCTCTGCCTGCTTGTTAAGAGAGTCCCAGTTAAATTGTGACCATTACTTTCTGTCTTGAAAGTGCCCTTGCGTACAGTAAAATTATGACATTTTGTTAGGCCAATTAAATGCACAGTGCAATAGTTCATTTTATACCTGTGTAATTTCAATTAGATATTTCTAAGTTTTTGTAGAACTTTCTGTAATCAATGGAGGGAATGTCTGTCTTACTACTACTGTGGTCAGCCGTCTTCCTGAGAGGCAACGCCTCTGCAGCTGTGGACGGTCCCTACTCTTTATTCTGTATCCGATAAGGCTTCTTGGCTCTAGATGACCTCACCTGCTGTGCTTGACTGTACTCTGTTCCAAGGATTCAGGCCTTTTACTTTCAATTGGATAACCATTGGTGGCCTTCCTGTGGCTTTCATTAACCTGCCTGACAACTCACAAAATGAGTTTTTGCTTTGTAGGTTTGATTGAATAAAACCATAATGAAAATAACACATAAAGTGGCACTGTACGTTTTAGCACTTCAACTTTCTTGATCTAGGAAGACACAGAAGCTCTTTCTCTTATATACAGAACGCTGCTCCAAATTATTCAGGGTTTATTCGGAGGTGTGTATGAATCATGTGTATTCAGGAAGTCTTCGAAACACTTAGTTCCAGTACACATACTCTCCCATACTGATAATTGGACACTTTTTCCAGAACACGCTGTAATGTCAGTTTTTTTTTAAATTTAATTTTACCATCACCTGATACCTGCATTAAAATGCATTAAGAGTGGTGTGATCAGGGGGACTATTTCAAAACAGGATTTGGGGATTTGAAGGGATATGAAGACACATACACACGCAGTTAAATGTTTTTTTCTTTTTTTTTTTGAACCCCAATTTAAACACTCCAATGAAATCTGAAAAGATACTGCCTGGGACTTGTATTGTCCAATATGAAGTAAATAAATTGAATTTGGAAAAGTCAGCAATGGAAAGTCTGACACAGTGCTCTAAGCAAGACGTTCAAGCTAATTCAGCCCATCAATACAAGGATAAAACTTCTGACTGAGAATGAAAGGTGTAAAACTGCATTTACTTCACAATAATTGTTATAATTGTTTATTCCTCCCCAGGTTGTGCCTTTATGTCCAGCATAGTGAGCAGCAACATTCGGTACAAGGCTGCATGCTCCCTTTTCTTCTCAGTAAATACAATTAAAACAAATTATGTGGTCCAATGATGTATGATTGTTAGCCATAGGACCATTTAATAGATGTTTGGAAACCACTGGCAATCATAAGTGACCACTAGTCACATGCATTATCTACTACACAGCAAACTGATGTGTGTCAATAAAGCAATGATAAAGCTGTGAGCACATGTTAATGTTCTAGAAAGGGTAGTTTCGATAATGTGGTTTACAGCTGCAATGTGATGAGCTAAGGACCAAATTGTTAAAATACTGTATTAGTTGCAATTATTCAGGGTGTCCTCATAGCCCTAATACCTAACTGGAACACTAGAATGAATATCCCCTTTGCTGTGAATGATCATACCGTGCATCATCAATATTGGAGGACCCATTCTTTAGATATACAGTACCTAAAAATGTAAGTGTGAAAATACCTCCATTATGCATCCCTTTGGAAGATACAATAAACAAGGCAAAATTATTTACCTTGCCCTTTATGACTTGGTTGTATAGCCAAAAGCCTAATCAGACAAGACGGTCTATTTCAATGATATGAACAGCAGCTGATCTAACTGTTGCTGCCCTTAACATCTGTGTTAATTAATGAATTTGCATCAATGATCAATCTTCACAAAATCCCTTTATGCTCGCCAGTGGGATGTTGGAAGTCCGTGATCACCAATCACTTTTTTTTTTTATTAAACAAACTATTGACCCCATCCGATTGTTTCATTATCTCCCTGACACAGACACACACGCAAACATAAGGCCTGCGTGTGCAGTTCATCGGGGGTTAACAGAAAACCCCACTCGTTTTACTATTGATCAGTATTCTTCACTGAGCTCCCTTTAAACAGTTTCCATTGCTTTCAGTTTAAATCCATTTTTCAGGAGCAAAGCACTAATAACATTTTGCATTAAGCATCTCTGTGATCCTATCAGTTTCTACATTTCTATTTACTCAGTCACGGATGGGAAGTTTAATACACCTCAAAGACACCTAATGTATGCGTTTGTATTACAATGCTAATTTATTATTTGCATTGATTCACTGATTGTGCCCCTGTGTCGTTGTGGCTGGAAAATTAAATGAATTACTTAACAATACCATTTTATAAAATTAGGGTGTTGAAGTAGGCCTAAGTCTGCTATTCCTGGGTAAAGCCTAGGCTTTTAAGTGATTGCTGGCTACTACTTAATCTCCAACAGTACGTAGCAGACTTACGTAGCTGAACTACAGTACATTTAAATATTATTATTTGTTTATTTAGCAGACATCTTTATCCAAGGCAACTTACAGAGACTAGGGTGTGTGAACTATGCATCAACTGCAGGTTCACTTACAACTACATCTCACCCGAAAGACAGAGCACAGGGAGGTTAAGTGACTTGCTCAGGGTCACAGAATGAGTCAGTGGCTGAGGTGAGATTTGAACCGGGGACCTTCTGGTTACAAGCCCTTTAACCACTGAACCACACAGCCTCCTATATAAGATAAGACAAATATAAGTGTACCGGGGTATGCATTTATGAGATTGCCTTCTGTAAGCCATTATTATGTGTTGGCTACTGCTGAAAATAACTTTCAAATATGGAAATAGACGTCCCTAAAACTGCATGAAAAATGCTGTCTTAAGAAAAGAAAAAAAGCCAAGAAATTACATATTGAACAGCAGAATATGTATTAAAGTCTCAGTAGTATTCCTTGTGCATTATGTGAAATGACCTACAACATCACATAACACTTATGCTGAAAGATAAAGCTCTCTACACCCCACTGTAATGCAACAAAAATCAACATAAGTATGACAGATCCTAAAACTAATCGCTCCTGATAAGCACTGCTTTTTTACATACATATAATTATGCAACAAATATTATGGGGACGCTTAATCGCTGATCTCTCTGAGTTTCTAATTAAATAGCTGCCGGACAATGCTGCTGCCGCTTTAAGGGTTTCTAGCTTATCCCGAGAAAACAACACGAATCGTCTGGTTTCTATATTTTTAGTGCTGGCATTACTGATGCATTGCGTGTGGACGTCAGTTTGTGAAAATGCCCCTTATAGGTTGAGCTGTGTGTTGATTTGGTAGTCGAACTGGTTGGTTAGGGTCCAGCTCTACTCTGGCTGGTATTAGTTGCGCACATACACACTGAGCGAGTCGGTTTGGAGATGCCAAAGCGCCTCCCGACTGTTATGCACTCAATACAAAGCAGAGGGATCCGGTAGCACAATCTGGGACTATCGATTGATCTCCAGGTTTAGAGCGAATCCAGGGAACCTTTCTCTCTCATTTGGTCTTCTTTGGATCAGAGACTGTCGGATGCCTTGGTGATGGGATGTAGGAGAGGAGCCAAGGAAAGCTTCCCCTCGTTTGGAAAGCGAGACATACCGTTTGATTATCGCAGGGAGTAAGTTTCGATTTGAGTTCAAGCAAATCAGGAAATATAGAAACGAGGACTAGGAGGAATACACCAAAAAATAAAAGCAGAAGAGAACGCACTGGACATTCACACGATTGTGCACTAAGGGGGTTAATAATACAGTCACCTAGGGATCAGGATATTTAACTGCTCTTTCTGAAACGTTAGTTTTGGGAGTACCACACTCGGATTTTGGAAGGCAACATTTTTTGGGGAAAAAACAAACAAACAAAGAACTAAGACTCTTTTTGGTCTGGTTGCAATGGGAATGCAGATTTTATAACCACTAGAGGTCAAATGAAAATCTTTGCTTGTTTTTTATTCTAAAACTTGTATTAATGAAATGGAAAATCAGGGACTCTACAGCGTCCTTTATTACCTGATGCTTAACGCGCCCCTATTATTGTATGTAAATGGTAAGTACAACTTGATTTATGATCACCTGTGTTTAATTCCTTGTTCTTTTTTTGCTTGATACAGACGCTATGATTGCCGAACAATATAGCTGTTTCTGTAACCAGACACTACAGTTATGAGGCGTACATTATTTTAGTTTACTCAGGTGTCGAACTGTGAAGATACGATTATTTGGCTATTTATGCTTTACAACATATCATATGCATTGTTGTGCCACACGTTGTGTTTATCTCACTGTTATAATTATTTATAGCTCTTTGTCTGATTGATCATTCTAATTATAATATATTAAAAAGTCAGCAATGGAATGTCTTATACTTTAGGACTGCTCGAGGATCAGAGAGTTAATCGTTTAATTTCGCTCAGTGGTATATCCTACTGTGCATCAGCAAGCAAAATATAGTGCTGCAAATGATTAAAGCATCTTTCCATCGATGCACCTGGAGTGAGGGGGCAATGCATTCTCTTTTTTTCAATCCCTTTTAAAGTTTCAACAAATACTTTTAAATGAGGGGGTTGCTACCTTGATAACAAGACAAGCGGGGAATATTCGCTAGTGTGCAGAAGCGGGACCTGCAGAGATAGCTGAAATGCTGAAATGTGAGAGACTTATTTAATAAAAACAACTTTTAGGTCTTGAATGAAGTCTGGTCAGATTACAATTTACAAAAGACTGATCTTGTCTCTTAATCTCTCCTGTTAACCGTCGCTTTGCTGTTCTTTCTCCTCCTTGTCAGCGACATTTACTGAAGTCCCCAAAGATGTGACTGTCCGAGAGGGAGATGATATTGAGATGCCTTGTGCTTTCCGGGCCAGCGGATCCACATCCTTCTCCTTGGAAATCCAGTGGTGGTATCTTAAGGAACCCGTAGCAAGGGAACTTGCACATGAACTGGCAATTAGTGCCCCCGCAAACAGAGCCAAGGTAATGTCGACGGGAACCGATCATTAAAAGGCTAGAAAAGACTGGAAGTTCGTAAATATTTGATAGGTTTCTGCATCTGATAAACAAACTCTATAACATCTCTGACTGACCACTGAAAGTTTTTTTTAGCCTAGTTTTTATTGTAGAGGTACAATTACGACAAATCCGTTCTCACTGCACCTTTTTACATGCACTGTGCAAATGGGTCAGACAAAACTAAAACGGTCTAAGCACATCTGCAAAAATAAATTGAGAAAAGGAATCAGAAAATATCCAACCCTAGCATATTATGTTTGAAAGTGGTGTACAGTAATAGTATATAGGTATTGCAGATGTGTGAAATGTTTAATAGAAAATCAGCAGCAGGTTCTTTATACTTAAAACCCTGTATACGAGTAGCTAAACCGTGTCATTTTAATCTATTATATGGCCTATTATTAGCTCAACAAATAGCCCTCCAGCTAATTATTAAGAAAGGGAACCTGTAACGTTATTTTTATCTAGACAGTACTGGCTAGAGTCTTTGACAACGAGAGATGGTATCATTAGAATTGCACACAAAATATTTAATCTGATTATAAATGTTCACATTTTGCTTCCTTCGGGGAAACCATTATTGTGACTCAAATTGAATCAAATAGTTAACAGCTGTTTTTCACGCTTTATGATTTCAGGTCACTCCAAGGGACGCCACCAAAATAAGTGTAAGTATTACAGTATATTATTATTATTATTATTATTATTATTATTATTATTATTATTATTATTATTATTATTATTATTATTGTATAGTGTTGTCGTTTTGTGTAATAAATACGCTAGGTTACATTTTGTTTTACTATTCTAGCAATATTTTTTAAAGTATTTGACTAATACTTGTTACAATTGTTATCATTATTAAACGCAGTCATTGTTTTGCTAGTAGTTGAATGTATATTCCGCATTATACAAGTCTAAAATGGGCATTGGAAAACGCCTTTATTATTTTGTACTTATTATGATGTACCATTTTTCGCATGTTTTAATTTCAGAAAACAAGGCTGAGTTATTGCGATCATAGAAAAAAAGGGGGGGAAAAGCCGCTATTTGTAGTTCGTCATCTGAGATACAGTTGCAAACAACACTGTCATAGGAAAATACAATCCCAGGGCATTTTTCGACAGAAGGCGGCTATATATTTTTAGAGCAAGTAAACAACCCTTTTTCGAGAGAATAGAAGTGACGCCCATGATTTATAATGTGAACACTTAAACCTAAAACGTGTATGTATTCTTTAAAATGTCGTGCTTGGTGTTTAATTTGAACTGTTATGGGTTTGCACGGAACCAAACCCCATTATGTTTTAAATGTTATAGTGTTATTAATAGTTGCCATATTTTATACGTGTAATTTCTACCCTGTGAATTTAATGTGGATACCACACATTTGTTTTAGACTGTAAGAGTTCAAGGCAATGACATCTCACACCGCCTCCGACTCTCCAATGTAAGAAAGCTGGATGAGGGGGTCTATGAGTGCAGGGTGTCTGACTACAACGGCGACGAGACTCGGGAGCACAAAGCCCAGGCCGCTTTGCGGGTCACATCCCGCTTCTCCCCTGATATGCAGGCTGCAGAGGCCGTGTCCCACATCCAGAGCAGCGGGCCCCTCAGGAACAATCCTGCCGGGAGAGCCACCTCCGAGCCAGGACAGGACAAACGCCGTGTTCCACTTGCAGCAGGAGCTGTTCCGGTCTCTGTCTGCACAACTGCAGTTGCTGATACCGCCTCGTCCCCAGCTTCATCCCAGCCTGGCAATGCAGCCATCCTCCGACAGCAGCACGGAGCCGGTAAGTGATGGAGCCACAGCGACACCCTGTGGTCAAAATTTAGAACGTCACGTATTTATTGAAGACATTTGGGAGTCTTTTGAAGTGAAAATGATGCTTGAATTTTGAATGGCCATTGGCCTGCGCAGAATATAGTCTTGAAATGATTGGGCAAAATTCAATTTGCTATGTTTAAATATAACAAACTTGATACAGTTAATGTGTATCTTTGAAACATTGAACACATTAAATATGTGATTGCTAAACTACATCAACAGAAGCCGAACACAGTTTAGCTGGCAATTTGACTCAGATTGAAAACCCTCTAGATAACTTCCAATAAATCAGAAATACAGATAGACTAAAATAGTCCAAGGGTAGTGGTATTCATAGGCTGTGAATCATTGTTTTTAAAGGAAACCTGTCTTACACAAATGATATATGAGAATACTTAAAACCGGAAACAGGTATGCTGTACTGAGTGGAATTATTTTTCCTAGAATTCTTTTCAAAGGTGTGCAGTTAATATTTGTTGTTAGTGTAAACATAAGAACAGTGAAAAAAAAACCCTAACCAAACGCTGCAATACAGCACGCTTGTTGATTGCACAATGCGAATTTTAATGCACATTCAATTTCTCAGTAGGTTGCATAGATTAAATACAATATTATCAATGCATGTCAAATGTCGCATCCCATTTTGTCATATGGTTTTTGTGATCAAACGTTTTCTAGGTTTAAACGCTAAACAAGCGATCAAAGACACTAACTGCGTATATATGTCCTTCATTCTGTGTCTCTGCAGGGGAGCTTAGTATATTATGTTGGTAAATAATGCATATGCTGTGGTATAAGCCCTGGCTAGCACAATGCTCTCTGTAACCTCGAGAAACATATACCACTATAACGAGATAGTCATCGTTCTCAAGATTTATAGTTATAGTAGGTTGGTAATATATTTTTTTGCTGGAAGCTTGTGATTCCGCTAAAAGTAAGTGTATTCGTGAGGTATTTGTAATTTAAAACAGGCATTACAGACATGAACTACTAGTATATTAAAACAATTATAATAATTATATTATTTTAATTACATTTTAGAATTAAATTATTAAAAATCTTTAGGTTGGCTATTAATTAAAATTTTTGTAGAAAGCCTATTAACCTTTAAATTGGATAATAGTAACTGAGCAACAATTGAAAAGAGGTTCAGTTAGATTATGCCTATTGCAGTGCTTCATTTATGAATATTTATCATGATTGTTTATTTCTTTTTACTTATTCAATTGTGGTCAAATATAATAGGTGGATTATAATAGGCCAGGCAGGTTCTGTGTATGTTTGTTTTTACTATATAGTGGTAATGCAGTCATTTTAAGGGTCTCTTGGGTAATATGTTAACATCTATTTTAACAACAGGAACAGCCAGATGCCACTTTTTGATTGAAACTGATCTAAATCTTGCGAAGGCCAGTAACAGAAGAAGAGAACAGTTCAGTTGTTCACGAGGGAGTCAGGTTATCCAGAGCCTTGTAAATGTCAAAGAGCCAGGGTAATGAGGGCAGAACCGGGGGGGATGTGTTCGTATTTTGTAGACTTTATTGGAAATCCAGCAGTTATCTAAAAGTAGAGCTTATGGCAAGCCAAACTAATCACTACGTTCAACACAGTTGCAACCAATAAGAATGTATTTTTGTTCCAGATGTGTGTTTTAGACCTACAGCCAATCATAATGTATCTCAGTAGAGACAACAGCTGCATCTTGCTGGATAGTTCAATCCAGCCAAAGCCTGTGTTGCAAAATCCAAACATGGCACTTTGCTCTGCACCTTGCTTTTAAATGGCTTGGTGTGTTGTCAGGGTCTATTGTCTTTATCTTAGGGATCATACCTGTACATTAGGAGGGTGTTCTAGAAGATGTAAAACCAAAACAAAGCCATTGCAGGTATATCCTTGCAAACAATATGTTATCTAAATGATCTGGCTTGAGATTTTACAGTATTTATTGAGCCGTGGCCTACTTAGTTGTTACCACTTGAGTGGGTTCTGTAAAATGACTCAAAGCTGGAAATGACCTGGTATTGTTAGGACACAGTGAAGCAGGCTAAATGTTGTAATTTAACCCCTTATGAATATGCAGCCATCTGCTTGTGACTGTCACAAACAAAAATCATTACAAACTGCTGCTTAAATACAGCAGGCATAGATCTTGTTATTGGGAAATTAGTGTTGGGTGAGCATGCGTGTTTGCTCTGTACTGATTAATGAAGCAAGCAGCAGTGTAATTACAGTTTCACAGGCAGTGAACGATGTTTAATATTCCATTCTAGTGTATAGGGGCATTATTTATGTACAATGTACTGTATGTTCTGCCCTTTCTGCAAGTCTTGGAACACAATGGCATGAATTCAATCAACCTTTATTTTATTGCAATATATTTTAAGCGAGTCACAAAACAAATCATGACAATGATTAAAAACAACACATAGACTTACTGTTTGTTCACCAACAGAATCCCTTGAGCTAATTATACAGTCAATGCCACAGCTAAAGGTAGAAGCAGATTTGGTATACTATGCTGTCTCAATAACCATACTATAATCAATTTACTTCATGTTAGTGTTCATGTCTGGCTGGGTTTTTCCTGATCCTAATTTAAATTGTTTTACCCTCATTTTGTTTTTCTCATACCCTACCAGAAAAGCTTTGTAAAATAAAAAGTTGATTAAAGATACTGGTAATGAGTTTTTGAGGACACTGTTTTGTAAACCTCCTTCATAACCACTAGACACAAACATATAGACTACATCTATGCTATGTGTGTTCCAAGCAGCTAGCAGCATCCCGTGGATTCTTATATCATCTTCCATTCGAGCTTGAGCTAATGTGGTGAGGGCTTGCATGGAATGCTGCCTTACAGTTTCAGTAGTTTCTGTGGCATTTGCACAAAAGGTTGAATTAATTTGTCTGTGCAAGAAGATGATGCAACTGCAAGATTCCTTACACTGTTTTGCTAAAACTGAACTGTGAAAGGTTATGTTTATTTAAATGATGATCATTGTTAAATTTTCTGATTTCATTAATTATATATATATATATATATATATATATATATATATATATATATATATATATATATATATATATAGACAATGTAATTCAAAAGGCATTGCACTGTATCTGTGCATGGTTAAGTAGTTATAGCGTAATTAACTACAGATATAGTTACAAAATTAAAGGTCAGTTATTACAATGTAATTGCATCCTTACCTAACATATTGTAGGTTAAGTGACCTGTACAGTTTTATGCATCTATATCAGTTTTATATTTGAAGGTTGTATGGTGTACTATACAAGCTAAGAGATTAGGACTTTGGGGAGTTTATTAGTCATTTAATAAAACAATGATTGCAGAAACAGGAAGTTATTTCATCAGAGAATTACCTTCAACATATTGACAAATTATTAACTAAGACTATTAGACCATACAACAGTCTATCAAGTACTGTACCTCAAAGTGCACATATAGAGTAACTTCCTAAATAGTCATAATCTTATCTCACGAGCGTATAAACGGAAGCCTCTTCACAATTATACAGCTTTGTATTGTACAGATTGAACAAGAAATCTCTATTATTTCTGGGAGATGTTAATGCACATCAGGGTTTCTGCTGTTGGCTTGTACAGTGTGACATATTGGTCATTGTAAGTGTTTGCAGTAAGGTCAAGTATGGTTTGCTGGAGTTGGGCATGTGTGATTGTATGGGCCGGGAATATCCTTGTATTTTTTTTTTGTTTTGTTTTCTCAGACTCCCTTTCTGTATTTTCAATCACGCTGAGAATGGTAAAAGCCACAGAGAAGGGAACAAAAAACAAAACTGCTAGTTTAACAATACTTGAGAAAATCCGAAGAGTCCCCTAAAATACCCACATCTGTCACATTCCACAATGTCATTTCAATGAGTGGCGGAAACAATTCATATTAAATAGAAAATGCCAGAGGCAAGTCTCAGAAAAGCCCTGTCTTCAACACACTGTCAGGTGTTTAAAATTGCCTATTAAATTTTCTGATTTCATTAATTATTTCTGTATAACTGCTAGAATAATAGTGCAGTAGCACGGATTCTGTAATTAAAGAGATATACCCTTCTATTCTCAAGCATAAAATAAAGTATTTGGATTTTTTGCATAGTTGTCTGGTTTTACTGCCATAAAATTAAAAGCAAATTCACAGCATTCTGAGGCAGCAGTATCTCTCACAATGTCACATAGGACGTCTGTTCTTGCAACAGACACCATCTCAGGGTAATATAAATTAACTCAAATTCATCAAAATCTATCTTTTCATATGGACCTTAGGTTTCCAATGAATGTCAAAAGATTAAACCATTTTAATAAGTACACTGAATAAGTACACTGAATCTTGACACAGTGCCAAATCAAATGATTTTCCAGTATCAAGAAAAATAAAAATGGGTAAGATGTAATTTAGAGGTCATTGGTGTCAATTGGTAGTTTTTGATATAGTAATTTGATGCTTATCTAGAGCTCTGAAGCATTGTACTTTGGTCCAATGGGGAAAACAAACTGTTTTGAAGATGTCCTTTATGTAAACCAACATGTGTATATAAATATATGCATTAGCTCTCAAGACCGCAAAAGTCACTTCTTTAAGTTGGAAATTGAAGACAAAGAAAATTCCTCTTACAAACATATATAAATAATCTGGCAAAAATAATATTCTGTTGTCATAGAAGTTTAATCAGAAAACCGTATTTTATGAGGATAAGATCAAATAATAAAAAAAAAAATGCCATGACTATCAATCTGTAGAAATGGTCGATAAATGGTCGATAAATGAATTAATATTGATAATTCCAGTGTGGTGTGTCAATATTTAGTCCACATGTTACAGACAAACAGGGAGAACACAATCAAATCTTGGCTCATTTCGTAATAAGTATTTAAATGCATATCTATTGGCAATCCGTTTATTATTTTCAACAGAAGAGTCATTTTTGTAAAAGGCAAAGTTGTTTTTTTTTTCATCTCCTGCTGGGAAGCAATTGTGCTGGCTACCAAGTTGGGCCATCTTGGGAGCTAAGCAATTGTTCTGTTTTGGGAAGAGAGCCAGGCTGGCACAAAGCTAGACAGCGGTGACATGCTGTAGTTTGGAGCTGCAGGAATTCAATCTGTAATGTCAAGTGCCTGCAATACAATCTATGGCCTTGGACCTAACCCGACCTTGGGTGTCATGGCCGATGTGGTCAATACAGGCAAGACAGGTGTTTTTTTTTTTCCCTGACTGTGCGAGTCTTCTATAGCATTGTTTGTAGCTGTCTTTACAGCTGCTCTCCTGAAGGTGGGTGCACCGTAAGCTTTGTATTGCTGAGTGCACTTGGTTTAATTAATGCCGTTTAGAAGGCAGGTTATCCAGACACGATTGCTTGATGGATGTAAAATGCTTGCTGTTGTGTTTAAGGAGGTTTCTGGACTAAACAGAGACAGACTGAGTAAAACAGAAGAGTGCACGAGACACCTTTCTCAGTAAAGGTCAGTAGTGACTTTCTGATGAACTATCAGCTCAATTAAAGAGTAAGTAGTGGGCTCTGAAAAGCATAGCGTTATATATCCATGTGTTGCTACAGCTGTTTAAGTAACGTACCTGTAATTTTTCTTTTCATTGTTAACATCCTGAGAACTTTTTACACTTACAACTTTAAAGTCTGTTTCAAAACTGTTTTCAAAATGTCCGCTCTAGTGCACTGTGGTCTGAGATCTGGCCTCTAAATCATTGCAGGAAGAGCGATAGAAATAAAAAAAAAACATAACAACAAGTGCTCTGGCTTTTCTGTTCTGTACCACATTATTGATCATTGTTGCTGCCTTACCTGTTTGACATTGTGGGCAATAATCCTTACACTAAGGGTTAGATGTACTAAAGTGTTGCGCCTGTCGCAATAGTCGCAAACCAGTTGCAAACGAGTTGGAAGTCATCAGCAGTTTGCGGGTCAAGCTTAGATGAATATGTAATTATGGGCGTTCCTGCATAAATTCACAAAAAGGGGGCGGAGATGCAAATGAGGGTTATCAAATATTAAAATGAGATGTAATAGCATCAATCTATTAAGACCTTTTGAAAGCATGTTTTAAATAGTCGCAATTGTTGCTGGCATTTCCCAGTCCGCTTTCTCTCGTGCATTGCCAGTTGTGCTCAACGCATTTTTTAGGCGAACACCCACGTACCTAATTTTCATGAAAGGCAGAGTGTACTTACAAGCCTTGAAAACAAATTTCTATGACATTTTGGGTTTCCCCAACGTTTTGGGAGCAATAGACTGCACACATATGCCACTAACCCCTCCAGCTCATTCTGAGCATCTGTATAGGACCATGATCTATTTTGTGTCAATTGTCTTGGCTACTAAGTAGTCCAAGTTAAAAATAATATAATAAAACAATTAAAAAATGCTAAAATCATTTAGTTTAAAATTAATATAATCTTTTATTTGCATTGTACACCAATGACACCTCCTTAGTTGGACAAACATGTCCGGTTTAGTGAGGGGCTACTGTATGATTATGAAAAGCTTTTTGGGGGTGTAGGTGGGGACCCAACTATAAAATTTGATAGGATTAAACTGCCTTTCATTCATTTTTTTAAATATAACAATATTAAAATAGGTAAAATGAAGACGGAACAGAATGCATTGTACAGATGACGTTTACATTTAACAAAAACAATGTTATTTTGATTCTTGCACCCTTGCATGTATAGACGTTATCCTTCGGGCACCTTCTGCTGCAACAAACCACAACTCAACTCCCACTATTTATTTGAACAATGTTGCATGACTCACAATGTATAATGCTAGAGATCTCGCTAAGTAGTATTGAAATAAATATTGAAATGAGTATATCTTTGGCCTTGTGCAGAGCATGTGTCATGTCACTTTTCTATTATGCCTCTTTTCTTTTAATGGGTGGGTGTCAGCACGATAGTTAGAGGATATTTGACCCACACCCTGAAAGTAACAAGGACACATGGCAAGAAATGACTGCAGGCGCCTACCTTCTTTAAAAACTCTGTACCTGAACAGCCTTGAAAAGCAGAATGAATGGCGAAGACATGTTAAAAAAAAAAATCCAGTCTGTTTCCTGTGGCAAGTACCTTGCAAGGTGCAAGGAGCAAGGAGAGTTGCATTTAGATCCTGTGGAAGGCATAATTAAATTATCCCAAAGAATCGATTAAGGCTTAAAAGCAATAGAAACAATATGAGCCCTGGCTTTGTGCGTCTTGTCTGCTCTTCATTTTTGAAATGGTCAGTACTTGAGATGAATGCTGAATGCAATGCACATTTCTTTCTGAATTGTTTACAATATTGTGGCAAAGTGGTTAGTAGTGCGCCGGTGTAGAGGTGATGCAGTGCTCAAGCAATGGCAATAACACAGTGTTCACGGTCCAAACAGTGCTTTTAATTTTAAATACAGCAATGTGTAATTGCACAGCTTTGCAAAACAAGGTTTCAGTCCCAAAATAATAATACAATAATACAAGCATGGCTCCGCATCCTTTCTCGCGGTGCTCCACTGCTGGTGATGAATACACAATTATTGGTGACTAGTGCAGTATTTGGAATCCGAGTTAAATGCTGGCTGGAACAGCGACAGCTCCTGGTTGTTAGCCGTCTACTAAATACAAATAAACAGTGATTAACAAAACAAATACAAACACTCACGGTTTTGTTTTTACTCCTTCCTGGTCCTTTCGTAAAACCATAACAAAGGAACATATTGTGTCGTCACATCCCCTAAAATATCCTTAGTCACGCCCCCTCCGATAGCTAGTTCAATGACGTATCCTCCAATCCATGACTGACACATCGCTTACCGTACTAGGACGATGACTCCTGGTACTGTGACACCGCCCCCGTCCTAGATGGCTGGCTTCCGACTGACCCTGGAATCAACTGCTGAACCATCCAGTACGAGGCACACTGTTCCTGTTATACCGCACCCTCACAGGTCGGGAGGGAGATTGTTGACTAGGATTCATTTGCACTCTGTCACGCACCAAAGCTGGGAGAGAGTTCCAGAGAGTCTGAGCCATGAAGCTAAACAAGCGTTCTCCAAGATGTAGGTTATGTGAGTCCATTTCCCCAATCCATTGTGCTACACAGTGCAGTTGTTTCAAATTTGTCATCCAACCCTTATAATATACTTTATATAGCTGTGTTTTTGACCGTTTTGTTTTTTCACAAGGTTATCTACAATGGATTGCCCACATTTACTGGTCTCTAATGGAATTTTATATACATGACTGCTTCCAACACAGCCCAGGAAAAATAGTTTTCCATTAACAGCACTGAAGCAAGATTTATTCTTAATACTTGCCCTGTTTTGACCTTGCAGTTGATTGAGTCTGAACAGTTGATGGCTGCTGCATCTTGTTTATTTTAGACTAAACCACTAATGTTTCCTGTTCCATGTTTATAAGTTGTATCTGGCAATTGGGGCCTGGTTTTCAAAACCTAGTTACTCCTTTTTCCTGGTGTATGGATCATTTTGATGATATTTACTCAATTGTATTATTTTGGAAACTTAATGAAACTAATAAGTTACTGTGGCGGTGTGTCCCGCCCCTATGTATTATTATTTGTATTTTTATTTGCGGCGCGGGTAAAAGCGCCGCTTTTTATTACTTATTATTTAAAAACCTCGTGAGGATGCATGACTGATCAGCTACTGATTATTTAACTAGCTGACAGTCATGCATCCTTACCAAACGCGTGCAGACTCTGGCCGAGGGGTAATAAGATAATTAACAACTAGTTAACCCCTCGGCCAGAGTATAAGAACCAGCAGTTGTCCGTTCTGGAGGTGGAGTTTTGGAGTAGAGAGTACGGGAGAGCGGAGAGAGAGCGCATAGAAGACATAAAAACAATTGCTAAAACGTGCTGGTTTAGCCAGCACGCCACTTACTTGTTTGTCTGTTTATTCGTTTGGCCCTCGTGCCCTTTGGTTTGTGTTTTGTTTAAATCTTTTGTTTTGTTTATTTGTTTATTAAAACGCTGAGTGCCATAGCATTCAGCTTCACCCGCCCATCCATTGTTGTGGTTTCAGTTACTTCCTGGTCCGTGACGTCATCAATCTCACCACTGCGAGCCAGCCTGCCACAGTTACTAATTCTCAATTTAAATTACCAAGCTTTCAAAAGCAGGCCTTCTGGTCTCAAGTTTCTTCTTATCCTAAACATTCAAATGCTTGCACTGCACTATTTGTTTTGTTTGGAAGCTCACTACCAATAGTTACTGCCCTTCAAGTACCTGTATTGCACTGAGGAAGAGGCTGTTTTGCTAAGCAGAGCAGTGCAACTTTATTAATGATCTATTGCAACATTCAAATTGCATCTTCTCAATCGGTATTTTGTTAATACCCTTCCAGGATTCAGTGACAGCACTCAGTCTTGGCTATATTGATCTCTTATTGACTTGCTTGTTGAAACTGTGCTTTGTTCTGTTTTACTGTGTTGTAATGTTACAGTTAGTGGCAGTGTCTATGAATGGTGGGTGGAATAAGATTTTACAAATGTAGAATGTACTTCAGTGTATGTATCAATTATTAACCAAACACAGTGGGGGTACTGTGACCCAGAATATAATAAATTGCATCATCACACATTAGAGGTCCCAGCATTGTGAAAGATGTGTTGGAATTAAGAAATAAAGCAATTTTCTTTTCATACGGTGTGCAATTACATTTCAAATCCTGCCTCCTATGTACCGAATGGGGTTCTGTTAAATAGAATTGTGTCTTAACTTGCATTGCATGTTGGGGCTTGACTGGTATTAGTGGTGACCCTGGAACAATATACGAGGCTCCAGGGAGTTTTTAAAGTGACAGAGCATAATTCACTCTCCCTTCAAAATCATCACTTTAGTTTGGGTATCTCTTATAAGTGGGAATATACCATCTATAAACATGTTATTCATTATAGTATTATCATACATTTATATTATTGCAAGATTTGTGTATTGTAAATAACCAATTATAACAGAACTCTAAAGTGTAACCAAAGTATCACTGATCACTTTATTATATTTCATTGTTAATGTTTTAAAATGATGGATGTAAATTCACATGAATGCATTTAGCTTTAGAGGGCATCTAACTGTGGAATAATGACCGTTTTGGGAGGTCCTATTTTTTGAAACACAGGAAGCAAACTTACAGTTTGGTTGCTGACAAAACTGTCTTTAGTAATGTAGTAATGTAGTGGTATAGGAAAGGGCTAACTGAGCTTCTCTTTTTCTTTTGCCCACAGGTTCCGGAGCTACTTCCACCACCACAGCCCCCCTTCTGTATATTTCTCTGCTGATCTTCCATAGGCTTATTCCCTTACTGGTGAACCACTGATAGACTTCGACAAGCAAACTACAGTACTACAATCTTCGATTAATGTTTTCACTTGTATGAAACGAAAAGGGAAATATACCTGTATGGCACACCGTGAGGTAATAAGAAAAAGCAAACAAACTGGGATTCACAGAAGAACGACTGTCTTAAAGCTGGATGTAAACAGACTGTAAGAAGCATGACAAAAAATTTAAAAAAAAAAGTTAATTAATTAATTCAAAAGAATTTATGTGAAATCAAGCTTCACAATTGTGGGAAATCTAGTGTCGTACACAACCGATATCCACAAAACGATGCATCAAGTTTCCAAATACTAGAGCGTCAAGCCCTGCCGTGTGCATGGCATCTATGGTTTATATTATTGTAAGTAACATGATTTTCCTTTGCAAAATGGGTTCCGTCTGCTTTACGTTTTTGCACGAACTGTTGAACAGTCAGCCATTATTTTACATGTCAAAAGTCAGGGCTGACATCTCTGTTACGGAGGACAACGTTTTGGTAGATCAGTGTGTTTTATTTTGTTTCATTTTTTGATTTTGGTTTCTTTTTTTTCAAACATTTTATGTCATATGTATAAATATTTCTTGTAATATATTTTGACTAAATAAGGCACACCTTACCATAGTTACTAACCACCTTCAATAATGTTTATTTTTATTAAAGATGGTAAAGGAGATATGACATTAATTTATAAACAGTTTTGGTATATTGCCAACACCAGTTGAAATAAAAGATTTTGAAATAAACTTGACGCCTTTCAGTGTGATACTTGCAGTGCAAGAATGATATAACCTGCATCCTTTACCATGAGAGTGAGCTTGAGGACATATAGAGCCTATATTTTGTTGAAATGATATAAATCATGGTTGGAACAAATACCTAGCTAAGGTTTCTTCAGGGTAGTATACATTAAATGATCTATGACAGTTAAATGTGATACTGCAAACAAAGAAGTTATGCAAGTCCAGTGAGGAGATTGTCAACTCCCAGTGAAACATGTATTTGGACCCCACCTGAATCAAATCAAATCAAAGTTGATTTATATAGTTCCCTTCATACAGGTGTATCTCAAAGCACTTTACAGGACAAAAATATTGTCAGATTTATAAAAACAAAACAAACAAACATGTCAGATGAAAACTAAAGGTTTAAGAAATATACTATATGTAAATAACAGTAACTAAATTAAAAATATAATGCAAATAAAAATACAAAACAGATATAACTAAAACACACACACACATATATATATATATATATATATACACACACACACATATATATATATACACACACACACACATATATATATATATATACACACACATATATATATGAAAATAAAAACGATCTGCAGCAAAGACCTTTTTAAGTCATGACAATGTAATTGATGTTTTCCACAGTCACTTGCAGTTTGACTGTTGCGCTCGTTTTGTCTAACATTAAGGCTCTGTAAAGGGCATTCTTCCCTGATACCCTCAGTAATGTTCATATAAAACGGTTACAAGGACGCTTGTGATCAGGAAATGGACTCTGATTTAATTAGTATTTTAAGATGCACATAGCAGCAGAACAGAAAATGCTCTAGTGTCTTCAACTAAGCATCTGAACCTGCTTCAATATGAATAGAATGTTTATTAGGTTTGTATTTAAACAGCAAGTGCATTAATGGGGTTCGATATATTCACATTGCATTTCAAGAAGAATGCAACGCTCCAGACTCTTAGCGTAATAAAGAAAAGGTATGTGACTGTTAAGTTGTCAGATGTAGTCTGCAATTTTCCTTAAACGGTAATGCATTTTACCCAATAGACTGTGGCATATTCTTTCATTTACAGTTGAATTGGCACAGAACAAAAATGCAACGCATTCACAAGTACCGTAAGCATGCCCAGCTAACCAACTAAACACATTTTCTAATGCCATTTACATGACTGTTTACTTTGTTTGCCTAAAGAGGCAAGAGATTAAAAGCAGCTTTCACATTTGCACCTCGCTGAAGATACAGCTTGTTTAATTTTCAGGTCAAGGTGGTTTAATCAGATATATGACTTGTTTAAGTTTATGGTTTGCAATAATGTTCAGCTGAATTGGATGTTAAAATGTAAAACCTATACTTCAAATCATGTCATTCATACTTTTAGATAAGTACTTTACTTTGCAATTAGTGTCACCAGAGTTCCAGAATCAACATTTGCTCATCTAATTAAGATCATTTCACATCCATGTTCTAATTTATATTCTAATAATCTAACTCGGCAATAATGCAACAATTGTTCAATTATAAAATGAGTTATAGCAATAGCACGCATGTGGTGTGAGACTACATTTTAGGAACTTTAATAACTTTAAGAACTTTAGAACCTTAATAACAGTAGCAGCAGGTCACAGTGAGTTCATTGCAGTTTTGCAGTGGACATTTATCTTCTGATCATTAAAACTAGTTCAGCAATGGTGTCCGTGCACTGTAGGATAGGTGGAAAAGCTGTATATCATACCTATGAACAATTACAAAGCTGCATCAAGAAAATAGACTAAAATGCCTGGGGCTCTGCCTAGGCTGTGATCTAGCCTCTACCACAAAAACAACTTTCTAGTGCTTATGAGAGGCAGCAAAACACCAAGAGAGACAAAAGACCTTATCAAGAAAGCCTACTGGATATTGCCTGATGATCCAAGCCCCAAGCACTGAACCCTATGTTGAAGCATCAGTGTGTACGCTTGGCTAAAGATGACCCAGGCAGGAATGAAGATAATCTGATGTGTAGACCACCCACAAATGATATCACTGAGGAGCTCAGCCAAGACAGATATTATGCAGTGATGTTGTCTACATACAAAACTGTTCTGTTATTTCTGGGATCAAGAAGCATGGATGTGGGATATAGGATGTCAGGGGAAAAAAAATACGTTTATGATCTACTTAATGGAAATATAAATCCAGAAGAGTTATAGGTTATATGAAGCTGACATGGCTTTTATGTCGCTTTAACGTGACCTCTGAGATTCTGAAGTCCAGAAAAAGGAGCATTGTGAATGCTGGAGGTGTTTTGCTTATCAGACAGCTCAATAAATATAATAAAGATATTGCAGTATTTTTTTATTTTTAAAAAATGTGAGATGAAGCTGGATTGGACAATCATACATAAACGTAGCCTGTACTGAATTTGTGACAGTTTTTTTATACTGTTGCATTTGACCACAACTGGTATTTCAATACAATATATACATAACTTCACAACTAATTACGTCACCTTGATTATTACATTTTTGTTCTGTTTTCTATGATTTACTTAATGATTGAGAATATACAATTCACCTTTAACTTCCTAATCCTAATGTTTACGTCCTGCATCTCTTTAATTGAGATCCATGGTGCATCTATAAAGAGACAGGGGATAGCAGATTTTCTTTTGTGTGTTTAACTTGATCATTATCTTTTTTTTTTTAAGTTAAATTTCTGTGAAACTCTTCCCTCTACCGTTGTTTGTTTGTAAATGCAACAATTTGTGTCTTATACAGCGAGTCTGGTTATGTATTGTTGATTTCATTTGTGCTTCATAACTCTCTTCAATAAAGCTAAAAGTGAGCACATTATTGATTTCCCCTTTTCTAACACTTTTTTTTAATTATTTTACTTATATTGATTTTAATGGCATTTTGATTCAAGAAATGGGTTGCACAAGTAACCCTTTTGTGATTTTGCTGCCTCATTTTGAAACTGCATTTCAAATTATCTGTAGCTATATTATCTGTGGAAGAGCCTTGGTAGGTAATCAGAGAAATTAATTTGGCAAGGAGAGAATGTGAATTAGCCAATGATCAAACGATCGGTTTATATACGCCAGGGTTCATTATAGCAAGACAGTAGCACTATTCTGATGCCATTTTATGCCTTTGACGCCTAAGGCCATTTTTCATTGGAAATGTGCATGGTCTTAATACCACACTATCATGGTATCCAGCATATACTTATTAATATGCCTTACTATGCAATAACATAAAATATGACACACCAAAGCAGAATTTTACTATTAATAGCCTTGATTTGCATTACCATAGTAATCAAATCTTGTTGCGCTTACCCCTTGGATAAACTCACGCTAAAGCAAACCCATCATAGTCAACCCAGATGTACATTTGGTCAACCATTAATGCTGCTTTGACCCACAGCGCCTGCTGAAGATACAGCCAGAGAATAACCTCTAAAAAATCTTGATATGTTTCTTCCAGACATCGGGTTGCTTTGTATTCACTCTAAGGTACTTTCACAGAGAAAATACGCAATTGCAAGTCAAGACAGGCCAAGCAGGTCAAGTATAACCATGGTAGCTTGGACACATAAAATCTTCAAAAATATTTCACAGCCCGTCCATTCGAAACAGGCAGTTTTTATAGCTATCTTAACACCAGCAGCAGTCTAGCTGCTAGTTAACTTTGAGATAATAATGCTGCCAAAAGCCATACTTAAACTGTAAGCCACATACAGTAAGCCTTGCCCAACAGCAAAGTGTCCTTGGTAGCAATCTGTTATTTCTTCCAGTAATTTCAATTATAGTTGGTTATAACCTGCACAGTTTACATGTCACTGCCATCCTAGAATTGACACCTTTCAGGAATTCTATTGGCCGTACCCATGGGTATTGTTTCACAGAGTCTAAATTATGAAGCAATACCAATTTAAACATCAGATACACTAATGACGTGTACATAGATCTGCACTGGTATCTTCGGGGTTAAAACAAAGCCGGACATATCTGCTTGAATTAGGTTTCCTTTTTGGTTTATTTTTTTTTTTTTATCTTTTTCATTCCCTTTTTTGTCACTGTTTTGTAGTGCTTTGAGGTTTCTTTGTTATTCAGAGGGTTCTACTTCAGAAACTGTCCGGGTGCCAGATTGGAATTGACATGTACAGTACATACCAGAAACCAAGGCTTTGATTTACATAGACTTCCAAGTGGAAAGCAAAGTTGTCAGCATGGTGTCTTCCAGTTAGCAAAAGGGAGATTCCAGCCAGATCCTCACTGGCCGCACGTAACCTTGATGCTTTACATTAACGGAAACAGAGGCTGAGGACAACATGAATACAGACCTGGAATGGATTGTGATGCCCTGAGCAGGCCTACAGCCTTAACCTTGGAACTGAAGCATTGAAGATATTATTTATTATGCATTACAAAATATGCCCATAAATGCAAAATAACTTCAAAGCTTTAAGGATTGTCTCTCCTGGTAAAGGCACGACTAAGTGGTGTGCAGGGAGAGTCACACAGGACAACGCAGGGGTGCGTTCAATAGGCAAAGCACTCCAGAGAGTTACTTGGCGCTTTTTTTTTTAATGACCTGCACACCGAGAGTGCTTCCTAACAGTAGCGAGTCAAGCGCAGAGCTGCCTCGCTGGAGGTCCAAAATGGCTGACCTACATTATCAGTGCAGTGGCTGCAAATGGATGTTTATGATATTGACAAAAGAAAACGTAGACTGTTTATAACTTGACAAATAGTGTCAATAACTTTGCATTAAAAAATACAGTAGTAGTAATTACATGAAAATTGCAAAACTCGCTTAAATTAACTGTATCAATACACAGCGATGTATTGTCTGCTATTGTGAAACTGCTCGCTCCTAACAGACCATTCAATAACTGCTAACATAGTTTAGGGAGACAAAATCGCCAGGGACTGTTTCTCCTCACTGTGATACAAGCCTCTTTGGTCCCCAGGGGCCAGTAGCATGGCAAAATCTTCTGTAGAGTTTGTCTTATCAATATTTTAATGTTTGGGAGTTACATAGTTACCTAACAAGTAACTACGCACACATATGAGTCCTTAAATTAACCTCAGGAGTTGGGCATTGATGGCATTGTAAGTATAATTGCTTTATTTTAATTAAAGAAAATGGCATTTTGGTGTTTTGATAAATCTGGTCTTAAATATTAGTGGAAATGCACAAGGAAGCCAACCAGAATAATTTGAAATACCTCAGAAAGGAGAACTTATAAAATCACCTCACATTTTTCTCTTCTCTTTGAATTTGAAGGGATATGAAATGCAACAGATTAAGACTCTGCGCACAGCTGAATATGTAGGAGGTAACGGCTTCCCAGATCCGAAGGCCAATGTGTCGGCCAAGGCGATTTCCATAAACTTATATTGTCTCGTTGGCTATGTTTCTTAATTTTCAATCTAGGCAAACTTGTACAAGAGAGTACACTAAGGATTCCGTAGAATTAGAATTAATTGTGCCTTAAAGCACTATAATTTTCATTTTACCCTGTCAATTGAGATTCCTGCTATACTGTAGAGAATAAAATGTGACACACAAATGTGACACAGTTTTCTCTGATTTAAATCTGTTTTTGGCAGCATACAACTAAAGAATAGTTTTGGGTCAATTGTTTCACTCCTTTTTAACAGTAAGTCACGTGCTTTAAGTAAAAAACATTTTGTTTTTTAGCCTCGAGACATTGTTTTGTTTTTGCAATGAGAACATATAACAGTAGATAACACCTTAACTGGTAATTCAGGATTTCGTAGCAGGTAATCTGACTCAAAGCTGTTGAAAGGAGTAGTGCAAAATAGCTGCTATCGACATTACTGTTCTGAAAAAACTAGGCAGGGAAACTAAGGTGGGTAATAATTCAACAACAAACCCGAAATGGATCTTGCATTTTCAAATGACAGATTAAGATTATAAACGGGCAAACCACGCTCTTGTATCTCCTTCGATGGTTCATCTAGTTATTGTAAAGGGGGAACAAAACAATAATCTCTGTCTGATTTGGATTTCCAACATTTTAAATGGGGCGTTCTGTAAATACCCATTACTACTTCACACCCTGAAACCCTGAAAGGCATTGTGGGCCACTGCAAAAAGATCTATTGAGTAGTTTAGTACATTCCTATTTACACCATCCACACCATCTACATATACCATAGCCTTCAGAAGATAAGTGGACAAGTTAGAGGTCTAATGAGCTTAGAGAGATTACCACATGTAAAGAGATATACACATAAGGGCATTAAAAGAGGGGATGTAATATAATGTGAAATGGGATTACCTTCAAAGTAAAGCCACCTTCCTTTACATTAGGCTGCTCCTTCATTTAACACCTCTTTCATACAGCTGTGGATCTACATTAACCAATGGGCATTAACAGAAAAGCAGGCTTCTTCCTGGTTTTCGTTTGGTCTTCTCCATTTTTGTCAGTCCGGTTTGTCATCAGTTTTTGGTTTCCGTCTGCTTTATTATTTTCCTTTTGATCCTTGCTGTCCATGCTGACACAGCACAGTGCTCTTTGTTTTTCTTGTTACACTTCGCAACGTCCAATACAAATAAATTAATGTAGATATTACAGATCCTGGAGCAAATGTTGAGGGCTGTATAATGAAGAAGTCCTGGAAGAAGGGCTGATCATGTTTTGCAAATGCAGTGATTTTAAAATTGCTGTTTATAAATATCTAAAAATGGAAAAAGCATACAAACGCTGAACTTAGCTGAAGACTTTCAACTGACTTTTTTTTTAACTTAGATGTGACAAAGCAATAAATAAAGCAATGCAACACATATGAATGCATAATGAATTATTTGAACTATTTTGCACACAACCCAGCACCAATGGTGTGTTTTGGAAGGCCAATGTGTTGTTTGAAGGGTCCTTGAGTACAGTTATCAGGTCTCTGAAAAGAGCAAGTTGGTGTTCAGGGGGACAGGATAATGGTCACCCTCTTGAGTACCAGATTCCCTTAAACATGATTTTGACAGCTCCTAACTTTATGCTTTAGCTTTTTGAAGGCTGAGCTATAATAAGTTGGTTTTCGCAGCGTGAATTACGCAGGCACAGTGGTGGTAGCTACTGCTAAACTTTAAATTCTGAATTATTGAAATATGGGGATATTTTAGTATTTTTATCCAGCAGGACTTTTGTAGATATTGTTTATGATTCAGGTTTTCAAGGACTTTATAGTTTGAGAAATAATGCACACTGCTTTGACTGCAAATGCATTTTTTAATATTTAATAATGCTTTCCAGGCTTCTAAAATTGTAACAAGCACAGAACATCAGGAAGATGGTTCTTATCAAGTTGGTGCTGCGCCAGAAAGACTGTAAAAAAAATTTTTTTAAAATCACAAACATTGTTTAAAGTCCTCCGAGGGCTGTTGAATAGATTTACAAAGAAGACAGCATTAACAAGCCCAATGTTGGAGAATGACAGCCGTGCACAAGAGATGTAATTGAAACTTTATGAAGACCAGGTGGAAAAACAAAAAGGGAATCTGTGGATATGAGATAAATGTCACATAAACATGGTCTGGTCCGTGCAGGGCTTGCATGTCTCAAGTACCTCTCTGGTTTTCCAGAGGCAGGTGGAGGACTACAAATATATTCCTCTTCCATGGTATCCCATTTACTTATTTAGATCAATTTAATAAAAAAATGATGCTCAGAAATAAAAATAAAAAAATCCTTCGGAGAGCTGCCTCACAATACAAACTGTACTGACAATGTATTCAAGCTTCAAGCTGCAGCTCTGGCTACTGTTTATTTGATGAAAGAGAATTGCAGTATACACAGAATAGCATCTGGAGGGAAGGCGAATTAAAAACATACATCCAAAAAGCTATAATCTGGTAGTGTTGCACACCACATACAGCAGTTGTTTTTGTAGAAGTCAGAGCCAGCTGCATCTTGGGATACAGTTTTGTTTTGTATTCCTGGCGATACACAGCTGTGCTGTAATATAAAGCTAATATAAGGACTCTTGAGCTGATCTAGGCTGTGTAACATATGATGTATATGGCAGGCAATAAGAATCAGGTAAAATCATATTTGAGTACAATAAGAGTACTCAGAATGATTGCAACTGTAATAAAAAAAACGACTGATGAAAATGTTATTTACATACAAAACCATGTGCCATTTATATCAATAATATATCAATAGTCATTTATATCAATAATATATCAATAATCATTTATGAAGTATACTATGTACATGGAGGTGGATTGTACCTATAACTCTGGCCTGACATGCAGAGAAAGTCAGAATTCACAGTCTGGAACTCACAAAATGAAAGCTACACTGCTCTGGGGGTAATTTATACAAGCATTTTTTTTTTAAAGATCATAAAAAGGAAGATAAAAGCTATCCTACTAACCTATCTCATAAAACGATTTGGTAGGAGGCATGTTGTTCCCACAGACTAGAAAATATTCAATAAAATGAGATGAAATGGAAACTAATGAGCATCCGTCAGAACTGAGCTGAGATCCTGCTGAAATGAGACCAGGACAATTCTGCTTTCAATATTTACTGCATGACTTACAGTTAAGTATAGTAAGACCATTTTAGTATGCATTCCAACTTGTGAAGTAATAAATGAAGATTGCCTGCTTCAGCACTTTCGGCTAGAATTTCCTCAAATTGACAGGGTCAATTTACTTCAGTTAATTCTAGGCAAAGGTTTTTGGGGTTTTTTTTTGGGTGGGGGGTTGGGGGAGGTTGTGGTATCACCAGTCTTTTCATCTTAGGAGATGGTTTTTTGTTCATTTTTTGGATGTTCCTGTTACTATTGAACAATAGGAAGCTGTCCATTTATAGCACAATTTAAAAAAAAAAAAACTGTAAAATCTATATTTTACTAACTTAAATTCCACATCATTAACCCTCTGCCTGCAATTAAAAACTGCTTTCAAAATTGCTTTGCTGACCCCTTTGATTCTGTAATGGATTTCAACTTCAGAAAATTGCATCAATTTATTTGTCGCCAACATTCTATTGGAAGCTGTAACGTCTGATATACTGGATTGCAATCAGGATTTCAATATTCAAGTTAATTAAGGCCTTCGCTCGTAAGCTGCGTGGCAATACATAGTTAGAGATATTAGTGCCGCGGCGCAAAGCATTCTCCACATGGCTTTTCATTCTGTGATACTCCTTTCATATTAGTTTCATTCAGAACATATTTTCACATATCAAATCCTGAAACCATTTCTCAGGATTTAATTAAATAATTGAAATCACTGCGGAGCAGTGGAGATGTCTTTACATTGCATAATCACCCTTCACCTCCAGCGCCTCGTTCACATCTGGCCAGGGAAGTCAAGTGGTACTGAGGAGAACAGCTTCTTTAGAGTGTAATGTAAAACAAGACAAACTCTACATACACCTGTAAAAATAATACTTTAATTGACAGACAAATCTCTACAACCACCACCGTAAGTCAAGCAGACATTGGACTAAGGGTTACCATCGCCTTCCCAGAATTCACCACGTTTTTGAGGCAGCATTAAGTTGCCCAAAAGGTGAGGCCCAGTTGCAAAATCTTTTTAATGTTTTATTGCTAGTCACACTGACTCAAATAACAATCTGATAAATAAGGCCAAACCAAACCTACAAGGTAATCCATAGCAAAATCTTTCCAATTTAATTCACATTAAAATGGGGTTATGCGTTCCTAATGCGTATCATGAATTTTGGAAAAGCTGCAATACCAGTACTTTTTTTTTTTTTTTCAAAGTAGTCAAAGGGGGATATCAGTACCGGTCCTCAAGCCTTGAAGTAACAGACTTAATAAAAGTCTCTGCAGCTTGGAGCTCAACATTTTTTGGAATTTTAATACGTTTCTTTTAAACTTAATTTATACAAACACTTTCCATTATGTATTCCTAGGTATTTATTTCCCCGCTTTCTCTTGGTAACATGGTAAAGGTAAGGGTGCAGGTTTCTGTTTGTTTGGTATTAATTTTAAAAAAAAATAACAAGTTTTTCTATATTGTCCTTTCAAAATTTAAATATGAGATAAATATGTCACATAATGTCGCCTACGGTATGTTTTTTTTCTCTGTTCCAGTTCTACTCAGTATTCGATAATAAAGCTTAGACTCTACAGATAATACTGCTGACAGTGTCATGATGTTTACATTCGTAGCTAAGGGACTGAAAAGCTCACTACTGCCCCCATGGTAATTTTTCTTAGCAACTAGCATTTATCTGCTATATCTAGACAGGCGGGCAGCTTGCCCTGATTACATAGTAAATTGATATCTAGCCTTTGAATGAAACCAGGAGTTCTCAATCCAAAGCCATCAATGCTAAGTATTAAGCAATTGTGGTGATGGCTATAGTGTACTAAAGCATTTTTAAGACCTTTAGATCTTTACTATATGTTCCCAGTCCAACATCCAGTTGTGTAAATTGTTTTTGTATTTGGTATAGCAGACTACTTGTTTTGACTACTCCTTTTCCAAAAAGCTTTTTTTTCCCCCATCCTCAATTAGTCTACAATGTATTTCATTGTGCATTTTAATGGAAAATAGATCATCAAAGTAAGTTGATATTAGTGACCCCCAAGATTGTAACAAAGGTCTAAAGGAAGTTCATTAAGCTGACATTTATGTATTGGATCACTATATCAGCAGGGACTGATTTTGAGCTATTGTTGTTTGAAAGTGTAACAGCTTCGCAATCTCCTTTAAAAAAAAAACAAAGTACAACTTGTACATTGCGTTCTGTTTGCAAGGTTTTCTGACATTTTGAAAATCCCTCTGGCCAGTTTACTTTAGAAAGCTGGTTCTCCGCCAAGCTGGGAGCCTCTCCTGGAGGTTAATATCTTCTGATTCATTCATACAACATGTTATATTTATGGCTTTCACTCCTGTTGATTTGCTGTCTGCAAATATTTGGGCCATAATTCAATTGCATGTGAGAGGCCCAGGTATAAAACTGTGAATTATGAACAAGACTCAATCCACAAAAACCACTGTGTGACCATTCAATAAGACTGACTCTGAGCCTCAAACTGAAGGGTGGTTCATACGAATTAATAAAAGTGTTAGGTGCAGGAGAACCTTCAAATGAATTCCTAACTGCAGAATCTTGAGCATTTCTTGTACAATAATTAAAAATATTTAGGGATACTGAATTGTTAGGATATTGGGTGTCATTTATAGAGGTGGGAGTAGGTGTTTTAACACCTGTATCCCTAGCATATGTATGGAAGGGCCAGGGTCATTGTGATGCTCTGTTGAATCCCCAGTGACAAGTGGCAGCTTCCCACAGCCAGGGCACAAACCTGCACTCCCCTGACTTTATATGGCTCACCCTGAACACTGTTGTGACTTTACCAGGGAATGCAAACAATAACGAAACAATGTATGTGTGTTTATATTATAGATACTGTGAGAACTTAATCATGAAGAGACAGGAATGAGTATCAAGGCAATTGTATCCTCCCAAAGAGCCTATTAAAAAAGAACAGACAGTCTGTCCGTTACTTTTCCTTGACCCCCATTTTCATCGTTTTATGAAATGGATTTACAAAATGAATTTAGCTGAGACTAATAGTTTTATTAAATAAACTCTGTGTTTTTTTTATGAGTGGGAGGCAATTGCAGGCAAAAACACCCTTTGCCTTGGGTTTAGTAAAAGTAGGTCACTCATTTGCAGTAGACTATTTGTAAGAAGAAAGAATCAGCATATTGTTCAAGGACAAGTGTTTTGTCTGTTCTGCTTTCGAGAACCAGCAGATACTGTAGATTAAATGATGCACCATCTGTTTAAAACCAGGATATAGGAATTAGGGGCATTCCCAACAAAACTATAACAAATATTTCATGTTGTGTAATCTGCTGGGTGGTTTTGATGATGAGCCAGCTATAGATTTTTGCATAAATGTGTCAGAAAATTATAAACCAGCCATTTATAAACCTTATCTCAAATGGAACGGTTAAAAAGAACATCTGGCACTCAGCTTCTTCTCACTTGCAATATATATTCTGCTTCAAGGATTCTATGATTCTTGTCTTTTTTTGTAGAACTTCTAAAAAAAGTTGCGTTTTTACTGTTCTTTGTGCACTTCACTGTCCATGCAAGTCATTGTCTCTTCAAATCATTTTAAAGAAAGTCCACATTGATGCACACAACATATTCGGCTGCATTTTTTATACTGTTTTTACCTTTACTCACTGAGTAAGCAAATTTGAAAGGTTAACCATGTCAAGAGAGAAAATCTGGTATTGCGGCTGGCATATGGAGTCTTTTATTGTTGTTTTTTATTAATTGTTTATGAAATAAACGGCAGATGAGCGGTTTTCTTCTAATTGCGCCCTATTTAATCTGTTTTTTTTTTTAAATATGGTTTTCGATTGCTATTTGATTATGCATCTCTGCAGGCAGATAAACAGCAAAATGATTTTCTCCCCAGCTGTTTCCTTATTTGAAACTTGCCAGCCACCTGCGACTATAAAGAAATTCTCCCTGTTTTATGCGGTCAGCGTAGGCCTTGCATTCCTCTAGATTTGAGATGCTTTCATTTTTTTTTACATAGCAAGCAAAAAAAAAAAGATTAAAAAAATTATTTCAAAGTGCTGAAGTTTGAAGTTGGGGTGTTGAAACTGATAAGGATATTAAGTATTCTGCAACTAAAGCTTCAAAAGAGGGGTGTATTTTTTAAAGAAACTTTTGATTCAGGATTACTCAGTTGATTCTGTATGTCTCATCCTTCCAGTTGGGATCTGCATGTATAGTGAGCTGTGAGTTTTTTAAATACTTTTTGTATGTCATGTCAAATCTGTTCCACCTGCATCGTACCATTTTCAGCTCCATTTTCAGTTATCTTATGATTAATTATTCATCATAGACAGAGCTATTTCCAACCAAGGTTGCATCAGAGTAATTGTTTCATGAAATATCCCAGAAAACCAGCCGACGCATTCTAATGTGATCTGTTGACAAGGTTCATATTAGTGTTATCCCTGTCCCTCGTTGAATATGCTAATAAAGAATATAAGGGAGAGGGTAGATCTTCTGGGAATGTGGTATAAGCTGCTGTGTGACAAACACAGAGAATACCTGCAGTTTGAAGTTGATTTCTAAGCTGGAGCTGTGGTTGGTTTATCCAAGGACAAAAGCATCAGAAGCAGCTTGCTTATTAATAATTGACACCCATATAATGAAGCTTCACCTTCAAGAGAGAAATAAATGACGTTTGGTAAGCATCGTCTCACTGACAAGTCAGCTCTTGTAAAAGTTCAGGCCACATGCTTTTTTTCTCAAGGTTTTGAATGTACTCCCTCTTAAAACCTCCGAGACAGCCAGAGGTTTCAACCAGCAGATGAGAAGCTGTCTAAAATTGACTGCCTCCAAATCATCAGGTCTGTTTTTTAACTGTCTACCTCCAAAAAGAATTTAAGTTGTTGGACCATTTCATCCAGAAGCCTTATATTGTGTTTCTTTCTTTTTAAATCAAACATATTGCTGCTTGTTACTTCCAAGTGCAATCTGTTTAGCGTTTTAAAAGAAAAATATCTTTGGTGGATAACTTTTTTCTAATGCATCGTGTTTTATTTCCAGTAATAAGACTTGTCTGCTTTCCTCAACTTTGCAGGTCATGAAACACAGCAGAATGTGACAGAAGGTATGTATTTAAATAAATATATAAAATGGCTTGGACCTGTCCTGCAGCCTGACTGGCTGTAGACATTCCAATACCATATGGTTAAAAGGTTACAATCAATGGAAGAGAGCTTATTCCATTCCATCACAGTTCCATATCCATAATGAACATTTTTTACATATGTACATAGATACACCAGACTATACTTTCCCCTATGGGAAAATCACAGGCAAATGGCCCCGTCCATACTAAATATAATAAATGGGCAATTTGCCCACAGTGGAAAATCACACTGACAACCTTAAGAGAACAACATAAAAAATATTTTTGTGAATAAAAATTGGTAACACTTTATATATTGTATCTCCAATTACTGTGTATTTACATAGTAGTTACTTAGTAAATACTAGTGTACTTACACATAATTGCAATGTAATTATGCATAGTTACAATGTACTTAATGTGTAAATCTTTTTGCACAATATAACCCTAACTCTACCCTAACTCTAACCTTTTTCTGATACAGTTGTGTACTTGCATATATCATGCAAAAAGATGTACACATTGAGTACATTGTAACTATGCATAGTAAAATTATAATTATGTGTACATACACGTGTATTTACTAAGTAACTACTATGTAAATGCACAGTAATTAGAGGCACTTCATGTAAAGTGTTATTCAAAAGGTATGTCTACCCCTCTACTGAACTTGTCTATGAATTGTCCTATCCCTATTGACATAGCTGTGGCACAGCTGTGTCAATATCTACCCACATGCAAATGCACATTACATTCCACCAACTTGTTCATGAGTTTGTCTTAGTTTTGTATAGTGTAGAATCAGGTTCATGGTCGTTAAGACCGTTGCTAAGGAAGTGATGCATTCCATTTTCTAGCGCAGAGGCACATGAGATCTACAGACTGTGCTAGGGGGGCGTTGACAGCTGACAAGTGAAAACGTTGAGAACCGCTGAACAAAATTATTACTCGAGTGGCATTTAAGTCATTTTTCCGCCCCCCCACGGCTTTGCACCCTGGGCGGCTGCCCCGCTCGCCCACCCCTAGTTACGGCTCTGCCAGGAACCGATTGTTTATGGCATAAATGTAAAGACCCTGCATGGGGTATTTTTCTGGTCACAGACTGAATATGTCTGCCCAGGAATACACGTATTAACAGAGACAGCAAAACTCTAGGTCATGGATGGAAAATTACTCATATTAAGATGGCCTTAAACCACACTGCCTATGAACAGATCCAACCTGACACTTAGTCATCCGCAAAGGCTGTATTGCTAAACTGAAACATGTACTTGAATTTATACCTGTGACAGGGTTTTTTTTAATTTTATTTTTATCATGATTTACTTGTTATACTGATGGTCTTGTCCCATAGAATATGAACTGTTTTTTTCCAAAAGGCTTCCTTACCAGCTTACTTCCAAAGGAATTAAAATACAAACCTAAAATTTGACCTACAGAATTCTGATATAGAGTACTGTATCTGGTTTTATTAGTTTGAAATAATAGCCTACTTTTTTAATGTAACAGCGGCCTCTGGTGGTAGCTCTTAAGAACTACATGGTGTACAGTAGACCCATGCACTTACACTAAGTATGGGGGTGCACCTGTATGCAAGATAAGCATCATTGCTCGTACTATTTTAGAAAAGAGTTTGAAATTGAAGAAACTGAAAATCTATTACAGCTCCACCTTCAAGGTTGATCTACCACACTGTTGTAAACCATCACATATCTGTAAACAAGCCTATGCACCTATATGCCTATACAGTATTGTGTAAAATAATATAAAATGTAAAGACTTTCTATGATAACCATAAGAGAATATAATGTCAAATGTGGCCAGCATAAAATAATGTTTTGTTATCTACTTAGGTTCGAGAGATGCAGCTCTGGACACAGATTAAGAATGGACTGCACTTGGCAATAGGATGGCATTGCTGGAGGCTGAAGATATTCATCTTTACATCTACAAGACTGCTGCAATACACTTTGATATGATTCCCATATCTCCAGCATGACTCTGCGAGCTTAACACCAAAAGCCAGATAAGTGAATCATGTTCCCTGTGAAATAAAATACAAGCCAATGCAATCTTACAAAGAAATGAAAAGTGACCAGAATAACAATGTCACACATTCACTGTTTTGCACACCACTGTCATGAGCCTAATATAATAAATGTATGGATGGATTTATTCATTTATATTAGTAGGAGATTCTTATACATATCATTCACACCATACAAAACGCAACATGGCAGCCCACTTGTAAAACTGAAGGTTGCTTTGATTTTTTAAATTATATAAACAATGCTGTCATATTGAATTACAATGAAGAGCTGATACAGTTTGCAGTAACTCTTTGCAGCTACCTATTCGTTTTTGTGTCATGGGAGGTTCATTATAAAAACTGACACTGACGTTGATATTGATTGATGCTGTTTTAGAAATTGTTTGGACATGTTTTAAGCCTGACTGAGACAAAGAGAAAGTTGACTTCTAAAGGCCTAAAGGAGAGATGTCTTTACAGGACAATTAGATCATAACAACAACTGCTAACGTACTAAATGTTCAACCCAATTTTAAATACTGACTTTTCAGTGTCGCTGCAACCCTGTTATCGTTCAGGAGGGCAAAAGCTAAACAGATGGTGTCTGTTCCCACAATCCCATCCCACGAGAGTTCAAAGGCTAAAGCAGCGCTCCTTGCCCTCAGTGAAGATCGGCAATTGAGCACGACCAGGATTCAAACTAGCGAGCTCTTGATCGTTTGACTCTCCATGCACTCCAACAGTGCATTTACTAGTTGAGCCATTAGGGACTCCAATTACTAGATACTCCATCACCTGGTTTTGGGTGACCCCTGAAAGCTAAAACTGTCTAAATCATTACCACATCCAGTCCACAATTCTTAGTGTTGTCTTGCCCTTTGACTCTCAAGCACAGCAATTGTTCCTGGTACAATATGTGTTTTTTTATTAATTACATTTAATTTTAAAAGATGAGTTGACCAGGCTATGCGAGTTCAAATAATTCATTATTTGCTATAGACAAGTCAATGATAAAGAGCCATGTTTTCAGGAGCTGGCACAAGGTTGTTCTTCATGATGACAACAGAAGAAAGGTCAGCTCAGCCTGCAGGTGAGTGTGGCACAATTTGAACAAGTGTCTGGGGAATTAACCTTCATGCAGGACCTTTTGAACAATTACAGTTAACATCTATTTGGAATAGTTTTCCTGAAGCTATGAAAAATAACAAGTGACGGAGATATTGGGGTTTTTTTCTGTCTAAGGGAAGAAAGCATCACTAATCACTGCAAAAAAGTTGGTCAATACAAGAAGATGATCATCATTAAAATAAGTTTGACCATATTATGGCATTCAAAGGTGCAGATGCGAGCGTGTTTAAAAACAAATGCCTTTGATTTAATACACAATTTTAAGTGTTTCGCTACATCTGATTATGAATCAAACCTATATATATATATATACTGTATGTATATATATATATATACAGTATATATATATTTTTTTTTCATAGCGCCTTTCATAGTGGACCACCATCACAAAGCGTGTTACAGAGGTAGGCTGTGAACTGTGCATTATATGCAGAGTCACTTACAATAGGACAATGGAGCACAAGGAGGTTAAGTGACTTGCTCAGGGTCACACAGCGACTCAGTCAGTGGCAGAGGTGGGATTTGAACCTGTGACCGTCTGGTTACAAGCCCTTGACTGTTGGACTGTTGATCGATATTTAGCTTTATTTGGTAATACTGTAATACAAAGTGTTGGACAGAATATAGAGTGCAAGGATTTAGCAAAGACAGAAATAAAACTGAAATCAGCTCAGACCACCTTCAAATAATCTATCTGAGCATATCCAAACAAAACTAACCTTTACATTGTTTGGACCAGGCATACAAACAGCTGTTCACATTGAAAGACCCTTTCTTTTTTTAAGCTTTTAAGCCCAGTCCTGTCCTTTTCAATATTATGTTTTCAAGGTCTCTGTCACCTTTATAAATTGTATTTGTTTAGAGATCCACTGTATTCTCCCCCGCCGACATGTTTTCTTCTAGTAACCTTGGATAAGGGAATTTCAACGTTTAGCGAGAACAACACACCTCTCAATCCAGCATGCATGCTATAGATTTCTAAAGCATAGAACACGGCCATTAAATGGTATGTTTCAACCAAAGGGGCCACTGTAACGGCTTGGCATCTCAGCCTACTGAACAAAGAGGCACAGGCTGGACGTAAGCCGCTGTAAAAACAATATCAATAAGTGCACCTACATACAGAGGGTAGTACATTTCTTACTTGCAATAGAAAAACGAAAACACAAGTCAGAAAGTGCAAAGCGACAGAAAGTTAGAGTCCCTTTGAATCATTTTTATGTTTGCTTTAATTTAAAAAAAAAAAAGTATTATTGTTTGTAATTAAATAATTATAGTTTGATCTTGAGGTTAATGTTTTTGATACTGTAAACATTTTAAACGGCACACATAATTATGCTGAGGTGGGAAGTAAATAGTGACGTGATAAACATTTACAGTGCAGACTATTTTATTATTTATAATGACTTTGTCCAATAGAAAGCAAATATGAGTGTTTCCAAAGATTCCTAAATACTGCCTTTGCATCCGAAGACATGTAATTAAGTTTTAAGAATGAAGTCTACTATTTGGTTTTCTGTCTCAGCAATGTGTCAGTCCCACTGTTGTGTACAATTATATATTAAATAAAGAAATGTGTTAACCAGATTATTCTGCCTTTTATTGAAACTGTGGTACCATTCAGTGAGCGAAAACTGTAAGGGGTACTTAAGCAGAAGCCTCCCGACAGAAGGGGTACAGTTCCAAAAACAAAGTTTCTTTCCAGCAGGCGGGTGTATCGCCCCAATCGATTTTCTGCTCTTTTTGTCTTGATCTCTAGTCAAAAAGAGCTGCGCTCCACTGCTCATGTCTGTGCGTCATTACGCACTGGGGAAGTATATTACCAACACGTTAACTTCGAGAGAAGGCAATTCATTTACTTTTAAAACCTGAAAAGAAAGAAAGTCGAAACACAATGCAGCGTAAGTTTGCGATGTTGTTTGTGTACATTATATAAAATTATCTGTGTTTTTTTAAACGATAGTGTTTAAACCGCATGCTTAATCTAGTATACACTGTTACAGCGTTGCTTTTCGATTTACAGATTGTTTATACCAGAATATTTTAATCGTATTAAACAACGTGCATTTACTAGGGCAGTATGCATTTGAATGTATTTTGAATGTATTTTTATTTTTATCACCCGTCTGTAGAAAGTGCACATGTGTGAATCGTTTTTAATTTCATCGTTGTGACTGTTAATTAATATCTCTGTCTAATTATCCATAGGTGATGTGTGCTTAAATATACCGCCTAATCATGTCAAGATGCTGGATATTCAGGTAATGCCTTTGACATTATTGAAAGTGTTTGTGTTTTGCTGCTCCCTGTTGTTTTTGATATGTGGTGCTTCCTAAATGATTGCGCTGAGGTCACTCGATAACGACGCTTATCTGAATACAGCACTTGCCCTTCCATAACACAATGCATCCTTTAATGGAAAGTGTATTACACCGTTTACTGTTAAGACAATATAAATACTGGACTTTTAACCAGTCAGTAATGACGTTTGTTGTGATCCTCTGTGGTGTGTGTATATATATATATATATATATATATATATATATATATATATATATATATATATATATATAAATATAAAATCATAATCCCAAAATAAATCTTAAAAAAAAAAAAAAAATGTTGTCTCTACCAGTATATGTAACATGACATTTCAAAACTATTAGTAACCATCCACAAATCCTTTCACTATTTACCAGTAGACTCCTAATATATATAATATAAAATGGCGTGCTTTATGACAACCGTGACGTGCAAAACAAAATATGTATTAGTTATTTTTTTGTTTTGTTTGTTTGTTTGTTTGTTTGTTTGTTTGTTTTTGTTTTGTCTTTTTTAATGTTCTGGGTGTCTATCTCTGCAGCCTCATGGGCCCAAGCAGGCAGAGGCCTTTGTGAATTCCTTTCTGAAGCACACTATGCCACGGCTAGAAGGCAAGGACATCCAGAAGCATTTGCGCCGGAAGGCTGTGGTTCTGGAGCATGCTTTCAAGAAGAAAAAGAAAAACAAGAAGAGGAAAACCAAGAGCCTGAGTGCCAAAGAGAGAAGACAAATGAAAATATTTGAGCTTAAACCACAACAACAGAAGTCAGTGCCCAATCTGCTGTGTTTTTGTGTCTTTATATTGTGTGAACGTTTGATCACCAGAATCTAGTAAGATGTGACCCAAAATGAAGACATGCATTTTTCTTTCTGTAACAGTTAGCTGATAAATGGGGTCATTTTTAATCCAACATAAATGATCCCGTTGACAATGTTTTGGGATCAGTTAGCTACTAGGATCCAAACGAGTATTGATGATCCATATGGCTTCAACTTGTTTTCTGGATTCTTACGTTCTTATATAATATACATTGATATGCCACACTCTCATCCAAAGAAGCATATGCAAATGAGAAGAGTCCACTGTTTTGTGTTACTAGAAGCCCACATTAGTTTTCATGTCAGTTATATTTCAGTAATGGTTGCAAAGGTGGATCTAGAAAGTGCTAGACTGGAACCACCAGAAACTGAATTGAAACATTTCTGTCTGACACTGATTCACATAGCTGTTAATGATCCCAGTCCAGAGAGTGGGTTGTAAAAACTGAAGATTTTGAAGTGTAAGTAAGACGTGTAAAGCAACTGACTAAAGGTTAGAAAGGTTGCATTTAGATTGAGCGGTTCACTATTTAATTTTTTTTTTAACATAATATTTTTTCCATTACAGATACGAGCTGTTCTTACCCTTGCACGAGTTATGGAAGCAGTACATACGTGAGCTCTGTAATGGACTAGGACCACAAGTGTAAGCCATATTGACATATGTGAAACTAGAAATCAGAATGGTTGTTTCTTATAATTGTCGATTAACTAATTGGTATGTTATTTATCCTCTAATACAGACATTAAGTATTCTAGTGAAATGTTTGGAATTGTTTGAATTTCAAGAAATTTCATAGTTGCTTGTCCTGTAATTTCTGTCTCTTTGTCCTTTTGAACACACATTCTGTATCATTGTCATTATTTTTTTTTTTTTCTTTAGTCAGCCCATGATGATCCAAACAAAGTTACTAAAGGCAGATTTCCACGGTGCTGTTGTAACAGGTAAAATGTACTTCTAGTGACAATTTTCGTGTTACTACATTTTGTATTTCATAGGGGCAGCAGTGTGGAGTAGTGGTTAGGGCTCTGGACTCTTGACCGGAGGGTCATTGGTTCAATCCCAGGTTGGGGACACTGCTGCTGTACCCTTGAGTAAGGTACTTTACCTAGATTGCTCCAGTAAAAACACAACTTTATAAATGGATAATTGTATGTAAAAAAAATAATGTTTAAAAAATAATGTAATTGTATATAGAAATAATGAGATATCTTGTAACAATTGTAAGTCGCCCTGGATAAGGGCGTCTGCTAAGAAATAAATAATAATAATGCATTTATTTACCCCAGTTGTAAAAACTGAACTGGGTAGACACCTTGTATTTATTTAATATTTGTCTTATTTCCACAGTGGTAAAGTCCAAATGTCCTTCGTATGTGGGCACTACAGGCATCATTCTGCAAGAACTGAAGCATATGTTCAAAATTATTACTAAAGATGACAAATTAAAAGGTACATAATGTCAAGAAAAAAAGGATGCTTATTTTTTAATGATCATGCATTATGCGATTGCCACAAAAAAATCTAATTTTCTCTTTCTTTCTTTCTCAACAGTCATTCCAAAGTGCAACAGCGTGTTCAGTGTGGAAATTGATGGATTTGTTTCCCATATCTACGGCAGCAAGTTCCAGCTAAGATCAAGCGAGCGTTCAGCTAAGAAATTTAAAGTTAAAGGAACCATAGACCTTTAATCAGGTGCCAGTGAAACTGAAGCAGACTTTCCACATATGTCACCAGTTCCCCTGCAGAGAGTAATGGAAAGAGATTTGCATCTGCCAGATGGGGTATAAAAGGAACTTGGCTACCTGGAAAAAGATATTGATGTCCCTGGAGAAACATCTTTTTCCAAGCCGTTCATTTCACTTTGTACTTTTAATTTCCACTATTAAATGCTAATCAGATTACATCCAGTAATTAGTACTCTCTTTTATAAGTAGCAACCAAGCGTTGCAGTGTACGCACCATTTAAGTTAACCCTGTAACCAAAGGCATGAAGAAAACTGGAATGAAATGGTGTACGTTGTAAAATATTCACTATCCTAGGTGGTGGCAACAACAACAAAAGCACAAGTATAATGATTAGATGAAGTTCTTTCATCAGTCACTAATCCAGTGTAACTTTTTTTTTGAGTGACATGCAACTGAAAGGAAAAAAAAGGCTTTGTCAAATTTGCTGATGCCAATTGACAAAGTGGGCTACTTTTAAAATAAAAGTATGATTTACACCAAAAAATAATACCAATGTAGCCACCTTTCTTGCTGTCAAAGTGCAATGTTGTCTAAATCCACTAGGTGGCCCTTGAATACACTTTTCTCTTAAAAGATGTTCTGCATTCATGAACGAGCACAGTGGCTTAAGGCTGGTTTATACTTCCGACTGCGACCCAATTTTTGGTCTCAGTCAGTGGTCTCCGAGGGTGAGAATGACATCATCTGCACTGTCGCATGGTTGCAAGCCAGTGAAGCGTGACAGCAAGTTTTTGATGAACCCAATAAGCATGAACAACAGAACAGGAATTTAAACTTGCCTCTAAACTGAATGAAATTAAATCGTAAAATTAACCTTTGTTAAAATGAATATTGGTGCTTACATAGGCTACCATGCAGAGCAACCACTTGTATAATAACAATAATGATTAATGCAATGCATTTTTATTTGTATTGTGATTCTTTTTATATATTTGAGTCACTAATATGTTAACGTTGCTATTTATTTTCTGTATGCAAATACTTTCCCCATCAAATCAGTAATGTTGCTCTGATCAGAACAGCTGATCAATTTTTTTAGCTGCTCATAAAAATATATATGAGTCATTTACACATTCACTTCATTTATGAGACAGGCAATTTTAAAATCCCGTCTCAAAGTGTCGTGGGATTGTGGAGCCTGTTGGCAACCCTAGTCACAAGTCAACACTGTCAGTAACGCAGGCTGACTGAAAGTATGACAGACAGCTACGACCACTTTACTGCGTCAAAAAGTCTGCGAACTCGGGGGTGCTTCAGTCCTTCTGGCGCACCCGTAGAAGTGTATGCAGCTGACGTACGGCTTTTGTCTGCGAGAGAAGTATAAACCAACCTTTAGACAAGTACAATTATATTAAACTAAGGACACAAATGCTTTAGCTTTCACATACAGTGTTCAGGCTTAATGATTTACAATGCAACAATATTAGATATAACCCTTAAAAAAAAAAAAAAAAAAACAAGAAGGAAATCAATTCAAGATCCACATAAAGCAGGACATTGAGAATGAAATGTTTAGAACAGTACTAAGCGGCTTGGTATTTGTGTACACTGAGTACGTTGAGATGTGATGTTTTATTAGTAAGGTTTGGTCAGCAGTGCAGATATAATACAGTCAAGCCAGAATCGTGCTAATTGGTTTACAAATGCAGCCAGAACACCAAAGTTAACATTATTTTGCCAACATTACTATTATTTTTTAAATATAATTTTTCTGAAGTTATGCCTTCTGAGAAAAATTAGAGCGAGATAAGATTTTAATATTATGCAGATTCATATGAAAACTCAAACATAAGCTATGTTATTTATTTATTATTTTAAATATAGATAAGCCTGGTTATCACACATGAACACAAAAAATATGGTGTTGTTTCCATTACATTGTCTACAGCAATGTATGTTTTAGAAGTTTGTATTGAGGCATGTTTGGAAAGGTGGTTTACATATGAAAGAAAAAAATGCTGCTCTCTTTTCTCATATATGGCCAATTTGCTAGACAATCTGCACACATCTCCCTCTGTACTTTAGGACAAAACTATGGGCCATGTTAGTTAATGTAAGATCCACCAATAAATGATTTATAACAACAACAAAAAGTCTTGAGAGGCGTGCCATCCAGCCAGTGCTACTCTTACACAATAGTGTCAATCCATGCAAAGTGGACCAGAATTCTCACCATTGATTTGATGGTCGGTGATTTAAATTTTTAAATATCAAAAACATTTAAGATATTATATAAAAGCTTTGTTCGAGACCTTTCCTTTGACAACTATTGTGAAATGCCTTGAATGTTTTAAAGTATATATTCTCCAAATACAGATTGCAAAATCCCCTCCCCTCCTTTTTGTACATAAATCCTTTCCTAAAGTGGTTTTGGAATCTCCCGAGCTTTCTCGTTGCTGCTTACGCTCAAGACCATAATCTTGCGCAATTACAGAACTCAACTGGTGAAACCGGTAACATTCTTTGAAAAACATTTTAACTACAAGTTTTTAGCAAGAGTGTCTCAAATATCACAAGGAAACTGACAAGTTGGAAGACCAGATCCAACATTTCACAGAATTTAAACCGTTTTGTACACCTCATTGCAAAAATAAGAACGTTTGTATTTATGGAACACATATGCCCCTTGTACCTGAAACGGTTAAAGGTTTGAAAACCAGAATAGTGGGGGGGGATGACACTTGCATAGCACACAATGTTTAGGTGTGGTTATACTCTGCATACTTTTACTTTGTGACATGCTTGTTTGAAGTAAAGGACTACTCTCCCCCTCCCCTTTTTCCCCAGATACACCCTCACCACCAGACCACTTTTAGAAAGTCTCCAGCGGTGTTGAATAGTATGCTGGATGTATGATTACCAAAGTCGGCCATGGGGTGAAAAGATATCAGCCAGATTAAAAAAAAAAAAAAAAACAGTAAACAAGGAAATTGAACAAAAAATAAATAAACTAGATTACACAAGGTCATTTTTATTTTCCTCATAGTTCTGCCAGTATAAAATACAAATATTCTTCAAAGGAGATAACAAACCAGTTGTTTCTGAAAACTCTCAATGCACAGTAAATTCATGTTGAACCTGTTTCAAACAACAGCTAGTGGCAGCTGAGGCTGGTCTAGTGGTACTTTCCCTGGTTAGTCAAACGTTTTGTAAATTAAAAGGCTGTAAACTGCATTGTGCATAGTATATAACACCAATAAAACCGGATAAGGTGCGGAATCCTCTACATATTTATTATAAACCAAAAGCTCATTAACTCTGCTGATGTTAATAAACTGCTGTACAATGTTGTAACAAAAAAGAATGTCTTCCTGTTTTGTCATTCTTTCTGTTAATTGCATATGAAACACCTACCCCAAATAAGCATGACTGGGAGAAATGTGAAATAGGGTATTGCTCATATTTCATCATCATAATAGTTTCCCTGACAATCATTTATTGTAAATAGAAACTGCTCACAAATTAATGTTTTAAAATAATTACATTTTTCTTTTATAAAGAACTAACTCTCCATCCAAATAACCAACTCATTTATTTTGTTAAAGTTGTTACTGCATCTCTGTTTCATCGTGTGATCTGTGCAGAGGTCTCATTTTGTAATGCTGTTCATTTCTTTAATTGCTTTTATTAGCTAATTTTCTTTATATCATGACAAACCCTTAATAAAGTTAATAAACCACGGTAAAAGCAAAGTAGATTTTTACAGTGCTCTTGAAAGTATTCGGCCCCCTTGAACTTTGCGACCTTTTGCCACATTTCAGGCTTCAAACATAAAGATATGAAACTGTAATTTTTTGTGAAGAATCAACAACAAGTGGGACACAATCATGAAGTGGAACGAAATTTATTGGATATTTCAAACTTTTTTAACAAATAAAAACTGAAAAATTGGGTGCAAAATTATTCAGCCCCTTTACTTTCAGTGCAGCAAACTCTCTACAGAAGTTCAGTGAGGATCTCTGAATGATCCAATGTTGACCTAAATGACTAATGATGATAAATAGAATCCACCTGTGTGTAATCAAGTCTCCGTATAAATGCACCTGCACTGTGATAGTCTCAGAGGTCCGTTTAAAGCGCAGAGAGCATCATGAAGAACAAGGAACACACCAGGCAGGTCCGAGATACTGTTGTGGAGAAGTTTAAAGCCGGATTTGGATACAAAAAGATTTCCCAAGCTTTAAACATCCCAAGGAGCACTGTGCAAGCGATAATATTGAAATGGAAGGAGTATCAGACCACTGCAAATCTACCAAGACCTGGCCGTCCCTCTAAACTTTCAGCTCATACAAGGAGAAGACTGATCAGAGATGCAGCCAAGAGGCCCATGATCACTCTGGATGAACTGCAGAGATCTACAGCTGAGGTGGGAGACTCTGTCCATAGGACAACAATCAGTCATATACTGCACAAATCTGGCCTTTATGGAAGAGTGGCAAGAAGAAAGCCATTTCTTAAAGATATCCATAAAAGTGTCGTTTACAGTTTGCCACAAGCCACCTGGGAGACACACCAAACATGTGGAAGAAGGTGCTCTGGTCAGATGAAACCAAAATCGAACTTTTGGCAACAATGCAAAACGTTATGTTTGGCATAAAAGCAACACAGCTCATCACCTGAACACACCATCCCCACTGTCAAACATGGTGGTGGCAGCATCATGGTTTGGGCCTGCTTTTCTTCAGCAGGGACAGGGAAGATGGTTAAAATTGATGGGAAGATGGATGGAGCCAAATACAGGACCATTCTGGAAGAAAACCTGATGGAGTCTGCAAAAGACCTGAGACTGGGACGGAGATTTGTCTTCCAACAAGACAATGATCCAAAACATAAAGCAAAATCTACAATGGAATGGTTCACAAATAAACATATCCAGGTGTTAGAATGGCCAAGTCAAAGTCCAGACCTGAATCCAATCGAGAATCTGTGGAAAGAACTGAAAACTGCTGTTCACAAATGCTCTCCATCCAACCTCACTGAGCTCGAGCTGTTTTGCAAGGAGGAATGGGCAAAAATTTCAGTCTCTCGATGTGCAAAACTGATAGAGACATACCCCAAGCGACTTACAGCTGTAATCGCAGCAAAAGGTGGTGCTACAAAGTATTAACTTAAGGGGCTGAATAATTTTGCACGCCCAATTTTTCAGTTTTTATTTGTTAAAAAAGTTTGAAATATCCAATAAATTTCGTTCCACTTCATGACTGTGTCCCACTTGTTGTTGATTCTTCACAAAAAATTACAGTTTCATATCTTTATGTTTGAAGCCTGAAATGTGGCAAAAGGTCGCAAAGTTCAAGGGGGCCGAATACTTTCGCAAGGCACTGTAAGCACATTGGTAAAAAAAAAACAAAAAAAACATTGTCAAGTATTGTAGATGTGGCGTATATAAGAGAAAACCTTTATGTGTGGTTCACTGCAGATGTGCTTGTGTATTCACCCTGATGAGCTGTGGGTTAAAACAAAACATTATTATTTAACACTATTTGTTTATTTAGCAGACACCTTTATCCAAGGCGACTTACAGAGACTAGGGTGTGTGAACTATGCATCAGCTGCAGAGTCACTTACAATTAAATCTCACCCGAAAGACGGAGCTCAAGGAGGTTAAGTGACTTGCTCAGGGTCATACAATGAGTCAGTGGCTGAAGTGGGATTTGAACTGGGGACCTCCTGGTTACAAGCCCTTTTCTTTAACCACTGGAACGCACAGCCTCCACACAAAAGTCAGCTATGATACAGAACTAAGTTTTGTTTACAGTCAGTGTGGGTTGTAGAGCAGTTGATCTGAGTATATGCACGTATGTCTGGTTTTAGGTATGACTAGGCTGTAAAAGACAAAAAACAAGAGCCTTGAATGCATATTGCACAGCCTCAACAGTTTCATCCACCATTAAAGCGCCATTTGGATAGAAAGTCTAGCTTTAAAAATAAATGACATTGAAAAGGTAAATAAATCAGTAATTTAACCTGCAATATGTAATTTAAAGAATTGCAGATTTAAAATTCCCAGAAAGGTAATGTTTACCAGTTTCTAATTAGGATAAACATTGATTAGATTAGATTAAATCACGCAGGATTCCGTATAGCAGCAGAGCAGTCTTTGTTACAGTTACATGATTTGTTTCTGGGTGTTGAAGCTGCACTCTCCGTGATAAGAGAATTTCTGTCTGACAGGAAGGTTTGCAGTGTTCTGTGGTTACGGTTGCTGGAAGATTGACATTTACTGGAAGTCCCCAAACCAGGAAATAGATGACTACATAAATCCTTGCCGTGTGAAGTTTCAGCAGCATTGCAACTTGAAATGAACGCTGCAGATCTAGTACTAAAATAACCTCTTGAGACTGAATAAAACTTCAATAATAACAATTCAAATATTTTGCAAAGAAGGTAAGAACATGTTTTTTTTCTCTATACATTTGCATATAAGTAATATTTACCACAAATATAATAGTGATCTCTTAGTGGTTTATAGCAGGAGTAGCAACTTGAATAAAAGTAATTCAGCAAAGATGCCAATCAAAGATTTTCTTGTGTTTTGAAAAACATTTTAACAAGTTTTTAGCAAGAGTGACTCAAATATCACAAGGAAACTGACAAGTTGGAAGACCAGATCCAACATTTCAGTGAATTGAAAGTAATAAATATACCTTGTGTACTTATGCAGAAAACAGGCCAGTTTTTATTAAAAAAAAGTAAATAAATAAATTCACTCAAAAGTTAATACCAACTGCATTGGGGGCAATTTTGAGGAGTATGTGTTATATTTCTATTCTTTCCAAATTGTGACTTTGGTTGCTTTTACTGGTAAAACCTATGTACAGTAATAATTAACCTCAATCCGTTTTTACATTTTAGGAACTGAAGAAAGTGTAACCATGACAGGCCGCATAGCATTCACAGAGGAGAACGCCCTGCGCATTGCTGCCGTGGAGAGAGCCTTTGCGCCGTCGGGTAAAAGTCTTGCAAAGCCTGGGCGCGTGCTGGTGGGAGAGGGGAGGCTCATGAAGCTGTGTCGCCGTAGCCCGCAGCCCAAGATGTTCTTCCTCTTCAATGACATTATAGTGTATGGCAGCATCGTGGTCCACAAGCTCTGGTACAAAAACCAGCACATCATCCCGCTGGAAGATATCATCATTGAAGACCTGGCTGACAGCCTAGAAATGAAAAACCAGTGGCTCATCAGAACGCCCAAGAAATCTTTCTACATGTCCGCTGCTTCCGAGAAGGAAAAGCAGGCGTGGATCTGCCGCATTATGGAGTGCAGGGAGCAGCAGTTGATCAGTTCGAGGAAGGAGCCCACCACTAGTTTCGCAGCTACCTGGATTCCTGACCGAGCCTCACATATCTGCATGCGCTGTGCAGACAAGTTCACTGTGGCACAACGGAGGCACCACTGCCGGCAGTGTGGCTTTGTGGTGTGCAACTCATGCTCCAAGTGCAGGATTGTCATCCCAGCCATCTCTGCAAAACCTGTCAGAGTGTGCACTCTGTGTTTCAACACTCTACTGTGTGAGAAGGCCAAGGAGGAGGCTGGGAAGAGGAGTTCAGATGGGTTTGACTTGGAAATGCCCGTGTATGAAGCATTAAGTGATGAGGACAGTGATGAGAGGGAGGAAGATGACATGATGCCCATCCAATGGGTAAAACCACAGAATATGTACCATCCAAAAAACTCTTGCTTTACATATCTTAAATAACAGTGGCCCAACTGTTTTCTTTAATGCCAGTAATTGACTTGAAGAGATTGGATTGTGCAGAACCTAGTTATACAAAGACAATTACCTTTAAATGACACCAACATTACGTACACTGCAACTAACAGGAACGTGAAATGTCGTGTTTCTTTGATTTAATCTTCATATTAATTGTAAAGATTCAATATGTACTTATGTTAAAAAAAGGTTACTACACGTGCAATTTAATGCACAAAAATGTTGCCATATTTGAGAATCCTGCCAATGCTTTGACTGTGAATATATTTATTTTGTGATTTAAAAGAACACTATTAAATGCCTGGTTTTCTACAGAGGAGAAGTCAGTGTTACAGGCTGCTCAGACATTGCTGTGAAATTGTGTTTCCTTTATATATGGTATTGGTGTGTATTAAGGGAATGTGTTTATGACTTCAATGTATTGTTAAATTATGTTTGACCAGTATTTCAATTTGATGTAACTAACCATGCATTGATGACACTTCTAAGGGTCACAAATAAAAACACAATATTCTAAATCAATTTGGCATTTCCATTTTCAATTTTAATTTACTTGGAATGTGCTTGTGATTTCAGTGCTTACTACAGCCAGGCAAAGGGCCTGCAGACACACACCAATCCTGACCTGAACACCCCAGTCTCTCGATTTGTATAAAGTTAATTTAGTTATAGCATCACAAAACATTGAACCATGAAATATGTTCACTCTTGCATCCATACATCACTGCTTACAAAATGTGGCCTGAAGGTGGCATTTTTTAAGGTAGCCAGCACATGTTGTACCTTATCAAATACAGAAGGGATACGGGGCCTTTATTCAAAGCTTTAACCCATGGGTCATTTAAAGAAGTCAATAACAGCATAATGGTTTATTATTTTGAAAAATATATAAATATTAATAAGACGTAGTAATAATATTAAAAATAACTTTCAATAACTCCTAAGTTGTTTGAATAGGGCACCTAGGGTCTTATATTAAATATTACAATCAGTATTACATTACTGCAAAATGCTAATTACTAATGGTGTGTTGCCTCAGTCACTAAACACACAAAAGTATGATTAAAAGCATGACGCACTGACCGCTTCAGATAAACCATCATGTTGGCCACAAGGCTAACCACTTGTCTGTTAGCCAAATTATCTTGTTAACTGTGACCAAGCCTATGAGAGTAACATAAAAAAGCTGATCACCATGAACAACATCCACACACTATTCACAAGGAAAAGTTACGTTTCATGCACAGACTGCGGGACTTCATACATTTCCAGATTCAGATATTTTCAATAGCTTGTGCTAAAGAATGTCCAGACAAAGTTTCATCATAAATGAATAATCGCATCTCTAAATATTTATTTTTTTATTATCACACTTGGGTCTCCATATATATGCAAAGCTTGACCTACAGAAAGTCAGATAAAAAAGACTCCATATATCCTGAGATTAAGTCTTTAGCAATTTCTGTGAAATTAGACAAGCATTTCTCTAGATATATACCGTACAAGACTCTAAAGAACAGAAGGTTTGTAACATGTGTACGTCCATTGCTATTTCCCCAGGACAGGGATACGGATCACCAATGGCGAATAATTATAATCAGGACCCCCCATTTTTTGCAAAAAGAAAAGAAAAATTGTAAGAAATATCATTGATGTACAGTAGGAATGAAAACTTATACAATAATATGCTGGTTTGTTTATGTTCTCTCTTTTCAATAAGATATTCCTCCCTGTCCCCCACCAGAGGAAAAGCCTATTAATTCAGGAAAAGAGGCTGCAGTTTAATGTTTGTCTGTTAAAGCCCCCTGAGCTCTTCAGACCAGACCAGCTTCTTCTCAGCTTATGATTTCCTGTAAGTGCATTATCAAGCAGTAACTATCTGCATGACCCGCACGTTTACAGACCGCTGCTGCAGCATCTTCCTGTCTGTGGCATATTGTGTGTGACCAGCCGAGTGAGGTTGGTGCTGTTTCCTTTGCTCAGACTTCTTAGAATTAATTAGCCATGACTGAAGTCATTGTGACACTATCAGTTGCTTACTCTGGTCCTTCCAGACGGAAAGTCTCTCTCTAAACCCTACTGTGCAATCTGTGTCAGTCAGTATGATGGGACTGGAGTCAAAAGTATCTATGGAAGGATTATTTTTTTTTTTTACATTAGTCCTAAACCCAGTCCTGTATGTAAGAACATATTTAAATGATCAGGATCCTGGAGTCTGAGCAATCTGTTCACTGTTCACTCCGTAGAGCTGCATGACATCTCAGAATAGTAAACCTACAGACTGTGATAAGTCCTATGAATTATGAACTGTACTTCTTAACTTTGAGGTTCTTCTGGTGCTTCATTGATTATAGCTTTGAAACCCAGCACTGGGTGCAGGACTATTGGTTGATAATGAGCTGTTCCCATATAGTCACAATATAAATAAGTGGTTAAACATACTTCAAGTCCACAGAATGCTATAATGAAACCATTATAAATTATAATAGAAGTGTGCCATCTTGTGGTTGTGTCTGAATACAGCATGTCTTTAAACAAAACACTTCACAGGCTTCGTTCCTGATTTCCTGGGTGTAAAACAGGAAGCTGGCTCAGTCGTAGGATGGAAGGACGCCCACTGAACCTTCAGTTCTCCTGAGCTGTGTGGGGAATTACTGCGGTGAGGGGAAAAAATAGTGGAACATCCTGGGGATAAGATTATTGGGTACACTAAATTAAAAACATTTAAAAACATTAATTGTATGCATTTAAATGCCCGACTGAGGGGAGTGTTAAATCAGCCAATATCCTCCCTATTGCTTGCAAGATCAAGCTAAGTGTTATCTTCCTCAGTATCTGCCAGTGCTGAAGCACTATTTTGCAAATCTAACTATCAGGATGAAGGTTCTGGCAGGGTACTCTTACAACAATGTGTATATTGATTAGACACTAGGAACTTCACTGTACATGCCAGAGTACAGTGTACTTCAAACTAAATCTCCAAGTAAAACATACCACAGATGTTGAATTAATTTCAAAACATTTATTTTGTCAGCTAATGTCAACAATTCACAGCTTTAAAAAATACCCTAATCAAAATCTCAATATCTCTTTGTCTTTGTGTCCAGTATACACGCCACACCCCAAGTAGTTCCTTGATTAAACATTATATTGCTGTCATTCAATAAGGTACATATATTGAACGTCACTTAAATTGATTTGAAGGGTTAAAAATAAATTCTGCTTACGGCACTGTACATTGCTTGGCCATGAATGATTTTCTGCAGTTATGATAATGTGCACCACTAACCTCATTACATCAGTATCCATTACAATGAAATTACTACATACTGGAACTCATTTCATATTTACATTTGAATTAAAATTCTTTACATTGTCAAGAATATTACCAGCATTTCAAGTCATAGTGATACTGAACCAAAGGCACAAATACATAGTTTACCTAAAAATTTTTTTAGGTATTATTCAACCACCATTAAGACCAGGATAACAATAGACACACACACACACACACACACACACACACAGACAGACACAGACACAGACACACAGACACACACACACCAGGTCAGCAATAATCAAATACAACTAAAACCCATTTAATGAGGTAGTGGTCAAAAAAAGCTTTTTCTTTCTTAAATAATATACAAGGTTCAGAGCTTACCCTCTATGCTTAAGTAAACATTCAACACTTCGAAACGGCATTCAGTTTATTTTTGCCACTCAATAGATATTAGTTTGCTGTTTGAATAACAGTTATCAAATATCCAGGTTATTAGCATCTTATATTTATCAGGATAAACTTGGATCTTACATCTACATTTTTTATACCATTACCTTTTAGTTTAAGTGAAATAAAAAATATGATTTTGTTTAAGAACTAGACATAAGTTGTTAGGTTCTATTTTTGGAAGCATTTTTAACCTTTCTTTCAAAAGAGTGGAATACACTTTTCACTGGAGCAAAAGCTTTGTAGATGTGTCCTGCAATGTTTAATATCTGCTATAATATTAAGCTTCCAAAATAAGTATTGATCTTTTATTTTAATTTTATTTCTTTTACAAACTAACCCTAGGATGGATGCAATTCAACAAAGGGCACATTGCGGTGGCTTACTTTTGAACAGTAAAACCCTTAAGTTTTTACATTAGGATTAGCCTCAATTCTCATGTCAGTATACCACTGATCCTGTTGAACATGCCAACTAAAAACATTTTTATAGGATTTTGACTAATTTGTACAATTATGTGCTTTGGACTCTGACCATACAACACATGGTTAAAGTAAAATCATAATAATAAGGGCTAGTCCCCGTACTGGACTTCAGCTCTGAGCTCCTGTGTGATGTAAGTCACGAGAGCAGCTGCCACTTTCTGCTGCAGGACTGCATTCCCCATGACCAGCGCTGTGAGCTGAGCAGCGTCAGTCCAGTCCAGATTTCCAATGATGGTCATGACACTGTCATACAGTTGCTGCTGCTGCTGGGGCGGCATCTCCATGATAATCTGGGGAAGAGGCCTAAACTGCCCACTGGTCATCCAGCAACCCAGCAAGCCACCCACTGCACCACCTGAAGCATGAAAATGAGATATCACTGTCACACACCAGATGAAAGGCCACATGTAATATCCTGGGTTGCCCACTGTTAAAACTGATAGGACAGCTGCTTGTTTTTTACCAATAAAAATAATAAATGACAGGGGACACTGTTGTACGTCCAGTAACTTCTGAAATAAATCATACATTTTGAAAAGAAGAATGTTAAATTAAGTGTAAATGTACTTAATCAATGTGACTTTAATTTTTCAAATAAAAGCTTGGTTTTCTTTCAGTCAATTCACTTACCGACAGCAATCCCTGGTGGGCCTCCCACAAGGCCCCCCATGAAAGCTGTTGCTCCTGCTACAAAAGCCCCCTTCCCAGAATGCTTCACTGTGGCCTTCATTTGTTGATGCTGAGACAGGTCGCAGCATAAGCGCATGACGTCATCCACTCGCACAGGCATCCTGGCTAGCCTTGAATCACTTTATTTAGATTAGGGAGTCTATTTTGAAACAAAAGCAAAGGTAACAGCAATGTGAACCTGATTGCTGAAAGATACGTTGACAAGATGCTGCTATTCACAGTCTTCGAACACAACACAGGCCACACCTAAAATTACAACAGGACAAAGTCTAGGTTACACGTACCAGTGCAATACTTACTGCCAAGCAACAAGAAGTGCTAACCACACTGCATTGCAAAATGTACATATAACAACACTGCATTTAAACATCCAAGACAACAATTTGAAACCAACCCAATTATAAGAATCTCTGAAAAAGGCTGTGCTGTGCTGTGCTGTACACATGTAAATTTCTAAACCATGTGTTCTTTGCTGCTTGGTCCCAGCTGCTGTCCAGTAGATAAGTGAAAAATACATTTTATTTACCTTTACAAAAGCTTTACTGATGCTGATGTTTCTGTGCGAGGAACAGATCCCAACAAAACAATAAGCCCAGAATCTACCTGCCTGAAATTAAACAAGGAAATATTATTGATGTTACTTCTTTATTTATTATAATCAATTATTATTTGGTTATTGTGGCAATAATAATTTTAGCACATAAAGTTACCAAAGAAATCCAATGCCACATTGGTACAGGTTAAAAGGTCAAAGAAGCAAAGATTAAATACAATACACTATAGTGTGGGTCATGCTTGACTTTGCTTTGTTGATCATCAAATTACAATGTCTTTTCTAAACGAATTTACCAGTAATTCTGATATGACAATGGAAGAATTACCCACAGTCACGTGATCCACGAGACACAGGATTTATTTAAGGTAAAATGCTTCCGGGAAAAAAAAAAAACTTTATAAAAACAAAAAGCCAGCCTCCTAAAAATAAATAAATAAATAAATAAATAGAATTTTGGGTCAAACTACTACATTTACCATGTATACTGCAAAAAAAAGAAGGAAAACATATCTCTGTCGTGTACATACAGTTAGTTACTCAGTAGCCTGTGTATAAAAAATAACATTTCGTAATACATTTTTTTTTTTTTTTTTTACGGTGCGGTTACCTTATACTTCAGATGTGTTTTTATTATTATTTATTACAAAACAGAACGGAATACAAAGAAATGTACAGGCATCCGCCTTTTAGCTAGTCTGACTTGCTAACAATCTATCCACCGTTGCTCCCGAATGAACAATAACACATTCAACAACATTGTGCGTTTTGTTACTTGGCATACTTATTTACCTGTTACTAGTTTGTTATGTGTACATAGATACTATGTAAAACCACAGGCTGTTTATTTATTTTTAAATCAGATGTGGTATAGTGTTTGACTTTTGACAGTTTGTGAACCAGCTGGTTCTGCGCACTGTTATCCGTATTTTACCCTGTACACACATACCTCACAAACGACAAACAATAACATACCGTGCCTTATCTTGTTTGCAGTAAGTTACGCTTCTTGTTTTAGTCAAAATCCACTTCTTCTTTCAGTTCAAATCCGTGCACAGTTACACTGTTTCACTTTTTGTTTTACAATGCTGCTTTAACCTAGCCATCATCGCGTTGATTCACGGGATTTTGTTTTACTTACACGTCAATTTCCTGTAAAACTGGAAGTATTCGTAAATTAATACTTTCGAGATTTGTGTTGTGTTTACGTTAAGTGCATGCGTTAATACATACATGTAAATTGTATTTAACTAACACAAAACGCTGCTTACCAAATTAGAAGATTCCAGGTGGAACGCGATACCTGCAATATTCTGTTTAGCGTCTGTCGACCGACCCAAATACCTGGACAAAAGCAAAAACGTGAAACTGCTGAGTTTTGTGTTTCAGATAGGTTTCGAGCTTCATTGAATAGTGTATAGACGTAATAAACATCAACTTCCAACATATGTACCACTAGCACGTAATACTTTGAAAGTAGGCTTGAATAAAAATATAATGTGACTAGTGTTTTTAATGTATATGCATCTGGAAATGTCAATGTGCATTGCTTTATATAAGATCACGGAGTCGTTGTGATAATAAACAGGGTGACTAATTATCTTTGCACTTGAAACTGTGCTTTGGGGAACACTTTCAAACACAATAAATGATTTGGCATAAAATGACTGAAAAAATGAAAGAAAATGTCTACAAAGAAGGAAAATCAAACATCACCAACCCTACCCCGTTTTCTATCACCACTGCTGAGTGCAGCTGTGTTCCAATCTTGGTTCGCACTGTAAAAATGAGGAAAGCCCGCCCCGTGGGAGGAGTTACAGTGACGTATTTTAAAAATCTTGATTACGAAACCAGGGGGATGTAAACAGTGTTCAATATATAAACAAAGCTGAATTCTGTTCATCAGAGTACAACTATTTCGGGTTCTTGTACAAAAATCGACTTCCGTCTTTAGAGGTAAACCTTTTTCAATATTCATTAATAACTCAAAATGTGCAGCGACTGTTTGGCATGGATTTGTGTTTAGGAATATGTAAAAAAAAATTGTACAGAGCAAGTCAAGGCGTTTTCATGTTAGATTTAACACGATCTAACCCAGATGTTTTCTGCTTTGTCTTCAAATACCTTATATTATGTGATATATATATATATATATATATATATATATATATATATATATATATATATATATATATATATATATATATATATATATATATATATTTTTTTTTTTACAGTGTCACTTATTAACATTCTAAAGTAACAATGTTGTGGCAATTCTGTGAATAAACTCCATAAGACCAGTAAAAGAAATAGCATTATGGCTGTTTATGTATATCTCTGTATGTCATTTTTCTTTCCTGCGCCTACAGAAATAAATACCGCGATGTCGTTTGTACATCGAGAATACGTTGTTATTTATTTATTTATTTATTTATATTCTTTACTGAACAGAGTAAGAAACAATAGTATGCAAACATCATACATTTTCAAAGAGCAGTGTATGGTCGCAAATGAGTTTGTTCTCAAACAGCTGACATACGGGTTTTTTTCCATTCTCAGTTGTGAAATTAGATACTGTTTTGTAATTTCTGTTGCAGTGGTTTATGTAACAGACAAGCTAACATGCGAACATTTATAGCTTTATTGAAAATAACCTCCAAACACAGAGTGCATTAATTTATTTCCGCTGTTATTCTATTGAGTCATAGCATATTCAGCTTAAGTCGGTATAGAATGTTCTACTGTAATCACCACGCACGTAAACAGGATGTCAAAACCTCTGTACAGCAGAGTACAGGGACAGTCGAACAAGGAAACACATGTTTAACTTTGATAGCGATGTTTTATCACTTTGCAAGTAATGTAAAGATGTGATATAAAAGTTAAAAAAAAGAAAGAAAGAAACTACGACAGTAAACCAAATTGAGGGTTTGGGGTAATGTAAACTAACTGGAGCGTGGTTTGTATTCTTTGAATTGTGGCAAACAGGCACCAAAGAACTCGATTTTAGTATCAAGCTAAACCTGATTGTGAAGCACTGCGTTTTTAAAACAGAGAAGTGAATTTACTGTACGTCAGCCTATATATATGTCCTGGTTCTAGAGTTTATAAATATCTTGGCAGCATTAAAAATAGCGGCATGTAAGATCTGCAAATTACACTGTCTCTTGCAAGTCGGATACTGCCAAAGACTGCTGAACATGATGCAGCTATCTTTACAGTCTGGTATTAACACGGTTCAAGGATAAACGAAACGAGCAGGCCTTCTTTGGAGGGTCGGGTTACCCGCATACTATAGCAGACAGGCTTGTTTGGTAGGAAAAAAATGCAGTAACGTCAAGTAAAAAGACTATGAGCTTTTTAAAAACAATTGACTCCCACTTTTAAAGTAATTAGGATGCATTGCAAGCCAGACAACTACTGCAAGAACCTGGCTTTGCTTGTTTTAAAAGCACAACACACATAAACAAGACCAGCCAGTAAGGTCAAAGTCAGTAAAACACAACACACATAAACAAGACCAGCTAGTATGGCCACATGGGGGCGCCAAAAAATAATAATACAGTATAACTCATTTTATTCTTTTAAAAAAAATAAAAGTGTGTAACAGTTTGTGATGAAGCATTTCGTGCCAACATCAATCTGGAGATGCCTTTTCATTTTCGGGATGGGCCTTCAATTTGGGAATATAGAGTGTGGAGGCTGTATGGTCCAGTGGTTAAAGAAACGGGCTTGTAACCAGGAGGTCCCCGGTTCAAATCCCACCTCAGCCACTGACTCACTGTGTGACCCTGAGCAAGTCACTTAACCTCCTTGTGCTCCGTCTTTCGGGTGAGATGTAATTGTAAGTGACTCTGCAGCTGATGCATAGTTCACACACCCTAGTCTCTATAAGTCGCCTTGGATAAAGGTGCTAAATAAACAAATAATAATAATAGTGTAAGCAAGAGAGAGCATGGTTAGGTGATACATTATTAGTGTTTGTATTTTAATTTTCTTCAAAAGGTACTGTGGATTGAAAAACAACTGAGAAGAAAGCTTTTGTTAAAATGATTGGAAAAATTACAAGCCTCCTGCTTGGAGACAAAATGGAGGAAGCAAATGAATGTGTCGATCACGAAGAGCTCTTAGAAACTGAAGAGGGGGAGTGGGTCATCGTGAATGTGCAGGGTGAGTATTCCCAGAACTGATGAAGAAAATGGGGAGAGAGCAGATTTGTGTTTTAATACGGTGAAGATTGTTCGTACACAAAAGTTTGTCCAATTTGGGTTTAGTATTATTGTACTGAACCGCACTTCAGTGCCTTGAAGCAAAACCTTTCACAATGGCCTAACGTGTGAAGTCATTTCAGAACTACTGAAGAGAAAGTGAGACACATAATGTAATGCATTGCTATGAACATTTCAAAGCCATACAGTCTTTGTTTACCATCAAATATATCTGAACTGTTCATTTGAACTTCCTACAGTAAGTTGAATTTAATAAATCAGCTTAAACCAGCCTTAGGGATTGTAACACAAATTTAACACAATGTAACACAATTTTTGGAATTTTGCCACTGGCGTATTCATGTAAAAACTGTTCTTGTTTTTGATGCATCTCAGAATATTTCTAGGTGCAAGTGTGAAGTAAACAGGGATATTATATTACACTAATGTGTCAAAGTAACAATACTGTCCTGGGACTCTAAATTAAAGATATGTGCATTTAATATATAAAGTTTGGCTAAAGATCGTCTTGGAAGATCGCTAAATGTCGACTTACTCCTTTTAAAATACTGTGAGGGGGGTGCATTCTTCATGTGTGATTGCGCAGGTGAGCACAGTTTGCTGAGCTAAACTGCTTTACCTGTCGTGTGCAGAGAGCTGCCCAGGGGTGCAGCTGGAGATGGGCTCCCTGGAGAACCTGCTGATTGAGCACCCCAGCATGTCTGTGTACAACATGAGAGGGCAGAGCAGCGACCAGGAGGAGGAGGAGGAGGAGGAGGAGGATGCAGACGTTCCCAGGTGAGTCATTATCTCAGTCTTTTGTACTTTTTTCTATGTGGTATTTCACAGTTCAATTTCAGTAGCAAAGAATGTGGTCACCAAGATGAATCTAGGAATGTATGCAATCCTCCAAGTATTGGGTAGTGCATCCCGATATGACCTGGTCCATTGGGCTATTTGTTATGTGACACTTAAGAATTGACAAATCAGAGAACAGCTTCAAAGCACGTTATCCAGCAGGGTCAAGAGGTATCCAATAGGATGGAGAAAAAAAAAAATACTTCCCGTGGAAAAGTACGCAGAGTTTTATGACAAAGATCATCACAATTATAAAGATGCAGATTTGAAAGGTAATATATGGGAGTCCATTTCGAAGGAACTGGATAAGCCTGGAATGTATGATTTATTGCTATATGTTGAAATACTGTCCAAGATTACTACATCTTGTTGATGAATATGTCCCAGTCTTGATCATAGTTTTGTCAATAGCAATTTTTGTCAAATCGCCTCTGTGTTGCTTGTGGTATGCATGGTCGCTGTGAATGTATCTTGTCGGCCAATGAAAAATCGCATCGCATCACGTCTGGCGTGTAGCAGCCTTTAGGCTGTGTAGAAAATGCTACTTTATTTAAGTTAAATGTCCCACTTTTTCTTGCCTCTGCAGGCCTGCTCAGATGGAACGGTATGCCTCACGAAGGGTGACTGTTCTTGAACGCATCAGTCATTTGCACTACATGCAGAGGGCTGAGCTCCTCGTCAACCGCAGAAAGCTGAGCAGGAATCGCCTCCACAGACAGAACCGATCCAAGAAACGATATTCTCCAAAAGAAAAGCACTGTGGAAATTTCAAGCAGCCCTGCCAGCGTGTCTATAATTACTAAGAAAAAGCAAGACTCCAAATGCAAATTGCAGACTAGTTAGTTTAAAAACCCCATATTCTCAGAGCGTGCCAGATTTTTTTTTTTACATAAAACAAAAATGATTGATTAATTTCTCATTAACCAAAAGAAAACCATGCTAATGTTATCAAACAAGTAAGAATGGCACTTTTTTGAGAATAAGCGATTATAGTTTTATACCCTGTATAACTCATAATGACAACTGTTTTATTGTTTTGAGAGTGTTGTGCTGTTACTTGCAGTGTTTCTAATATTTTGTGTAGTGGCTACTTCTTGTGGTAATAGCTTTAAGACTGTCATCAGGCATTAGTATCCCTAGCTGTGGATGCAAATCCCAGTGGTGAGATACTGTATATGTATGACTGTATGTATGTCTCACTAGAATCACTTATCCAATTGGCTAAGGTATCATTTACCTCAAGGTACTGACAGTATCAGATTCTGGGGATGTATAGACGACCCGGTCCAGTAAATCGTCCATGATTCCGTAAGTTACACAGAGATGCACCAGTATGTTCTCCATACTGTATTGATTATTTCTAGACATTATTAGTAGTGCATTATTAAACATGTGTGTGTGTTCACTGTTCAGCTAATGTTACAGCAATGGGGGCAGCTATTTGTGTGAATTTAATATTAATATTAATTTTAAACATGATTGAAGTAAAAGCAACTATAATGTAATCAACTAATCATGCTTACATTTTACAGTAGCCAGTTCTGGTATTTGCATGTTTTAGCATTGTGCAACATTGTTTTTTAATGTACCATATCTACATATTATCCAGTGTTGCATGCAGTATAACTTCTTTCTTTTTGTTTTAGCTCAGGGGGCTTGGTATATGTTAAAATACCATACATATTACAAGCAAACTTGAAAGGTTATGTTCATTTGTATACATTTTTCACAGCATATCTTCAAATTTCAACACGTTGTTGTTATTGGTACTGGAATCAGACGATACAATGGTGTAAGTTATTACAAAGGAACAGTACGCCTTTCTTTATGTAATTGCAGCAGAGTAATGAATTGTGTTGTATGATGTAGTGTACTTTCGATTGAATGAAGAAGCACCACAGCAGCTTGTAAATATTACATACATTTTTTACAAAATGTTGTTAAAAATATTCTGTGCATTTCAACTAACTTCACTAAATAAAAAGTATGTTTATTACTTTTTTGTTTAAATTTTTCTTTTAACGTGATTGCTGCATATTAAAAAAAAAAAAAAAAAAAAACTTTAATTTACAGCACAATACAGATTCTAAAGCGCCTGGCTAGCACCTCCAGGCAATGTTATGAACAAGTTTAAACTCCAGCGAAAAGACTCAAGTAAGTAATCCTTTAAAAATCTCCCATTAAAGAAGCATGATCAGGGGGCATCAATTGAGCAGTCTTACTGTATCATCAAGTAACTCAGTTATGTGGTCAACAAATTGATGTAACTTTAAAAAATAGCAGTACTGAAAAAATAAACTACAGTACAGGACTTGAGACAAACCACCTACTTCTCTAACCTGATCACCTAAAACAAAGGAAATCCAGCTCTGCTGTTTAAAACAATTATTAATAATATACTGCAGGTAATTCTGGTTCTGTTTTGCCCTCCTCAGTCCGGAGATGGGAAGTGTTTCTCATTTCAGTGATAAGGTGACTTCTATCAAAGCCCTGTTCTCAGCAGATATTCCAGCTGCCACCAGCACCCCAAGACCTGACATTGTTAAACTTGATTATTGTCAGCCTGTTTCTCTTCCAGGGTTGATTATTGCAATTCTCTCTTTAGAGGCCTTCCTTGTCATGACTTCAGCTACTCTAAAACTCTGCTGTGTGCTTCCTAACTCGTACTAAACTAAGACAGCACATTAGCCCTGACTTGGCCTCCTTACATTGTCTGTCTATAAAGCAGAGAATTGATTGTAAGGTCCTACTTCTGACATATAAGGCTTGTGGGGAATTTGGTCCAGATTACATTCGTGAGCTGGTGACACCTACACTCCAGGTCGCTCTCTGCGTTCCTTCAACTCAGGTCTGCTCTCTTGTCTCTATGGGTGGAAGAGCATTTTCTAATTATGCACCCAGACTGTGGAACTCACTCCCTCAGAATATTCGCCAGGCTGACTTGCTTCTGATTGATAAAAACGTTGATTAGGCTTATTCTTGATTGTACAGCGCTTTGCGCTGACTCTGTTGTGAAAGGTGCTATATAAAAACTAATTGTATTGTAATAGGGTATTTCTGCAAAAGGAAGTCTAAGTGAAATAGTAGTATGGTACATGTATGTGTTCTGCAGCATGTTTTTTTTTTTTATGTGTGTATATATATATATATATATATATTACACACACATAAATTAAAGTCCACACAGCTATTTAGTCTTCTTATGTTCTTAAATTCAATGGACTTTTAGTGTGATTTCATCCAAACAAGTCATGCTCTAAGCTTATGTATGTTTTTCCATTAAACTCTTAACACGCTGTGGGTCTACACAACTGGCCTAAAGCCCTCCTTTATTGAAGTAAGAGCCAATGATTATTCCGCTTGCATCTAGGTAGTGTCACAGGTCACACTAGAGCCAATCAGAGAAGGAATTCTTACAGCCTGGACGACCTCTGCAAAAAATGAATTAGTTCAAAAAAAAATGTAACGTACTAGTTTTCAGTATAGCTCATTGTTTTGTGAAAATAAGTCAAGTTATTGCAGTAACATTTCCGATGGTGTTGGACAACACAGTTCTGACTATATGGACACCCACTGGTATGAGTTGCCATAAGAAACATGGCTCAGCTTGTCAAAGTGGTACCGTGTGGTAATCATTTTGCTTTTCACATTTAGAGGGCAGAGTTCAAATCTGGCAGATCACAAGCCTCGGAAAGGAGACCATTGTTTGCTAGAAGGTATTATTCACTGTGCCCTAAGCAGTGCTGGGACAAAGTATTTTATGTTTGAACATTAGTTAGAAATAACATGAGGAATAATAAGCAGCCGCTAGCCACTTAAAATGGGAATGCATTTGAGATTCATTTCTGTTTTATGCTGGCAGAGCAATGTACAGCAGCGGTCTGCTGTAGGTAGGCAAATTGCCAAACAAGAGCCAGGATAATGTGGCTGGGTCCATCCGTGTTGTGTTTACTACCTTCAGAGCAAATCAGCCATCTGGAACATTATTTAAAAATAGACCAAAGGTGGTAGCTATATTAGTAGAGCAAGTCTCTGTCATGCAGAATGCATGCCCTTCATTAGAGATATCAGCCAGGAGACTGGAATGCATCCTCTCCCAGGAAACCCTGTTCTTTATATGTCAGACAGATTTCACAGGCACCAGTAGCATTAAAGCTGTTTATACCCAGGAGGAAGACAAACCTGATCACAATAATAAAGCAGGCAAGGAATGCCTCGTTACTTGTGGCAGCAAGTCTGGGATTCTTAAGGACAGGAATAGTGAAGGGTGTCCAGAACTCTTAAATGCTTTCCATTCTGTTTGGAATCTTTCCAGAGGCCTAAGTACATTGAGTCCTAGAGCTCTCCCAATGTCCCAATGAACTATGAGTTTCCTTTCAAGATATGTACTGTCACTGGGGACAAAGCATCAGGCTGACAAATCAGGCTGACAGCATCAGCTGGCAAATGCTGTTTCATATGGTACCTCAGTATAATTATAATTCAACTTTTTGGTGCTCGTCTTTGACAAGTACAACAAATTCCGTAAATCAATCTCCTTGTAGAGCCAAACCTCTGCCCCATTCAGTCAGGCACAGTATTGAATGCAGCTGGTCAGAAATAAAGTGAAACTTATCGCATTAAGTAGCAAAGCCTCTTTAAAACTTGTTGCACTATTGACAGCACTTCTGCCACTTTTAAATAAAAGCTGTTCTGTAGAGCATTGTTTGTGAATGCTGAAAATGTTCAAGATATTTGTAACTGTGTGTTTTATGTAAAAAAAGGAACATCCAATCAAGCTTTTCCACTGTCTTGGGCACCATGTGTTCCAAAATGATCACCTGATACAGTGTGTCAAATATTGCCAAAAATGTACACGAGTATAGACAAAGCTATCAAATCTTTAGGTGGTCATTGCACACAAGTAGTAATGTGTGTATCACGGCTGTGACCCTGCCTAAAGCTAGTCAAGCTAGACTAGAACTGCCAGGTTCAGCCAAAGTAAAACAGTGTTTTTGGGCAAATGCAAAACTGAGTTTCCCAGGGATCAGCATTGGGAATTACTTGTCAAAGGAACAACAAGAGATCCAAATAAACCTGTATGTGCACAAGGGTTCATGATTGATGGTACAGAGTGCATGCGAATGTGTCCGGTCTCACCTCTGAGCTCTTCTGGATCCGTCTGCGTTCCAGTGGCTGTCCCAGTGACAGTGACCCCGTCAGAGAGAAAGAACTCGGCAGCTTTAGCTGTCTCGGCCACACTGACATCCGCTTTCACAGCGTGGAAGCTGAAAATAAAGGAAAATGACACCACAGCTAAAGGCACTGTCTAATGTGGTCGGATCCTATTTGTTTGCTGTATCTTAAAAAGTCCCCGGCACATGCTTTTAAAAGACCTTCGTCAGCAATGTGTGAGAAGAGAAATCCTTCAGCCCTAGACCTTTCAAAAGGAAACAGACATGGACACATGTACAACACTGTATACTGTACATATCTTAACAACACATTTTAACACACACTGTTTTTGTTTGAAAGAGTGCCATGGGATCTGTAATGTCGAAGTTTTTAAGTTTCAAACTAAAGGGCAGTACTTCCAATAGCATAGCATACCTGAATACAATTCTGAGGCACTGATTGAGTTGTGGCTCAGCACTTGTATTAGCCTGACATTTAGTGCATTTTACAACTGCAATGTATGCACTGTTTTTCTCAACAACGAGATAAAAACAAACTTTTTTCTGCTACTAAACTTTTGATCATTTGAATAGTGCAGTAGCGTAGGCTACGTATAAACAACCCCCTACAGGGTCTAAAAAATGACGTGGCCCATTGTTCGTGGACAAGAAAGTAAACTCAAAATTAAAAAAAGATACTTACTATCCCAGCACTGCAAGTCCGCTTCACGACAAGCTTATTCTGTAATTTTAGCTACTGGTAACTTATTAAGTGGAGTACCTATAAAAAATAAATTTAAAAAAAAACACGTCAGCACAAATATTTGGTTACATTTGAACAATTTTGTTTAATAATGCAGATATATGAAGCATGTCAGCTTTGACATGTACCATGCCGATGACGATTAAAAACTTCATTTTGGAAATACAGAAGTTTGTTTATTTGTCACGTGACAGGCCAAAGTTTAACCCTGACTGCAAGTAGCCTACTTTCTTTCTTCCTTTTTTTTATGTGCAAATAACACAAATACATGCAAACTATTGGCGAGTAACAATTAACCAAAATAAAACGCATAACAACAGACAACTGTAAATTATTCACATAAACATAAGATAAAATATATATGACATTGTTGTTCTCCGGCAGTACACTCCAGTTCTGTCCAGCCTCATCCTGGATCTGCATATTATTACGCGGCGCTTGTAGACATCCCCACAAAATAGCGACACGAAATTAACTTTTCTATTAATGACAACTCAAACGGTCGCGTGGAGAACAAAAAAAATTGCTACCTCTATCGACTTGACAATTAGCATAAATAATGTAGTACCTTTGTATTCTTTTTTTTTTTTTTTTGAAGGTTGCTTGTTTTGTTTACATCCTACACTGCCGAGCCATGCTTTATTTTCCACTTCCGTGCTCCAACCACTCCCCTTTTCCGGAGCCGCCCCCCTCAACCCGCCCATCGCCGGCTGAACACATAATTATGCCGGTTAAACTTAATATTTACTGTTACTGATACGTTGTACAGTAAGATAATAGCAGCACACAAATATATATTTTTTTGAAATATTACATTCAGTGTTTGGTTTTTTTCTGCAGTGACGTTTTAAAATCAATGTAGCGCGCCAGGTTTTTAAATGACCCGCTCGTACTTTCCTGCCTTTCCCACCGACACTGCAGCCATAAGATCAGGCGCAAAGCTCAGCGCGCCAGCTCAGTCACTCAAAGCAAGTAAAGTAGTAACACGTATTAGCTGGTAGCAGAACAAAACGGATGAATCAGTTGTTTCCACAATTTGTAAATCGTCTAGTTTTAAAATCAGGGAACACTATAGCCAAATTAACTGAACTGTTGGATCTTTCGTTGAAAACGTTTTGCCAAAAGAAAAAAAAAAACATTAAAAGGAGTAACATCTAAGGTAAGGCTGGATCATGGAAGGCTCGTTTGCCTTGTGTTTTAAGTTATTTTTCTTTAACAACAATCTGTAAGTTGACGTCAAGTACCGAAGGCTTGATATAATCAGGCCATCCTCTTTAAAAAATATATATATACTATTTTGTTTTAAATAAAAGTTAAGGGAAATCAAGCGCGCTAACCAAAACGAGGGCTCCCCAACAGCAGCTCGGCCATTTTCTGAGTAGCGAGCCAAGAGACCGGGAAGTCTAAAGTATTTTATTTTATTTTAACGTTGTCGTAAACCATCCGACCTTTGAGGGGTTAAATAATGATTTCTCAACTTTTGAAAGATGTAACTTTGATATTATTTGGTTTCCCTTTTAAGTTGTTTGTTTAATTCAAACGTGGTGCCCCAGTTCCATTCGCCGCGCTGAAGAAGCTTGGCGTCTGGGCGTTTTATGCTTTGTGAGACAGAAGTGGGGGTTGGGGAATTGTGTTATCAAATGTTTAACGGTAGTTTGTACTCAAAACAATATATTTTTATTGTCATTGCAGGATATATTTTTACGTGTAAAGGATTCTTTTAAGGATATAATGTCAAGAAAGTGGTAAGTTTTCATATTTTTCTTCTTCGATATAATTAACGACGTGTGTGCCTCTGGTGTACTGGGGATTGTGTGAGCAAACGGCCCTGGCTTAAAATGAAAAATCGTTTTAATTTTAAATATGTTTTAAGTGCTGTTCTGTTTATATTTTCAGCGTGCAGACTGAGCTTAAGACGACTACAAAGAATGACGTGACCAAAGAGAGTGCACGTTCTAGAAAAAGAAAAGCAGATGTTGCTATTGTAAGTTTAATTACACCCAGAAAGCAATGCGTTTTCAAAAACAATGTTATAAATAACTCTGATAAACGATACATTTCCTTTTTTTTCTAGTACCTGCAGGACCCAGACGAAGAAGTTGCTGAGATGACAAAGAAAAAACAGTATGAAATTCAGGTATGGCTTGTCATTCAGAATGTATCTCCTTCACTTCACTATCATCACGTTGATAGCATTTGATTTAGGTATATACAGTGGGGGGCATATTTGGATACTGTCACAGACCAGTTTATGAAATGACTGCCATAAACCCCCAACACACACACCCAAAGGGCCCCATACCACCTTATCTGTCTGTGTGCTTGTGGACAGGTGTGGGGGTGTTTACACCGGACCAGAGGAAGTAGGCCTCCTTGGTATATAGCTTTAATGAAATGATCTAATAAGTGGACAGCCTTCAGAGGCACACCTGTGCACTAAGCAAGGTAATTGGTTGTCTGCTGAGGGAACTCCAATAGGAATTGTGCAGTGCATGAATGCCAAAAATGTTCTTTGAAAGTTTGGTTAAGAATAGGTGATGAATTGTATTCCTTTTGTTTTCCCCAGACCTGTTGGAATTCTGCCACAGGATGCACAAGTCCATGCAGGCTTATTCCCACACCTGACAAAGAAGTAGATGAACCAGTTATAATGAATACAGGAAGCTGCATGCAGTATAGGTTTAAAAACATCTTCGTCACTCCTGTAAGGTCTTCTCCGCTACCAGTTCTGGGGTAGGTATACTAGTTGCATTTTTGCTTTAGTGTTCTTTTTGAGTTTGACTAAGGTACCATAGTCCTTGGAAAACGGCTTGGCAAGTCATTGGTTTTCCATATTGGGAAGTTTAGGTTAGATTGACTGTTTTAAGGTATGGATGTGTTTATTTTTATTTTTATTTTTATTTGTATTGCAGCTGGGCCAACAAAGACGATGTGTGGAATAACTTGCTTAAGAAAGATAAGACATACCTGCGTGACAAACACTTTATGGAGAGGCATCCACATCTCCAACCAAAAATGAGGGCCATACTACTTGACTGGCTAATGGAGGCGAGTAACTAATATGTATTCCAACACATGGTGTGCATATGTCACATTTTATTGTGGTTTTGGGAACCCCCACATCCCCTTGTGATTTAAACTGGTATTCCTTAGAACAAGTTATTGATGGGGGGGGCTCCTGAGTGGCGCATCCAGTAAAGGCGTTCCGTGTGGAGTGCAGGATGCGCCCTATAGCCTGGAGATCCCAGGTTTGAATCCAGGCTATGTCATTGCTGACCGTGACTGGGGGTTCCTAGGGGGCGGCGCACAATTGGCCGAGCGCCACTCGGGTAGGGAGGGCTTAGGTCAGCAGGGCAATCCACAGTTCACTGCGCACCAGCAACCCCTGTGGCAGATAGACCAGCAGGGGAGCCATTTAGATCTGTGTTGTCCTCCGGCACTATAGGTCTGGTGGCTTCTGCGGATCCACAGTGTGAAATGACGGATTGGCAGGAATACGTTTTGGAGGACGCGTGTTTCAGCACCTGTTGACTAACTTAAGTATTAAAAAAAACCCGACCTATTACATTTTTTTTTTTACTGTGTCGTGCATTATGCATTTCTCTATTTAAAGGTATTATGGATTTTCTTGTTACTGCATCTTGTAAAGGGTTTTGTGATGGTGGTCCATTATGAAAGGCGCTATATAAAATAGACTAGATTGATATTTAATGTTTTCTTTGTATCTGCAGGTGTGTGAGGTCTACAAACTTCACAGGGAGACATTTTACTTGGCCCAGGATTTCTTTGACCGGTTTATGGCAACACAGACTGACGTTGTCAAAACCCGGTTACAGCTTATCGGCATTGCCTCGCTGTTTGTTGCTGCAAAGTTGGAGGTAAATAAAACGGGGCTGTGTACAAGTTTAATTCAGAAAGTCAATTTTTGTTTCCACCTTCAGTACAATGACAGATTTAAGGGTTGCTGAAGTAAAAGCCTTTAGGCAGAGTAATTTTTAATCCTAGTCTGCAAATACATTTCACAAGTTATATAATGGGGTGGGGTACATGCTAATGCATTGATTTCCCTAACACACAAAGGGGACAGCACATAATTCTCACCTAGTCTGTGTGACATGGACTATTCAAAACTCTGCTGTGGCCTCCATGTGCTCTGCAGGCCTTGATCTAGGCCTAGTGGAGGAGTTTCATGCTGTTGTACCCAGAAAGGTTGATAAACAAGTCTGAATCAGAAAAGCCTGATTTTCTTCAGTGGTTAAGGGCACCATTTTAAACTGTGTTCATATTCATTAGGGTGCTTGTTGGAACCTGGACTGCCCTAAATGGTGGTGTGAATGGCACAGATCTTGCCATGTCCTCCTGTTGCCAGAGAGAGGTGTTGGAAAGTTCCTGATTTTACATTAAAACGTGTGTGTTTTCTCATTGACAGGAAATATATCCTCCCAAACTGTACCAGTTTGCCTATGTTACTGATGGTGCTTGTACAGAAGATGAAATCCTTGATATGGAGCTTATAGTAATGAAGGTTAGTTTGCTTGCTGCAAACAATTAAAGTAAAATACACGTCTATTTTAATTTATGTATTATGGTGCTTACTATTTTTATTTCTATTTTTTTTTTCCCCATCTAGGAGTTGAAGTGGAGTTTGAGTCCCTTGACGACTTTATCCTGGCTCAACATTTACATGCAAGTTGCATACCTGAAGGAAAACACAGAAACAAGCAAACTCTTGATTCCACACTATCCACAGGCGACATTTGTGCAAATAGCAGAGGTAAGCTGACCATGAGCCCTTCTGTGTTTTTTGGAGGAGAATGTCTGGAGACTTTCTAACACTGAACTACACCACCACCCTTTTCCCAATTATTGACCGTAAGGCTGGTTTGTAAATGCCTCTTGCTGTGCATGATAAGGTCCAGCAGCTACTCGTATGTACAGGAGTTATTTATAGCTTAATTAACCTAACATGGGTATGCACTGTATAACTTGTAGATCACAATTGTAAAATAGCCAATAATTATTGCGACTGTATTTAGGTAAAGGGTGTTATTTTTAAACTTGTCTTAACTTTCTTTTTCCACAGCTTATGGACCTGTGTGTGCTGGATGTCGGGTGTTTGGAATATGCATATGGAGTGTTAGCTGCATCAGCTTTGTTTCACTTTTCGTCACTTGAACTTGTGCAAAAAGTTTCAGGTAAGCAGTCTTGAATACTGAACAATCTCTTCCCATCCTCACCCTATATAAGCCAACATACCGTGCATGTTTTTTTAAATGTACTTTCAATTGCTGTGGCTTTTTTTTTTTTTTACATAAATATAACCGGAGTGTAAACGCACACGATTTTATTTTTCTTCCTCCTTCCCAGGTTTTGAATGGAGAGACATTGAGGAGTGTGTGAGGTGGATGGTGCCCTTTGCCATGTCAATAAGGGAAGTGGGCAGCTCTGGATTAAAGAAGTTCAAAGGCATCTCTCCAGAGGACACTCACAACATACAGACTCATTCCGTTCTCCTGGAGTGGCTGGTAAGCTTTTAATCTCTAACATATGTGCTGTGCAATTTAGTACCAAGACCTAAAACACAACCTTACCAGAGAATATGGTTCACCCAGATAGGTTGGATTACTGTTGAGCTGCATTTTGTTGCAGTGATGAAACATTTAGGTTACTCCTGAGGTCTGAAACAAAAGTGTTGCAGGTAATGACTGAATGAGAATGAGTTGTCTTTTCTTCAACATATTCATGAGCTGAACTGTAAATTTAGGCCTACGGAAGTTTGCAGTAGAAATCTGCTTTGTGCTAGCTGCATTTGAACTGTTTTTTGTTTAGGATTTACACATTTAAATTTGTCCAAAAACATGAGATTTAAACTAGCTTCAGTGACCATGAAATTAAATGTTTGTTAACGGCAATTCATTCTATCCACTCTGTCTCCATGATGTACTTTTTTTTTTTTGTTCGTTTGTTTTATAGGACAGAGCTTCTGCTCATCGGGCAGTCAGTTCAGAGAAGGGCCGAAACTCTCCAGTGCCCTCTGGTGTTCTTACCCCTCCTCAGAGTAGCGAGAAAACTGAGATGCTTAATTCCTGAATGAACTGGGATCCAGACATGAAAAAATAAATGCACCAGCAACAACAAAAGAACCTTTTTAAAAAAAAAAAAAAAAAAAAAAATGAAATAAGCTTTTTGCTTTTTAATGTGGGATAAATTTATTTCAGCATTATTAAACTTTTTTTTTATGGTAATTGAGTGCAGTTATGGGGCCATTTTCTGTCAACTGAATTTTTAAAATAACTTGACATTTTAGTCAAGTGCACCACCAGTCACATATTTGGAGCACGGTTCTTTGCTCTGGATGCTGCTATAGATGGTGGAACTTGACAGATGGACTGCCAGTAGGGATCAAATCTTGGCAATGACTACATGGTCATTTGGTCTCTCTGGGCTTCAAGGGCTGTTGGACACATTTTTACAAATGTGCATGCTGAAGAGACCAGGAAAAGTCAGCTTGATAAGCAATATAAAATATGGATATATAAGAGTTAACAATTTTTCAGAGTATTGGTTTACCAAATTGTAATACATGTTTTATGATATAAATGCTGCTACCTTGCTGTGTTATTTTTAAATAAAGGTACTGTCTCAGACAGTTTTGTTTTAAGTTGTACAATGTGTGAACTTATTTAAGATAGTTTGCATGACTACTTTTCAGTGTGTTGTCAGTGCATTGAGATTAATATAGCTTTCTGCTTTACCAATGGTTTCTGTTCTTGAATGATATCTACTGTCTAATTGTGTGGAAATGGACTTGTGAACAACTTTTGTTAGTGATTTAGTTCCACGGCAACCGCTTTCACACAATTTCCATGTAGTTTTGCTTTGTCACCAGTACTTGCCACGACAGTAGGAAACGAGCAACGATATGAAAATGTGCTTTGATCTAGGAATTTTACAAAACGAAAACAGCCATATATGTATTATCAAATATTTACCTATGAAAAGCAATAACTTAATGAAACTTGTCTTGTTATGAACACAGCTCAGGCCAGCATCAGAGTTCAAAAACAATAACTTTATTCATAAAGTGACATAGACCATGGACAATTGCCTAGCACAGGGTTGTTAGTAACACCCTATGGATGGTTAATAGTGCCAAACTTAATGTAGAATGCAAATAGTGTTTGGTACCAAAATGCTTATCGATGAAATACAATGCTTAAATAATACTTTAGAGTGTGGTGTTTCGTTGCCTATGAGGCTGACAATGATTGGTATGTATAGTGTTTATTGTATCTCAGTATAAAATAAACTTAATTATACTGCGTTAGTATTTTAGCAGTATTGGCAATAAAAAGCATATAGCTTTCCGTACGTCTATGAAGTGTGTGGTGAATGATACTTCCAGCTTCGCTATGCTGAAAAATGTATCCATTACAGCACAGCAAATTGATATTGTTAAACACATAATGAAAACTTATGTTTAGCTTAGTTACATACAGGATGCTTATTTCACCAAAAGCTCTTAAGTTTTGTCAAAAAAAGTTATTGATGAAGCAAAAATGTTTAAATCCCATGATATTGCAATATGGAAATTATTGATATATCAAAAATATTGATATTGGATGCTGATCACTAGTTTGTACATGGTTATGTATGCCCCATTCCTCATGTGTGCACACTGATCATCAAACAGCTGCAGAGGGTAAGTGTCCTGAAATCACCTCAGCTTAAAATGGTGTGTTCTGAATTAAAAGAATGTGGTGTCTCACTACCACTAACACTGCCCTCTGTATCAGTTGCAATTAATTTTGATGTCACCACTAGATGTCACCACTTGTGTGCCTAAAAAAGGCTTGCATGCTTTAGGACTGCTGACATGTGGGCACTGATTTCTTTAGCAGGCGAAAGTTAGACAGGGCCATGAGGCCGTTATCACCCTACAATATCGACTACAATCTTCACAGATATTACTTGTATTTTACCAACTAGTCCATTTACAGTCTATATCAGGGTGACATTCATAACAATTCTGATCTATCAAAAGCTTAACACCAATTTAATGAGATATTCCACGTGTTGTGGATGCTCACAGACACATTTGCATTGAATTGACCTGTAGTGTGTACCATTGGCAGAAGCAGTGCCTTGCTACCCGCCCATGGTTGTCCAAGACTATAATGTTATGGTGAAGATAATTTAACCAATGTCAGCAGTTTGTATTAAAAAAATAAGGGTAGACCAGAGGAAAGATGAAACAAGTTGTTAGTGGGCCAGTAGCAGGCGGAGAGAGAAGGATAGAGAAGCGAGCCGCATTAGCCTGGACTTAGGAGCGGGCTTGAAATTAGGATAGGAAGAGATCCCCAACCGATGACCTGTGCTGTTTGTAGGACCAGGCTTGGTCGTGAAGGCTGCCAGCCCAGAGGATCTGAAAAACACATAAAAGGGCTCTGACTCAGCAGAGGCACCTCTCTGGGTGAAAGGTACAGTTCTGGAGCGTTAGGACCTGGAAGGAAAGGATAGGAAAGGGTTTCCCTGGCTAAACTGGTGCTGCCCTCGGACAAGGTGAGGCACAGGCCTCCGAAGCCGGGAGCACAGAGACATCCCACAGGGAACCTGCAAAGAGAGAGATGGGTTAGTCTGGGACTCGAGCACTGACAGAGTAAAGCGGGCCACGGTGAGGTAAGATAAGCGCATGAGCTGCGAAAAGATAGTGTGGCCGGGGATTCCCTCGGACTCACGTGGTGAGAACCCCCGTGCGAAGGAAAAGGTAGCGTAGCTGACCCAAGGTTGGGGAAGTGAGTGTCACTTGCCCCCCAGAGCGAGACCGATGCAAAGGCACGTAGGAAAGGAGGAGGAGAAAGGAAAAACACTAGACAGAGAAGGTGCATGTGATTGGGGTTTGAATAGGAAATTAGTAATGATAGCCATTAATTAAGCAGCCCCAGCGCCCACCCCCTGAATCTCACTGAAAGGCTAACATTTAAATATATTAGGAAAACTGTGCCTCTTTTGCACAGACCAGTGCTTAAATCGAGGAGGACAACACTAACTCATAAAGGCTCAGGCCCAACCTCCCCCAGCAGTTGTGAGGCCCCAGTCCTGCAGCGACAGCATGGCAGCTGTTGTGCGCTCAATGACTCTTTTGTTCACTGTGCAGACTTTGCTGATGGGACTAGCAGGTGCCCATTGGGCTACAGCACAACAAGCCACCAGTAACTGATCAAGTGCAGACCCAGCAACTGGTATGCAAATCAGTGAAACACCAAAAAGACTTCCAGCTATATCATGTATCTACCAGACATTCCAACTGTTTCATGACTCGTATTGCTCCATTCTCTTGAGCAGGGAGATAAAACTGAATTATTATAAAACTATCATTTGAATATAAAAGTTGTTTCTTTCTAGTTTTCCTTCATAACTTCATAACACCTGAATATAGATTCTTAACCGTGACTTCAAAAATCCTTACACAGATGAAAGGCCTAGCTGAAACGTTTGTCAATTTGACTTAGTTTGTAATAAGATGTATCTCTTGCTAGTTTTGTAATATTACCATTGTAATATTGTTTGGAAATGCTGGAACAAACAGTGACATTCAGTACTACTAAAAAAATGTACTTATTTACAAAATGTTCATGTCTTTTGTGTCTATATATATATATATATATATATATATATATATATATATATATTTTTTTTTCAGTAATCCTTTGTATCTTATGACTGACTGAAGTTATGGATGAACAAACACAACAAAAGTTGGGGCCATAATTCTTTTGCATGCACATTTCCCCATCATTCAAACAACAGAAAACAAATATTATTTGGATAACCTACTTGATTCCAACTGAGTTCAGATTACAACACAGCACGGGGCCTATAGGAACTTAACAAGGCTCTATTGGTAACTGGCAGAAAACCAAGCATAATATGAAGTGTGTCAGACGAAGTGCTGTAAGACAATCAGCTTCTATTTTGACCTCTTTTTTTACGCAATTAGTCTCTTTTTCAGCTCAGTACATTACAGAAAGGTTAACTAGTTTAATGGTCTTGTACTGAAAAATAAATACAATTGTACATTGTTAGTACATGTAATTCATTTACGTATCTACTGTTTTTATTGGTGTTATCTTTTCTATACCACAGTAGAGGGTTCTGCAGTTTGGAGTGTTGATATCCTTCTTAGACCTGTATACAGGTTTGCAGTGTTGGCAGAGATGAAACGACCTCAGATGCTATGTGCAGTTGGACCTGGTCAGTACATGCATGGATAACAGAGATCTAATAAACACCTGCTGTGCTTTCGGAAATTATGTTTATGCTTCAAATTGCAAAACAAATTATAATAATAAAAATATATATATATATATATATATATATATATATATATATATATATATATATATATATATATATATATATATATATATATTTTGTTTTGTGTTGGGCTAAAGAATACTTGAAGTTTACTTCCCTTTCTGTCGTGGTACATGGTACAGTTTTGCCTGTGTTACAGTTTTTGCTATTTCTGTCTAGTTCTTTGTGGCACAGTCACACTTATTTTTTTTCATTTCCTCTTTGTGATGTATGTCCTACAATTGGAAGAATGCCTCAGAAAGAGGGCTGAAAAGGACAACTAAACTACCCACCAACTGTAAACATGACATAAAGGTAATGTCAAATCAGCATAACAAGCGGGCTAGATAGAAGTGTGACAGTGGGGGAGGGGTGAAGTCTGGCCAAGAACAGCACATCATGCAACATCTGGTGCTCAAGGTCTCCTATCAAAGTTCTAACCTGGCTCAAGGTCATTAGCCACTGCAAGTTATAATGTGTCTTGGATATCCCTTGTCTGGTTTTGACTCTGCATGGATATGTTACGAGATGCTGCGGAGACCTTTAATGTGTTTATATTTTTGGTAGGAGACATGTATGAGGCTGACATAACCTTGTTACCAAAGCATAGCCTCAAGCTTACTGCATGCCTGCCCACCTTGGTTTCAGAGAAAATAATTAGTATTTAAAGTCATCCAATCTTGGTGGCTAGTGCAATTCAAGTTGTTCTTGAACTGCTTGGGATTCCTTTCTGTACATCACAACCAGCAAGCCTGGTGGAGTTGGTTAAGACCATCCGGTTTATTGTAAAATGAGCTTTACTTTGGTAAAATGCTGTCAAGCTATTCCCCCAATGTTAATGAAAATCTGTTCTCAGTTGGTCTTACTTAAATTGATTGGATGCTCGCAGGCACTTTATTATTTGTCATAATTCTAGGTGTGCAATATTTTGCAAGCCAGCAGCAGGGCAAGAAATAAAACACCTTTTAGTTATGAAAACAAAACAAAACAACAAGGAACTTGTCTAGTTTATATGGGGAATACATCTTACAATACAAAATACTTATTTCATTTTTTGCATTATTATTATTATTATTAGGAAGACTGTAGGCTACAATGTTAAAATAGCTTTTAAAATAGCTAAAATAGCTTCAGTCTGTGACTTTGCATAAATGCAGTTATTTACAATAATAATAATAATAATAATAATAATAATAATAATAATAATAATAATAATAATAAAGTAAACTGTGTTTCATAACTTACCTGTGTTTTTTTTTTACATATCCAAATCATGTAAATAGTTGTAAATCCTGTGTGAGAATAGAAATATAAGTGGAAGGACTTTTTGAAAAGCTGAATTAAGCATACAAGTTGCTGATATTCATTTGATCATTCATTTCAGGAGTGTCAAAATGAAAAAGGCAATCCCCTACAAAATCACATGTCCAGTAGGCATATCCACACCAAACCAGTTTTCTTGCAAAACAGCTCTTCAAAAATAAAGTTCCCCTTGAACTGGATGACCCCCTGGTGTTTATCCAAATGCACCTTTGATCTGGAAGAGATGAATGCAAAAGAAAGCCTTAAATTCCACTTGTAAAAAAAAAACCAAAATGTCATCAGTACTGTAAACTGTAACCAAGGCTACCTGGCGCTGTGGGATAGTTTACTGCCTTTACTCACAAATCAAATGCAAATGATTCTGGCTGCTTTGAAGCACAAATTACAAAATGTACAATATTTAAAAATGCAACTTTAATTTCAAATATAAAAATAAAAACGGTATTACTGTATTCTTGAAAATCAATCTCACAAGAAAAAGAAAACATATAGGTAAAATTAAAAGCCACAGTGGTGTAAAACGTCCTTAATTAAAGTGATGACTTGTAATGCAGTGTCGTATGTTACGTTTTTACTGAGTACTGAGAGATACAGGCGCATGGGACTGTACAAAAATGTACCTGTCACAGAAAAGGGAAATTAAAGAAACGCGAATTTATAAAGTTAATTAAGTATTAGCTATTACTGTACTGCATTTGTACATCAACCTTCAATTTTCACGCAAGGTCACAAATCAGAACATTCTTGACATGAGGAATAGAATCTCCTCTCAGTACAGCTTCTTCCTTTCTTCAATGTTTACCTTCTCTGCTTTCTGACTACTGATTGGCTCTTGTTGTTAAATGCCCCTGCATTCACCTCGAGCACGTGGCCACAAGCGGCGTGACTCTGTTTACACATGTGACCGTATCGGAACACGCCCTTCTTCAATAACACCTCCCATAAAGGGCGGTGCATAGGCGGTACTATCTAGTAGCCTTGCCCCCCTCATCCCACTGTGTCAATGCCACATGACGACCAAGCACGTTGCTGTATAGGGTAGTCCACATAGTAATGTTACAGCATAGCGCATGTATTGCTGTTTGGTTAAGAGTACCAATGTAACTTTACACAAAATCAACATAAAAAGAGGGGGGAGGGGGAATTAACATTAGTTAAGAAACAGTATATTTTACGCTTGGAAATTCTGCTGCGTTGGCTTACCGAATAATTTTTTTTAGTTTTGTTTTACGTTGCATGTGCACGACAATTACTGTATTCTTTCTTACACTGCTTGCGAATTAGTTTTAGTGAAATTAATACTGTAACAAACTTTAAAAAGTCGAATCTACATGTAGCGCCATGTTTAGCTTTGCATAATCAAGATTAACTGCACCCCGCTACTTGCATTTCCTTACTTACAAAACTTTTTTTTTTAATTGTCCGTGAATAAAGAACGTACAACAAATACAGTGTACGCTTAAGATGTACTTTTTTATCCTTATTTCTTACCTTTAATAAACGCGTGTCAACGTCTCCATAAACGTGTCCACATTCGCTAAACATTCACGAGCTGTAGTGCCCCTTTTCAGTAAACGTCACGGTGTGCGGATCAGTGCGCAGCTTTGTTTCTGCTGTTCTGGAAAGAAACATAACAAACATAGATTTGGGCGGTAGTATATGTTTCGGCGTGGTCTGAAATCGGATCTTTGATAAATACAGTATCCAGAACGTTCTTTCACAATACACAGTAATTAATTTTAGTTGTTCACCACTTACTCGAGTTAACACTAATAAATAAAAAATTAAACAACTTTTCAAACTGGGGATTTGTTCCCAATTGAATGTTCAGTTGTTTGTTCTTGGGGTACCCCAGGTTATCCCATTTGTGTTAAAGTTATAGACATTTATATGAAATAAAAGCCAGGCTGTGGACAAAAAACAAACAAACACTACAACAACATTGTTATTAAAACCATAGTCTGTTAAAAACATAAAAGGCTATTGTTGCAGGGGTCACAAATAATGTGTGATTGGACAGTCACTGTATCTTGCTTCAGATATAACATGCCTTTTACAATTTTTGTTTTAGGATTCTGTATAAAAAAGCAGTACATAATTGCTAGATCTGTAACCCAGCTGGTTGCAACATAAGTCAAACTTTAGGATGTTTTAATACATACAGTAACTCTAAAGACATTTTCTTTGCCTACTTCTTTTTCAGCAATTTATAAAAAAATGTAGGCAAAGGGCAATCCCACACCACTCTGTACTAACCAGTCTGGGTCACAGTTTATGTGTGTTTAAACTCACATCAGCTAACTCATTTGCAAGTTACAGTTGTCAGTGAATCCCATGGGTGCTTAGCTGTGTACATTTTCTGTCTATACAATCTGCTCCAGCCCCTTATTCAGTTGCAATTTGGATTAATTAACACAATGGTTAACATTTTAAAATTAAAGCAAATATTTTAAAGCCCTTATTGTTTAAAGGTGCGATTGGTTTGCATTACTGTGGTCCTGTAGTTTAAGGACAAATGCGCTTTAAAGTAATGTGATTCTAAAACAACAGGCAATCTGTATTATTGTAAGTATTTATCTTACCCTATAGCATTACATTTTAATTATGGCACAGCTGTTCTTATATCAGCTTTTAAAATGTACCTAATAACAGCTGTTTGCATTTAATTAATGCTAATACTGCATAAAATGCAATGAAAAACACATTCATATTTACTACAACTTTAATTCACTTATAAGTACCTAAAAACAAGCCTTACAACAAAGCTTATGAAAAACCTTGTTACAGCGCACTTTTGAATTTGCAGACAGAACATGTTTTATCTGAGAACTAATGTGGGTAAAGTAGTTTCCTGAGAACAACACATAAGCACATCCTCTTCACACTTCACGCACTTTAGCAGTTATTTTTTCGAGCTAAAAAAAAAATCTTTCTCTGATCTGTGATCTTAAAAATGTATTATTTTGGTTGGTCCAATAAATAGTTCTATTTATCACTTAATTATGCTGTGTAAAATAACTTAGCACTGTAGCACATCCAGAACAGAATTCTGTTTTAAAATAAGAAATATATATATATATATATATATATATATATATATATATATATATATACCTTGCGATCAAAATACTTATTTAAAGAATATTCTTATTTAAAGAATATACTTATTTAAAGAATAAGTCTTGATGCATTATCCCAAGTTTTGAATGCATACCACTTTGAATCAAATATCCCGCCAGGATATGCATTTCTAGATCTTATAAGAGTCTTTTCTCAGCACTGGTAAATCCCTCTAGATTGCATCAAGCAACTATTTTTAGAGGTAATCCCATTGACAGAGTCTTTATGCGATCCAGGACAATCCCCCAAAGCTGTATCATGCTCCAATAAAATCAAGCTGTGGCTTACCCCAGTGGAGTATAGGCTGATCAAATCAACCTCTTAGTTCAAATAATAAAATTGAAAAGAGGATGGTTTCCAATCTGTCTCCACTAAACCCCTACTCAAATTAGTACAATTTACAACTGCTTCTGTGAGCCCCAGGACTGAATATCTGCTTAGTTTCTGATCTCCACCCTGAAGTAAGGCTAAAAGCTCCATCCATTAAATAACTAAATGATGGCATTATTTTGATCCTTCGCTGTTCGGTTCAGTTGAATAGACCCTATGATCTTTCTGGCAGTAAAAAAATTGGTTGGTTTAAATGCATTGTGTTGATTTGAGCAACCTTGTAATGCTCTCCCTTGTACAGATAATTTATTAAGGTAATCACAAGTATTCAAATAAAGGTTTTAGTTCAAGTATCAGTGATGATATATGCAGATTCATAGACGACAGCTGGCTGGATAATCTGATATGTTGTTTTCAGTTTCTGGGGGATTTGCTTGTTCAAGGTTAGGCATATCGGGTCCCCACTGATATCTGTTGAAGCAGGAATTCCTATTAAAAATGGATGAACAAAGACTGGCTGCAGTGAGTTAATTAGTACGGACCATTTAAAATCCACTCTTTCCCTAGCCCAAACTAGCAGAATATGACTGGTTGGCTTCTGCAATGTCAAACCAGGGGGAAGGGGTGTGAATGCAGCTGTGAAAGTTGACTCCAGTGGTAAATCCTGACACTTTATATATTCCATTAAAACCACAACCATCCTCTCTTACTATCCAATCTGGTTTGCAGTAACCTGATCTCAATGTGTGTGTGTGTTTGATAGGGATTGGTGGGTTGTGTAAGGGGTGACTTGCCTTGTTAGTGGAGGACATTTTTGGACCACTGTATGGAAAAAAATAACAAGGCCAAAAATTGGGCGGTGAACAAAACAAGTTTGAAACCGAACCAGCATTCAAATCATTAAAGGAAAGGTGACTTGTTAGCTAAACTGGTCTGGAAAACTGACATCATTTCATTGCCATTCGGAGCATTAGATATGAGCTACTGTACCCAGTGTTATGAAACTGACTGACATTGAATAGAAAGAGTCATGTGCACTGGTTTCTGATTTCTATTTGCTACATTTTGCTATATTTGTGTAACAAGGCTAATATCTGTAAATATTTAAAATATCAGTTTGTGCTGTTAACTTCCTTATCCACATTATAACAATGTGTAGCTTAGTTAAAGCAAATATATACTATTGTAAAGTACTGTAAAACTATGGTTAATTATGGTAAAGCAAAAGCCTTTTAGAACGATACACTTTTCCAGATTTTTGGAACCAGTGTATCGTGTTAAGAAAGAATTGCTTTGCCTTATAATGTCTTTTTGTTTTACTACATTCTTGTTTTGTTCCTTCCTTAGTTTGTGTGCCTGTGCGTGTCTTTAATGGCTTTTAGAACTGTTTCCACTTCTTTTTTGAGTTGTGCCCTTTTTAATAGCATATCCAATAATTACTTGTGTCATGTTGTTCGTATTCGGCTTTCAGTGTCATAGTACACCCCGGGTTGATTGTGGAATGCATTGCATGCCATACCAGTGCTTTTTGAGATCATGTGATGGCCAATAGCAGCAGCTGCTATGTATGGCAACCTATCGCCACATCTTCTATCATCTCACGAAAGGCTCACAGTTAATATAATAAAGTTGTTCTTTGTTTAGACATATAACAAAGTTATTTTGTTCCAGATTTAAAGAAAACATTTTAATGTGATTATGCCGTAATCCCAGTAAGAGGGTTATGGCAGCTTTGCAGCCAGCTGGCTTCACTGATTTCCCCTTTTTGCATGCAGATAAGCAGTCATGTGTGTAGCATAAATAATAGCGTAGTTACTATCTGTCAAGTTACAGCCTTTCTACCTGCAGATCAATACGAGTTTATTGCTGGTGGAGATTACTATGGTTTGTGTTAAAATGTTTTGAATGGTGTCATGCCTGTCGCATGGTGTATCATTCATGACAGCCCGAGATGCTATCTATGGATCCATTATACAATGTAAAATTATGTAAGCATGACGTCTATAATATAAGTGTTGCTTTTGTTGTTGTTGTTGTTGTCTGAACAGCGACAGGCGTTAATACCACTTTATTATTAACCCTGCTCTCACGAGCTGTAGTCGCTTTGTTGTGATCCAGAGTCTTTTATTACCCAGAGTTCAGTAGGAGGCGTACTCGCAGCAGCAACTGTGTTGGAGAGAGGAACATGGCGCAGACTGAAAGAAGGTGCTGAGACTGTGAGGAAACGAGATTTCAGTGGTTTTTTGAGGAAACAGCGAAACACAATAATGCGAGTGTGAAATGGTTTCACTCCCGAAGTTCTGGATAACAACCGCTGCTCCATTGATGAGTAAAAGGAGATCAGAGGGGATAAAAAAATCCTGCAATTGCATTCATAAACATTTGTTTAGGACTCACTACCCCTGAGTTACCTTTTTTGAAAAACAACAAACAACAGATAACTCACGCGCATTCACATATAATCCCATCGCAAGATGGCAGAAAGAAACAAAAGGAAAAACCTCCACCCGCAAGAAGTTTCTAGACTTCGAGAAGAGCAAGTAAAGGTAAAATTAAAAAAAAAAAAAAACAAACAAAAAAAAAAAACGGAAATCCTTATGGGTTAATAAGATCTGCATTTCCACGCGGTCGTTGTGAGTTCGCGGTGTGACATTTGTCTTGGTTTAAATGCACGTGTTTGTACAAGTCAAGTTTTTGTTTTTGCAAAATAATAGTAACGACATAACGCTGTTCAGCACCGTTGTGGGTTTTGGAAGAGTAATTGTAAGTGAAAGTTTGTAATGTGTTCTAGAAACTTCGTTGTCAATCACGTGTTGCATCTTGTTTACGATCGATATAAGATGGTTGACTTATGCCCCCTAACTTCACTTTTTTTCATGCAGTCTGTATACATAACCTGTTTTATAAAAATTATAATAATTAAGGTAGTCCACTACGTAAACTAACCAAAAATGTTGCACTGCTGCACATCGGTGTTTGTAAAACTATTAGTCTAAATCCAAACAAGACAGTGTTGAGAAAGTATGGTGACAGTGTCCAGTTCCAGGGACAGGTAGTGTCAGCAAAACATAGCCTGCTATATATGCTTGGCCAGCGAATATTCTGGATTCAGCAATAGTCATTTAATACCAAGGCTTGATTTATTTGAAACGCATTTGACAATTGTATATATTGATACAATAGTGGATTTTAATAGTGTAGAACAAAGAACACTCAAAAGGAGCCTATTCCTAAACTAATAATGAGACCCACTTTGACTGCTGCTCCCTTCACTACTTAATAGGTTAAAAAAAACGTTTTCTTTGAAACAGACATGAGTATATTGGTCTTCATTACTTTTACAAGGAATGTGCACTAAATAGATTTTTTTTTTAAAAAAAAAAATAAGGTTTGGGCTTAAACACTAAAGAGTACAAGATTTTCTAACAAAATCGCACAAACCCATTATTTTAGTCATAGTACTTTGGTGACGCCTCGTTTTAAGACTGCAGCAATTGGGTCATGTTATACGTCAAATTCCCCTGAGAGAAATGACCTCTGTGTGCCCCCATGACTGATTTGGATTTGAAGACAGACTGGACAGTGAATCCCAACTGATAGAATTAATCTACTTTTACACTGATGTGATTATCTTGGTCATTGTTGTGGGGGTGCCAGACTCTTCCAAACCCTCAATTACCACGACACAACATTCCCTGAATGAATGCTCTCCTCGTCACCGCTCCCCCGTCCCCCGTGAAAAGAAAAACCAGAATAATGGGCACATGTTTAAGTGGGTTAAGTGATAAGCAGAACCATTTCTGCCTATAGTCGTGTGGCAACATATCAAGGTCAACCTGAGAATTGAAATCCCAGCAATAAAGCTGTTATTTTTTATTTTCTTATTTTATTTATTCTTTTTTTTTTTTAATTAAAGTACATATTCCTTGTAAAAGTAATGACGTCCAATACATTCATTTTTGTTTCACAGAAAAGTAATCTAATTAAAAAAAATAAAAAAAACTAGTGACTGACTGAAGCAGTTTTACCAGAAGGGGGCAGCAGTCAAAAAACGATCTATTTGACTACTTTTGCTTCTGTGCAATAGCTTGAACATTAAAGGAAGAAGCTCTTTTTTGGTGTTCAGTTGTATCCTGTTAAATCGCCTGTGTAATAATCAACATATTACACTAAGTCCTGCTAACTTACTCTATGTTAATATATATATATATATATATATATATATATATATATATATATATATATATATATATATATAAATTAATCGTATACCGTAAGCACGACAAGTCTAATTTCCAAAGTGTAAGAAAACGTAAGATGATCGTGTCATTACGGAAATTATATTTTATATCCTGCTATGTTATCCACGGCAAAGGCTTCTACAGTCATTATTAGTAATAGTTACCTTTTATAAACATCAACTGTTATGCACATGTAATTCATATAACTTTTATACATATAATGCAAACAACGCCTCGAAAAGGGTTGTATGAGATTTTATTAGGAATTGCATTGCACACTGACTTAAAAAAATGCTTCCTGTATTAATAGTGAAAAAATATTAGATTCAGACTGAATTATAAGTTTGCAACTGTGGGTCAAAGCATTTAGCTATTTCTTAAGTAGCTCAAGTTATGTATATGCATATATACTGTGTGTGTTTGTGTAGATATAGATATACACACAAGTAATAATAAACTGCTAACTAAAAAATACTTGACGAAAGGTAGTTGAAAGACTCGCTACTTCAATAATTATCTACAGCTTTTCGGATGACACATCAGCCTACCTAGTTATTTCTATCATGCTATGTGAAGAAGGGGATAGCCGAAACGTTGTACAGTAGCTAATTATTAAATAAGTGTGTTATCAGTCTATCAATTGCCTTCCTTTAAGTGTTAGTGACTCGCTCTCAATTCTTTTTTCCCCAACCAAACCAAGCGTTGGTCTGTGCTGCCCTCTTGTGGTAACATGGTGGATTTAACTTGAACAACAGTGTACCAACATTGGGTGTGTCTGTCTTGTTTTGTGATTGTAAGGTTCGAATAGAAGTCTTGGTTTCTAGTTAAAGGTGTTCAAAGAGCTATGAGGGCACCCTGTATATGCAAGGTAAACCCCACATGTTCTGGAGAATGACTGTACAGTACCCCTTAATTATTGTTTTATCTAGTCAAATATAGTTTTACATTCCCTAGCCTCTGTAAACTAAATTTGAGAGAACCAGGGGTTATCAGCATAAATAATTGTAATCCATAGGATATTATGACCCAGTGCATCTGTACATACTGTACTAGACGTTTTAGCAAAGTTGGTATTAAAACTAGTCTGCACACCTTTTTTTAAACCCAATACATAATTCATAGTAAAAATTAGAATTTAAAAGCTCTTGTTGGAGATTTTATTGAACACCCTCTCCCATTTTTAAATAACTTGCAAGCAATATGCAAAGGAACTCATATTTGGGGTCTCTTATTTGAGATGGCAGACTGATGTGGTGTATAGTATGCAGATGATCCATTGATTAACAGCAAAATCCTGCTTTAGGCTTGTTTTCTAAGGGCTCACCTTATGCAAAGGCCATTTTCTTTATTTCACATAACCCCCCTCCTTTCTATTATCGTTCCTTTAATTAAAGTGATTTATTCACAGGCACACAGCTGGCACAGGGAACTTTCTATTTGGAATCAAAGCCGCCTCCTCATTGGTAGGAGAACCCGCTCTGGGGCTGCATCCAAGGGAGCACAATACTAATTTCATATCCCCTCTGAGTCTGCTGTGTGTTTTTGAATTTATGAATCCCTAATTTAATATATGCTTAACAACAATGACAACTATCAGTGCGTTAAATAATCATTCAGCCCTGTTTTAGTGTTATTTAGAAAGATTGTAAAATTTCATTTACATTCTCTGTCTACAGGACTTCTAGCAGTTCAATTAGGCCTGGATTATTTTATTTCAGTCAATTCCTCCTTAGTTGAAAATTATTTGTAAAAAGTGGAAGTATATAATGTCAGATTTAATTTTGCTGACCTTCATGATCTTAAAATAGAATTGAGCCTTATGAGTTTTTATGTAGTGTGAAATTGTAACATGCCTTACTCTCCCATTCTGCCAAAATGGTTAAGACATCGCCATGGTCACATAGCCTGATGATAGACTTGTCAGGGTAATTAAAATTGTAAAAACAATAGGACAACTTACTCAATTCAAACCCGTCTGTTTTGTTAACATCTTTTCTCTAAGTTTCACTGGATCAGATTTCATTTTACCCAAAACATACAGTTATGGAAAAATGAGTTGCAAAATCAGTATGGCTTACAATTTAAGACTTATTTATAGAACATAACATGTATCTTTCTTCCCACAGCTAAAAAAAAAAAAAAAATCAATGAATCTGTCCTTTTAAAATGAATGGTGTGGTCCATTAGATAAAAGCTTGCACATAGCGCTTATAGACATATGAGATGCATAAAGACAGCTATTCACAATGCTCTCGTCTCCCTTGCCCCATGAATGCACCTCATCCTTATTCTGAACATGTTTCTGAAACATAAAGATTTCCAAATAGATTGCGGTTCTGGGATTGATTAGCAAGTGTTTCTGGCACACTAACTGTACAAAGCAGATGGCTTGACTGGTCACTGTTGATTGGAAATGTTCTAAAACAAAAATAATAATAAAAAAAAAACTATTTCACAATGGTGATATTGTTTAATGTGATGACAGAGATAAATGTGGAATGACATGTTGCCATCCTCTGTACCTCTACTGTATATCCCATTGTAAAACTGGGTACTACAGTACTGTACCTGATCCCAGATTAGCACCTTAAATTAAACTTCCCATCATCCACCCCCCCAGACAAAAGCATTGTTACCACAAGTGTGTTAATTTAAAACTGCATTCCGTCAAGGCATTTGCATCATGTTTTTTTGTTTTTATATTTGTTTATTCTGGGGAAAATGAAGTTACATTCCTTAAGCTTTGTAGAGATGCCTTGCATACACTAGAACTTTACATTCTTGTAAAATAAAAATGTATTCTGTTTCTGTTTGATGCTGTTACATTACCTTCAAAAGGCTGATTTGCATTGAACGAGGGATGCCACAATTCTGCACACTGTTTGTCACCAAGAAAAAAAAGTAATGCTCTGAAGAAAATTTAAATTGAACACATGTATGCAGGAGAAGGATTGCAACTCTAAGATGAAAACTTCTGTACTGTACTAGAACTGTATTGGACCAACTGCTGGCAGAGAGAATGGGTCGTGAGGAGACTTCGCCGGTCTTGTTTTTTCTGGTTTGGTATACTTTTCCGCAGTGTTGAGGATGGAGAACTGGAACAGATATTTCCCTTTGCATGGTGTTGCATGCCATAAAACCCCCTTGTGAAAATAAATGTAATTGTAACTTAAATTTGTTCAATTCCTCTAAGGCAGGGGGTCTCCAACCCTGGTCTTGGAGAGCTACAGGGTATTCTGGTTTTCTTCAACTGAGCTCTCTGTTACTTAATTGAACCGGTTATTGGCTTAATTATTCAAGTTAACTTCTGTTCCAGATCTTTAGCCTTTGATGACATAGACACCTATAAAACCTGCAGGAATGGGGATCTCCAGGACCAGGGTTGGAGTCCCCTGCTCTAACGTGGTGTTTTATTTTTTTTATTGTACAGTACTCGACATGTGGCTAAACCTAGTGGTTTAACACTGGTACTGCGCTCTGTTTTTAAAGATAAATTCATTGTTGAGCTGTTAAGGGAAAAGGAATTTTACGCCTTTAGTAATCCGATAAAATGTATAGGAAAAATCAAACTTGTTAAAAATGGGCTGAAGCATTGCTTTATTTCAAAATACTGTTTTGTCGTCCCCCCCCCATGTAATTTTTTGTTCTGTAAAATGTTTAATGCTAATTGTGAAATGTCGGTTGTATAATTTTTTTGCAGACAAGGAAATCTTTATAGGTAATCTTCCCACAAACTACCCACACCTCCAGTTTCTTTCTCGACCAAAATATATCCCTCTCCTTTTCCTTACTAGTTTACTTTCCAGTAAGTGTCAGTACCTTTGTTACAATGTTCCTTTTATCACAAACTTAAAGGAGCAATGGGTCGAACGGTAATATGCAGTGAAGTATTTTGTCTAGTTTTTCTGTTCAAGGTATTATCACAGAACAGAAGGCCTTTTAAAATTACCATCTAACAAGATAAAGCTGGAGATATGAACATTAGTAGCCTACAATGTAACATGTAAGTTACTTCGGACTAAGAAATTGCTCAAAGTGGTAATTTTTTTAAAAACAAAAACAACCAAAGTCATTTTAATAGCGTTTGTGAACGTGCCCAGAATTAACTGATGTTTTATATGTGACACTTTTACAAACTGTAGATGGCGCTGTTGTACTGCAAGTGATTTCTGGTGCACTAAAAAATAGCTTAATAGGTGCTGACACACTATAGAGAAGTAATATTTTGTAACTAGTGTCCTGATAAAGTAAATTCTAAAAGTTACTTGTACCTACTGGGTGGTGAGCTATTAGTTAAAATGAAATGCTTGCTTTAAAATCCCTATTTGTACTGGCATTAAAAGTGGATTAACTCATTATGTGGATAAAAGCAGGGCCCTATTGGTTCATTGCACTCTTAAGGCTTGGTATCTACAGTATAGAGTTTATTGAGGAAGACCCCATACTGCAGTGTTTGTTATAAGGTTGCACTGGATTAAGGCCAGTGATATGATTGGTTCCTGTGGAATCAAGCGATGTTCATTGGATATAAATGCAATTCATATTCTTATACACTGTATATCAATTCCACTTTCTGGTTTTATATTTGAAGATAATATGAAAAAGAATAGCATAGTCATGATTATACAGAATTTCAAAGGATATTGAATGTCATATTTGTGTATTAACAAAAAAAAAAAAAAAATCTGTAATGTGCTTTTCTGTGTATTTCATAAGCAGTTGTCTGTTTTAATGACAGGTAGTCACTGGCTGCCAAGACCAAATCCAGCACTGGTAAGTCCAGTCTTGTCTCCACTGAATAACTAATTATTTACCATAAAGTAGTTTTATTTAAAAAAAAAAAAACATGGTATGGCTTGAGTGCCTGTGCAGCATATGCAAAGTGAATATCCAAGTACACAGAGCTACATGTTTAAAGAAAGTGCAACATTTGCTCACATTTCTCTGAAAGGAATTACATTTGATTTTACATTATAAACCTGTAAGCAACTTTGCTCTCACTTAAACTGAAATAAAATAAAGGCAAATGAAAATATACTAACATTATCTGTCTAGTTTTAATATGAATGTGTTTGTTTTCATCTGCTACAATGGCTACTTGTATAATTACACCATGTACAATTCTTATACTACACTGGAATACTGTTTTCATTACTGACAACAATACCTGATTAATGACCAAAATAAAACAAAGCATTTACTGTAGTTGGGCACTTAACATGTTTAATTCCTTTTTGTATAAGAATTACTGAGGCAGACCTAGCTTTATACCAGTTTGTGGTGCAGTAGCAGTGTTACAAAATACATTTTTAAAAAAGCAGAGAAGTATACATGCGGTAAGTTGTATGCTTTTGCAGTTTTGACAAGTTTGTAGAATTGATAATCTAGCGGGACCCACAATCATTCTCTTAAATGATATGAGGCATACAGATCATGTTGCTTGGCACAACCATTTACTTAATTTCAAACATAATCTTTGCAAGAATGTCCTCTTTTTTTACTCTCTATTCTAAATAAAATACATATATGATAGCAGGAATGGCCTATAATTTTACAAACTCAAATGGTCATTTTACAAATATCAACATAAAGTACACCATATGGTCATTGCAAGTGTCATTGAAGTGTAAAATGTCTGAATAGTTAGTGAAAGTTCCTTTTAGTGGTTGTATCTTTTTACGATGGGAACTTATTCATTGGTTTCTAAATAGAAAAACACATTTCATTTGGCAGTACAGTATATGCTATTTTTTATAATATAATTTGAAGGTTTATTATTGAAACATAACCTTGGGTAAAACTGCCAGATTTTTGGACTGTTACTCCAGTCTTTGATTGTTAATTTTACTAAACCAGAACCAAACAAATATACCATATCCATACTGCTAAAATAATGCGCAGTCGAGACCACATGTGTTGAAACCACATGGTTGCCATTCCTAATTCTGTTTTTAAAACGTGGGGATGGTGCATTATTTAGGTAGGGTGATTTGGGCTTCTTATAGTTGTACCTCAAAGCTGCTGAATGAGTTATTAAAGTTCTGGATCTTAAAATACAACCTTTTATTGATGTGATTTTTATTTATTTATTTTTTGTTTATTCTGTTTCTTGTGTGCAGTTATAAATTGTCAATGCTGAATATTTTAACAGGAAGAAAGTCCAAAGCGACTATGAAGCTCTTCAACAAAGGCTCAGTACATTGCCGGACAAACTATCATATGATATTATGGTAAGTGCCAACTTCAAGCATCGTTCTTATGTGTGATACAGAAATATCAAGTCTAGTCCAGCTTGCTTAGAGACGCATTCCTGTTTTAGTATTCATAGCAAACTAAATAAATACGTCTTTTAAAAAATCTTGGTGGTTTACGGGTTGAATATTTTGCCTAGTGCACACTCATTTCTAATTGTAGTTTATTGTTTTAGTCTCTTTTAATGGTAGTGGCTTTTAGTTATGTTATTCAAATATTGTAACTTTCCATTTTCACCAGTATCATTACGCCCAGGTGACCTGGTTTTGCATTAAAAAGTGCTTCTATGGAATTAAAGTCCGTTCCTTACTTAATTCAATTCTTCCTTCTGGCCTAAAGATGTCACCATTCTGAGCATGTAGCCCCTTTTGAGTTAAGAATGATGAATAGGCATTTATTTATAGCAGGTGACCTATCGGATGAGGTAGGATACCTTGATTTTAAGAGACAAATGGAGTTGAGTGGGATTAAAGCTGTATGCTGTCTGGCCTGTTGTGTCTTTAGAAACATGTAATTATTATTGTAGTAAGGGGTTGGGGTTGTTAAGGAGACTTTACCTGATGGCAGGATCTTGTGATCACAGTCCCACACCTCCCTCCTAGTGTGGAAAGTACCTAGGTGTGTATTTTTAGGATGGATGTACTGCACATGTAGATGTGTCAACTTACTGGTTTAAACTAGTAGCTGTGTCAACTTACTGGTTTAAACTAGCAGTATTTGTTGGTCAAATCCACATTATTGTGGATGAATGACCTGTTCTGGCTATTTCAAGATCACAGTAAGGATTGTTGGGCACAATGGCTAACTTCCAGCAGTGTTTGTTACATTCCTAACAGTTCCATTGAAGGAGATTGCAAGGCTTTTTGCATCTGAATTTAATTCTCTTCAGGGGTTTTGTGACATCTAATTTTTCGTGACAGGTACCATTTGGCCCTCTTGCCTTCATGCCAGGAAAGCTTGTCCATACAAATGAGGTCACGGTTTTGTTGGGTGACAACTGGTTTGCAAAATGCTCAGCAAAGCAGGCCAGTAACCTGGTGGAGCACAGGAAGAAACGTAAGTCATGTTTCCACTTTATAAACCACGAATTAAGCCTGTCAGCACTTCTGTGGCAGAAGCTTTAGCGATCACCTTATGTCTGGGTACATGGTGTGAAATTAAGAAATCGAATCAGTCTTGCCTCTGAACATAAATACACATATGAGCGGTCAGCTTTTGCTTCAAATTTATTTTCAGATCAGAATAGTCTTTTCTCCATTTTCCTAGTAACTGCAGCATGCATCAGCAAAGACCAGTTGGTATTCATTCGCATAGAAAGGCCAGTCTGAATGGGGTGGAGAAAGCAAAGCTTGCACACCAGCGGGTACTCTGTGGAGGTTTTGGTTGAAGTGCATTAGGAGGGCAAGAAAGAATTTTTATTACTCATACTGTGATTTCAATTAAGAAAATTGATGGGACTGTAGATATTTGTTTTGTATGCCTTTCATATTACATGCTTACCAGAGCTACATACTGTAGTCACATACATAGTCTAAATGTAGGCCTAATACCTTCGTTCTATACACTAGTCGGACATATATAGGTACTGGTTAGTGGTATATATAAATGAATGTTTGTATAAATAGGTTTAACCAAACCATGTCACTGGTGACAAAATGGGGAAGTCCATCACTATTTCATTACCACTTCAGGTAATAGAGGGGTTGACTTGTTGCTAAAACAATCCTCTATTGGAAGACTAAACTGTTCTGTTAACTGCTGGAAATCATACAGTAGTGTTCTACTTGGACCAAACCTTCTCAGGAGGTTTGTGTTCAGACCCCAGCTTTGTTAACAAATATAAACTAAGGCTAGCGATTCAGCTACTTGCCAGATCTCAGCCATTCACAGATGCAGTGACGCACCCTGGGGTTGGTGTGGTTTGCAAGTGTCTTCCAAATACAGTAAAGAAGGAGGAAGTGCCTGTGAAGCTGTCAGCCCTCAATGCCCCCTCTCCCAGCAGGAGGTGCTGGAGCCAGCGGTGTGTGAAGTACCTGTGGGACATTTAGCAGACTGCCAGTGAAATCATCAACCAAGCAAATTGAAAACACCAAAAAGATCATAGGCACTTCATCCTGTGTTATTGTTAGGAAAGCTTGCTCTAAGGCAAAGTTGAAATTGTTTAAATTATACAGTGTTTTTTTATATTCCAGATCTGAGAGTCGAGTAAAAAGCAAGTAATTAAACAAAAAAACAAAACAAACCCAACAGATGGCTCTTTGTGATGAGGTCCACATTCTTCTAAAAGAATAATTTATTTTTTAAATGGTGAATTCCATCTTATTTTACTCAACATTCCTTCTGAAATAAATTTTATTTATATATATATATTTATATTTATAATTACCAGTCTTATATATATATATAAGATTGGTAATTAAATATGAGATATTTGGCTGTCTCTTGGTGTGGTATATTGTTTCACAGCGTTCAATTATTTTTAGTGCTCAAGGGCTTACATTTTTCACCTGCTAAAAGTCAAGGAATGTATCATCTTTCATTTAAATTGTCAAAGGTATATAGATTCTGTTTTAACAAATAATATACTGCTTACTATTGCTGTCCCTGCCTCAGAAAATAATGCTATTGGTCTGACCTTGTACCTAAAATATTATTCTTTTTAAATGTAAACTTGGTTAGACACATTATCTGACTCAGTTTACTGAAGCAAAAACATTCCATAACCTTAACCTTTTTCCTGACCCGCTTGCTTTTAACAACTGCCTACATAGTTTTCTGCTGTTATGTGATCATGCTTGGATGAAATCTGTCAAACAGCTCCTTGAGTTATTAGGCTGTCTGCATCTGACCTTTCCACAATGAAAGATATATGACTTAAGGGCTCAGATTTGCCATGGCAACGGGTCCAATTTGCTGCCGTGAGAAAAGGTCTAATTGTTGCAGAAATTTAATGATCTAGAGCGACATCAGGGCTGTGAGATTTTATGAACTGTTTACGCTATAATTTTCCTTTGTTAATGCATTCAGGCTTAACCTCTTAGGTGCTGGTTGCTTTTGTCTTGCCAGTTAGGCTCCCTCTTCACTGTGCCATCTCTGCATTCCACTGAGGGAGCTTTTAATTAACAAACAATCCATGGATGTGTAGGTTTTTTTTATATACATTTATCTGAAGGCCAAGTAGTCAAAAAGCAAAATCTTTTACTGTGACTGACGGTGTCTTTTGATGTGGCTGTAGCTGTGTCCATTTTCACTGCAAGGAAGTAAAGGAAAATAATTGATTGTTGAGCTTGAGCAAAATTGCATTGAAACTAAGGGTGAATGTGCTTTGTCAACTGTGATTTTTCACTATCTAGCTCTATTGACTGCAACTCAAAGTGGTGATGTGCTGTGTCACAAAATGTTAATAAAAGCCAATCTTCCTGTTGTGTTGCTTTTGTTTCAGCTTCAATCTGTGGCACCGTCTCAGTTTCAGAATACAGATCTTGACAGTAAATAGATAAGACTTTAATTTTAAAATAGCTTGGCTTATTTATTTCATACACTTTTTCCACTCTGGCATTCTAGTGCACATTGTCGATGAGACACATATAAAAATAGGGCACTGGCCATGATGCGACTACATAAAATTCACTTGAAAAATCAAAAACAGTTGTGGATTCAGGGGTCTAAATATGAATGTTGCCTGTATGCAGCTAGCCGTTTTGAGCATTGAAAATGTCCAAATGTTCCTGCTCTAATTGCTTTTGCCACCTGGGGTCAGTAGAGATAGTTGACTCTTGTGAGTTTGAATAGTCTTGTTTATCTTTAAATACTCAAGGATAGACAATTGCCTACAGGAACAATCTTGCTTAGCTTCTGAGTGTGCCAAGGAGCTATGGATGCAGGTTACTGTTTATTCCCTTAACCTTTTTAATTTACAAAAATATCTTTATATGGCTGAAACATAAACTTGTTGCAATGTAACATGACCAATGGTTTCACAAACCTTGATTAGCGCCAGTGTAGACTTCCTTACCTGAGCTGTAAATTATGGTGTTTCAAGATTAATGCTAATCGGGGTGTTTGAAGGCAAGTTAAAGATTAATTTAAATGCACTCATGGTGCTTCTATTTTTCAAGTCTATCTTCTGGATTAAAAAAAAATACAAGATGCTTTAAGTGTTGAAAAGCCTCTTATTTTACAGAAAACACAAGCACACAATGGCACATGTATTGGAAGCAGGAGGCTGCTGGGGATTATGACCTACTGTAATTTGCATTGGCAAATTAGTCCTGGATCATTAATATCAGATTTCCTGGTCAAAGATGATTCAGTGAGTGTTACTGCATCATTGTCAATATCCAAAGGACTTTTAATTACAGGAAGACATTTCCTTTTTTAATAGCAAACCCAATATGTGGTTCTTAAGAGCTCTTGAATCTTTAATCCATTTATTTTTCTTCAAGCTTGAGATAGGAATAAGACTGGTGTTGTGTTTACAGTAAATCTGATCTATTTGATATGCAGTTTGTATGTTTCATTAACATTAGAGGTCGGCACGGGTAGAAAATCCAGAACCAGGCACCTGCTGTGAAATACCCAGGTCTTTTTCGGGTAATTGTTTTAAGTGCATGATACATATTTAAATACTATATAGTGCATATACATTTAGTCCCTTCAGATCTGTAGACGTGTGTATCCTTTTTAAGTACTGGAAACATCGAAATAAAAAAACGTCAGTTTGAATACAGTTATTAATGTTAAATGCGCTTCATGCTGCGGGATTCTTTGCGACATCTAGTGGCCATATTCCGCTGTTTTAAAACATGGCATCCAAGCAAAGGAGTTTATTTTTGTACTGTAGGCTACATTAAAGTAAGTGTTTGTAATGTATAAATTTACTGATTTTTAGAAGTTTAATTTTAAAGCATGGTTCATTTAATGGGTCAATGTTTTTGTAAGTGTTTTTGTCATACTGATTTTAATTTTGTACTTTGCACTCCAGCATTTTGGAGTGTGTATGCTTTTTCTTTGTTACAATACTTCACTAAAATAAATAAAATGTTTACGGTTTGGGGTACACCGCTCACAATACTTTATGTATTTGTTTATTTATTTTTAATTAAAGGCTACTTGGACTTTTTTGTAAATCTATATCTGTGCAATAATTGTCGATAAAGCATTCCGTATTGGAAGCCACACGGTTATTATTATTATTATTATTATTATTATTATTAATGGATCACTGAGTTATCACTGACATAAACCCAACAGGATGCTATGTTGTTTTCTTTCCGATTTGGTTCCTGAGAATAGCCTCTGCAGATATTATTATTGAGGTGTACTTGCTGCTGTGTGTTATTCTGTAAAACCTTGATATTATGTCAGTTAAGAAAAGGCTTAATGCAAAGCTTGTTTTAACGTTGTCTTATTGCGCCTGCCAGGGACCCACACTTACAACTGCATTGTCATATTTTCTACATTTTCTCAAATTAATAATCGATACCCGGTAGTAAAAACAGACCCAGGTCGGGTAAATTAAAACCTGACGTGTATCCGTGCCAACCTCTAATATTTACATACATACATACATACATACATACATATTCCTTCAATTTAAAGGGTGATGCAGTAGCTCAAACTAAATCTTCTCTTCAATAACAGCAGAAGCTAGAAAATATATTATTTTAATATAAATACACCTGTCTCTGGGACAAATACATGACAGAAATTACTTTGCCAGATGTTGCTAAAATAATGCAAGACATAGATAAATAACTTAGTACAGTTCTAGGCAGCACATAAATATAAGCATTTTAATAATCTTTTCCTTGACCCCATTGTATGTGAGTGGAATAAGCTAAAACTAATTGTAAAGACTAGGTCTCCACTAATCTTTAGTTTTTTCAGCCTGTTTCTGGCATAAGGATTACATGTTGATAATTTCACTAGGTCCTACTTTTTTTTTCCTGCTTAGTAATTTACTATTCATCTTTCTTTCCTTTTCCGTTTCAGATGTAAAAACTGCACTGGATGACTTATACAAAGTAATGAAGGATTTTGAAGCCAGAGTCGGATTCACAGAAGACCTTGAAAAACAGTCTTCTGTAAGTTACAGTAACTCCAATAATGATCCTTTCATGAGAACCTGCTTGTGACAACATAGCATCCGATAGAGCAATCAGCTTTTTTTTCTTTCTTTCTCTGACTTGGTATATTTGAATAACTCTTGGGAAAATTACGCTTAAACTCTGCTTATCCCATTTTACAAGACAGGATAATAAGTAAGAATGTATTTGCACAGTGTAATATGTATGTGCCAAGAGAGTGTTAAGAATGAAATGCTTCTAATGGGCATTTTGTTTCAGTAAGATGTATTTTTTGATTGCAAGAAATAATAGCATTTGTATTACACAATTGTGTATGTTGAGTGCTTTTGCTGCTTATTTCTGATATAGGAGGTTTGAACAAACACACCTTTAGTGCATGTAGATTCTCCCAGTGGTTTCTGAAACCTATTCTTCTTAATTAGGAAAAGGGAGACTTTGTGGACATTATAGAAGAGGTTGAGAACGAAGAAATCCTTACCAAAGGTATTGTTACATGCTTGCTAGCATCTCTTCATTACTTTCATATTGCTAAGTAGCTAGGAATGCAATTAACAGCAACATTTTCAATTTGTGGCTACAGTTGTTTTTATTCACAAGTGTATAACAAAATAAAGCAAAGTACTCTGATTGGAATTTATTACCTTGTGCCCTGTGTAATTTTAATTGTGTGTCAATTTTAAAAATCATCACGCATGTGCAAATAAGTTATTAGCTCATTTTTAAAGCGTTTCACACGTCATATCTGGAAAATGTTCAGCAACTTGGGGAATTTTCAGAGCACCAGCAAATATTTACTGATTCCCTCATTAGTTTTGAAAGCCTGCCTGTGATGAAGCGGGCGGTGAATGTCTTAAACCAAACATATTATCCAAACTTTGAACTGACCTTTTCCAGTAGCTGCCCAGTGTAGAACAGTGTGGAGATTTGCTCCCAGGAGGCCAGGCTCATCTTCGCCCAGCTCTGTCCATCTGGCTTTCGTTTTAACCCTTTCCAACTCAGTAACTGAGAAGGCAACCCTTAGAAATCTAAGCAGTTCAAATTTGCATAGTGACCCAAAGCCATATGGAGCCATCTTTCCCTGCAGCTTTGTAGAGTCTTATAGTTGTAATTGCACAACACTCATTTTTGAGTTCCAATAAGAGCGGTTTACTATGAAGTGGACATTTTGTTTTGCATCTAGTATAATATTGTGTGTGTGTTTTCATCTGTGGGTCATATTGAGACATTCTGTAATATAACAGCTGTCTTTATTAGCAGAAAAGCATCTTTTTAAAAACAGGTAATTTTTACTTGCGGATAAACGGAATGTATAATTCTCGGTGGGTAAGTGTCTCATGTGAGTAACAAGGCTTCTCACGTATTGAAAATTGGTCAACAAATATATGGGGGATGAATTGCAGATGGAATCTGAACAGGTGAAATTTATATTTTGACCAGTGGTATCCTTAGTTAAAGTAATCAATCCACAGTTAATATATATGGGAGTACTTTGTGACTTAATCAGCATAACCAGTAATCTGAGACTATCTCCTCTTCTCTGCATGCTCCTCAGGAAAACAAAGAACTGCCCACAAGCCATATTCCAGACCGAAAAACCAAGATGTTTTTGAGTGTGGAGAAGGCGATCCCAAAGCCACAAGCCGTATTCTGTCTGAAGAAGAGCTGTGGGCCAGACTGGACGAGTTGGAGACGCAGGAAGAGCTGCTGGATCAGAAAGATCTGTAATGCAAAAATATCCAATCAATCTTTCCTGATGAAAACACTAGGGACCTAGAAGTGTATTGAAATATTTATATACACACACACACACAGTTCTACTTGTGCAGTTGACCATTGATATAGTATTCTTTCTATATGGGCAACAGTGTGGAGTAGTGGTTAGGGCTCTGGACTCTTGACCAGAAGGTCGTGGGTTCAATCCCAGGTGGGGGACACTGCTGCTGTACCCTTGAGCGAGGTACTTTACCTAGATTGCTCCAGTAAAAACCCAACTGTATTAATGGGTAATTGTATGTAAAAATAATGTGATATCTTGTAACAATTGTAAGTCGCCCTGGATAAGGGTGTCGGCTAAGAAATAAATAATAAATATAAGAATTCAATATCTACTTCAAAATAAATTTCCCTACTTATTAGTGATGTCTTTCAGCCTTCTAGTTTGATATGTTTTGAAATATATAAAAGATTCTAATTTTGCTGACAGAAATTTCTTGGAATCTGTAGTTTGTGTGCGTGCTGGCCTGTTGCCTTTTATATGCTGTGCACAGCACAGACCTGAAACTAGTAGGTTACCTGCAAGTGAGTCCGCAGTACATTTCATACAACACGCTAGTGTATGGTCCTTCTAATCTGTTTATTTGTGTAATTAGTTGTTTATGCATTTGTTTATTTTAATTGCAATGATCAGTAAGTGACGCTATCTTAATCCCCGTCAGAATGTCTTACAGTGGAGATACAAATGGGGACGACACAACATCCTCTTCGTCTGAGGAAGAGAAGGAGCATCCGAGCGGGAACTTGCCTTGCCTGCATGGAGAGGAAGACTCCAGACTGATCACATGCCAGGTGAACGGCAACGGCCAACATCACAGTGACGATGAAGATGATGAAGGGAGCTGTGTGCCAACGATTTACTTCACCCACACAGTGGAGCCAAAAAGGGTGGGTTTTGACAGCATGGTTTGCAAATTTACTGGAAATATTTAGAAAAAATAATTTAAAGAAACAAAGGTAGATGTGCATGGACTGCATGTTGACTTAGTTTCTGCAGGTTATTGATACTGCTTTTTACTGCCCTGCAAAAAACATCTCAACTGTGGTTTTCTGTCAATCCCAGGTCAGGATAAACACAGGGAAGAACACCACTCTGAAATTCAGTGAGAGGAAGGAGGAAGCCAAGCGAAAGAGGAAAAATAGCAACGGGAACGGACACTCTGTTCCAGGACTCACAAAAATTAAAACACCTGCAGACCTTTACAGGTAACAGTAACATTACCGACCCAGTGGTCATGAGGTTAGTATAGTGTCTAACTCGAAATACATTCAAGTCTGGTTGTCCAATCCCGATTTCACTTACAGGGTCACAGTCTGGGACAGACGCAGATCAATGTAATCTCTTTGATAGGTAAAATAGACATTTTGGGGAAATTTCTTACCAGAGCTAGTTGAAGAAAATGTATACTGTTGTATTGAATCCTTGTGGAACACCTTAGGAATAAACAGTGGAAACATACAGATCTCTCCAACAGCAACATACACATTCCATATTAAAAATAAAAAAAATCCTAATGAACTACACATGCTCGGTTTGTCAAACAATGCAATTAACTCTCCAAACAACAAGCAGCAAAGAGCATGTCTGACACTGTAAACACAAATCACCATTTTAATGTTTCTTATTGCCAATTAAGTCATAACTGTACATTAAACAGAACAATGCATTGCTGAAAGCATATCTTCTTTTTTTCCATAAATTAGTGTCTATTTATCCATAATCTGATAACCTCCTCACAGCCATCTTTGATTTACCAGCTGTCTGCCTTCCAAATTGCAGCTGTTTTTGGCTGAATTCTTGCTTTCTTTAGCATGCTTAGAGGTCACAAAACATAAACAAAAATTAAGCTGATATTAACATTAGAAACCTTTTAAAACTTTGATTAGAAATTTATTTTATAATGGATCGTTTTCACTCCCAAGACAAATACAGGGTTTGGACCTGAGATTTGAAAATGGTAGTCACATTTTGTTACATTAGACTAATACTCTGAACAGGTGTAGGGCACAGCCTTGGAATCTGTTTTGTGACAAGATAATAGAGCCGACTGCCTTTGTAAAAAGGGAAAGGGAAATCAATGTGTTTGCCTCATCACCAGCTTCCAGCTTCCCAGCTGGCTGCAGATAGGGTATTGGCAGGCGTCGGTCATAGGGGACCTTGCAGCTGTGCATCACTAATTCTCAAAGGAGTCCACTGGAGCAAAGCAAGGCCCTCCCTCAATAACAGGACTTTCTGGGAAGAAGCCCACCTTACACTGTCGTTGCTCCTGTTTTTCCCAAGACACTTTAAAATCTCTTGCATGCACTGTGATTCTATTCTAGGGCAGAGTGGAAAAACAGACTGTAGTTGAGCAGGTTTTACTGTAAGCTTAATTTGTCACACCTGGGTTTAATTAGACAAACCACAAAGCTTGCAAACAAGCTTGGGTTGGTCAAGTCTATTGTAAAGCATGGAATGGTTCAAACTGCTGTTCAATGTGAGTGATTATAATTTTTTTTAGACTACACATTTCTGAAAATATTAACAATTTATGTAAATGTATCTTCTGTCTGACAGACAGACAGACCTGAGATAATGAGACCCCACTATGAAGTTGCTTTTAAGTGGTTGTTTTTTGTTTCAGGCTGTTTGTCGATGTTGTGAACGGCGAGTTGGTTCCCCGCAAATCCATCCTGAAGTCTCGTAGCCGGGAGGACAGTATGTGCAGTGACACCAGCGAGAGCAGCGACGACCGGCGGGGTTTCTGTCGCAACCTGAGCCATGATGAGTCCACACACAGCGACACCAGTGAAGGGGTCCTGCAAGAGGACGAGAACTCCCCCAGTAAACCTCTGCCACTACCGGGGGTCTTTGAAGTAAGACATAAGCAACTTGGTTCTGATGTTGCACACGTGCCAGTCCTTATCTCCTTAAGTTTTTTTGCAATTTGGATTTTACCCAAATTAATAAATAAATAAATAAAAAGTGCACATCTACGCCTATTCAAGTCCATATTTCTGCACACACATTATTAGTCTAAAGATGTCTTTATGCTTTTTCCCTGCAGGCATTTTCGGGCACAGTGGTGGAAAAGGACCCTACCCAGCCATCATTTATTCCACACCTAACCATCGTTTCTCCAGCCCTTCCCACAATTCCTGAGAGGAAGGTAGAGGAAGTTGTGCCCCAGGTGCAGAAGGAACTCTGCAAGAAGGTATCCAAATTCAAAGCTGCCAGGATGCAGCAGCAGATTTAACACCTGTTTTAGGTTTATTTTTTACTGGAACATCAGAAGCTGGACTGGTGACTTCAGTCTGCATTGATCTGGTCTCAATTTCTCATTTTTTAATAAGTTGTCTTCAACCTGTAAAAGAACATTATTTCCATAATTTTCAGTAGGCTGCATTATACTTTTGGATACTGGGTTTGTACCCTAGCCCTTTGGTTCTATTGAGGCAGCACCTTAAATTCAGGCTTTAAAAAAAGACGGAAAAGAAGAAAAATGTAGCCTACAGATTTTTTTTTTAAAACTCTGAATGGCCGTTCATCCTCTAGTTTTATGATCTGTGAATTAGTCTAATACTCTGTACTAATTTTGTGTACTAAGGAAATTATTTTGTTGGTGACAGTGATGGCTATAATATCAGTACTTTTTTAGGAGCTACATGTTGCTGGTGTGTCATTTTTCTGTCTGCACAGTTCACTTTCTCAGTTTATCTTGCATCTAGTGTTGACAGTCAAAGCTCATTACCAGCATATTATTATTTTTAAGATTGTTATCCTAAAGTAATCAATTGTACCTTTTCACATAGACTTGAGAAAATCCAACTTGACTGTGGATACATTTTAAGAATTTCTGTGTTTACCTAGCATTGCTTTGTACCTCAATTTTCTTTGCTGTACAACTGCTACAACCATGATGGTTGATTTGAGCTAACTGTATGAAGATAAATTTGTCAGAAATACTGTTAAATTTAATTGTCAAATAAAACTAGTTACTGAAAGCTTTCTGCTAGATTTTGTACTTTTTTTTTTAAATAGTTGGTTTTAAATGCAGTATGGCATTTTGAAATTCTGTTGGAGAAACCTATTTTCAAGATGCCAACCTATTTTCAAGATGAAAATAAAAACTGCATTTTGCTGTTGTCTTTAACCGTAGAATCCTTCTTCGAGACTGTCCATATTAAAGAGTAAAAAAGTAATTATTTTGGGGTTTTTTTGTTTTTAATTTTTACTGCCCTATTGCATTTCATTCGGAGTTCTTGTTGCAATCTCTCAAATTATTTTAATTTTATGTTTTTATTATTTAAAAAGTGCATGAGTTAAAGATGCTTTTGAAATGATTTTAGGAGCGTCGCACTTCAGACATACAGACAAATGCATGTAGGCTAGATTGTCCAAAGTGTCTCTTATATTAGTAAGTGACAATACCATCTAGTTGCCAGAAAAACATAAGGAAACCTAGTCCAAAGTGGCAGAACATTAGATTATTTGTTTATTTAGCAGACGCCTTTATCCAAGGCGACTTACAGAGACTAGGGTGTGTGAACTATGCATCAGCTGCAGAGTTACTTACAACTACGTCTCACCTGAAAGACGGAGCACAAGGAGGTTAAGTGACTTGCTCAGGGTCACACAATGAGTCAGTGGCTGTGGTGGGATTTGAACCGGGGACCTTCTGGTTACAAGCCCTTTTCTTTAACCACTGGACCATACAGCCTCCTATATGGCACTTGAAACTTGAAGCTGCTTACTCTTAAAGCTGTTACACTGGTGTCTGTAGGATTCCTAAAATCTTGTTATCCATTATTATTTGGTACCTCATCCTGCCAAGATTCATTGCTCTGTTTCATCCACATGGTGTTTATTTCAAAACTGTTATTACATGGCACAGTATACTTTGAATATCTATAATACCTTTAACAAACACGTCGGGTTGCTTGGTGGCATTAGGATGCAAATGTAAGAAGTATTTACCGACGCTGTGATTCTTAACCTTGTTTATCTGCAAAACAGTCTGAAACCAAACACCTGGTCAGGTGAATAACATTAAGCCAGCCAATTTCTTTTTTGAAAAGTTTTGTTATTACTGTATTTTTTGTTGTTGTTATTTTTATTATGCTGGCTTGCCTTGTCATTCTCTTGGAACTAATCTTATGATTCTTCGTATGCATCTGACCATGTGTCTTGAAGACTTAGCATTTTCCCAGAGATCAGTCATCTCTTCAGTACAGTAGCAGGTTTGTTTGAACAGAGGCCATTAGAGAGAACACACTTTGGAAGCGTTCTGGTAAACCTAAGCCTCCATAAAGGTCATTTAAAACAAACAACAAAAAAAAACATGGAGTGCAACAACTGCTGATGTAAAGTGAATATGTGATGGTGTTGTCATGCTTGACAGGCACCAAACTTCATCTCCACGGTAATGTTATACAGCCTCTTGAAATGTCTGTAACAACATCGCTTGTTTATGTTGCTTACACTCCTAGAAGCAACTTTTCTATATACAATATAACTGGTTTACTAATCTCTTCATTGCAATGAGATCTGGTATGATACTTAATCAGTGATTTGCCAGTCCAACAGTGCCATTGCACATTTGATCTAAACAGTAATCCTGGCCATTTTATTATAATAGAGAATTTGTTTGAATAACTGGTCTGCACAGAGCCAGGAGACAAGCTCAGGACAGCAATGGTAAATATGGGAGAATGTTCTTAAGATGAAACTTAAGGCTTTTGTAAAAAAAAAAAAAAGAGAGGAAGTGTTTACATGTGATAACTGGTTTAAGGCTCAGCAGTTTGCCAGTAATTGGGAAACTGGCACAGTGGTTAAGACCTCTTACACACTCGTCTTGCATCAGAAATGCTTTCCATTTTAGAAAAGAAAGCAGAATTAAAATCAGCTGTATTTAGTTGATTTAAGGCAATTTTGTGTTACAATGAGCCACATTTAATCCCACAGTAACCTCATGGTGTGTCCTCTGCCAATTCCCACTGTGTCTTCCTAATTCAATGCAGTAAATCATTTCTAAAGTTGAGATGTATAAATATCTTCTGGTTGCTCAAAAGTAATTTGTCTGTCATAATGGGGGCAAATGTGGATGTTTATTGTATGCATTTCCAATGTAATGAAGATCAAACATCAAAAAGTTTGGTTTTATGCTAGTTTTTAATACTACTGCTTTCTAAAATTATCAAACCTAGAACTAAAAAGAAACTTTGTAGTAAAATGTTTCAACGAGAAGTCTTTGTGAATTAATTTTGTCTTGTAAATGAATTGACTGGTTGTGACTTTACTAGTTAAATACCACATGTTTTAGTAATACTGTACTTAATGCAGTGGTTTCCACACTTTCTAGGCTCAAGGACTCCCATGACACTAGTTAGCCTGACCCACAACCAATGAATCCATACAAATGTGAAATGACATCAGTGCAGTAAGCATTGCATCCAAAATAATCCCAAGAATGTAAGAGCAGCACTCATGTAATCCGCACCAAACAGCTATTAGCAACAAATAGCTGTTTGGTGGGGATTAAACCCCTATTTTCAGAGATTTGGGGTTGAATAGCATTGAAGTGAAATAAGCACATGGATTATCATCCGTATATTGAACAATTGTGCTTTACCTGTTTTGTGGGAGTCTGGTATTATAAAATAAAATAGAAAAACTGGTCAGGTTTTGTATATTCAACTTCAGTAAAAAATATTTTTGAAATCCTGGCTGCGAGATCTGTTATTCACCAGTAGGGAGCAGCAGCAGCTTCAAACAGAAGGCTGCCAGTCAGTGATTATAATTTATGATCCATTTCTATTATAGGTTGGGTGTGCAGAGATAGTTACAGTAATAATTACCAGGACTGAAGTGTTTCCAAGGCAACCAATTTTTTTGCTTCATTCATGCTCTTGCTGCGAGTGTGCCTGTAAAGCATGACATTGCTGTATTGGGAAGCCTGCGGCCCTGCTGCTGCTCCAGGTTGAGGTTAGTAACAGCATCATGAGGTGCATTCAAGCAGAAAAGACTCCGGCTGGGATAAAAGCACACCCAGACACTATCAATTGGCCTTTCACTCTGCTGTTTTACTTCTAAGTAACATTGTTCAAATTGTAAATGCTGGTTTTCCTGCTTGGTACTGTGAGCTGGTACAAGAAACTTTAGCCCCTGTTTGTTAAATAGCAGAAGGGAAAAGGAATTTAGGAAAACAACAAAGGGCTATGGTACAATACCATTCTAATCCAGGTTCCCCAGTTGTTTTAATGTAAGATGCTGAGGTGAGTGTGTGCACAGCATGCAATAGTAGTAAGGCATAATTTTGAAGAGAATTATGGTCATTACCTGCCAGAAAGAGGAGTGTTAATGGCCTATGTGGGCCAGTAATGACTATGATGTCGGAACAAAATGATGTTATTGAAATTATCATTGACATTCTGCCACTTTGTATTTGAATAGAAGTCTGAACAGAATGCTGTCCCTTCTTTGCAGAGTCTTGCTGCTCTATCTTTCTACAATGCACTACACTTCACTTTCAATGCTGCTGAATGAAGTCAATTTAAAAGACATTCTCCTGCACTATTCCAAACATCTGAGCGACGTGCTTGGCTACTTCAGAAACTCAAATATTTTATAGTAAATGTTAGTTTGAATTTGTCTTTAATGGCTGTTTTCACAGACCCCGTTCTAATCAGGGTTTGTAAAACCAGCCACATATGCTTATTCCTTTTATATCTTTTTTGAAACATTCATTGGCAGATGCAGGTTCTTAAAAACCATTTAATGTCCAGGCGTTTCTAGCACATTATCAATCTTGAAGCAAATTATTCAATTTCTTCTATTGATTTTGCATTGTAACCCCGTATTGCCCTGTAACACCTGCAAGTCGCCTTGAATAAAGGCGTCTGTCAAAGAAATAAATAACACAGTACCAGACTAATCATAGTGTTCCTCTGCTTGTTAAGTGAGCGTCGTCGCAACAGATTGCATCTGTTGTTAAACAAATGTTAGCAGTTATGAGAATAATGAGTCTCAGATTCAGAACTACTTAGGATATAAGATTTATTTACACCCTGCTTTTTCTTGACTTAGAAAAGAAGTTCCCCTATGAATACTTAACCGCTGCTAGCAGAGTGGAGCGGCTTTAGCACTGCACAGAGCTGTAGGTGGCTTGAGATGAATGGATTTACTCCCCCAAGTCTTCAGTCGGCCTCAGACATTAATGACCCCAAATACATGGTATATACCAGTGCTCTGCATATATAGATAAGTACTGTATCATATAGCAGAATCTCAAAAAGCCAGGTAGTAATTCAGTCTTGGGTGTTCTGCTGACATTTATAAACTGCTCCAGGCTTACCCTCATGGTTTATGATGTCAGAGCAAAACCCTTCAAGCAAATTACTGCCGGCAGCCTTCCATAATTCTTTATTGAAATGATTAGTATCTAATAACAATAACTCCAAAGTTTCAAGAGTGGGCTGAAGGGTGCACTGGGTTCATTCACTCTGGAGGCCTGGGGCAAATTCGGTTAAAAGTAGAATGATTTAGGGAAAAGGCGTTGTTATTAGTCAAGCTTTGTGAAGAAGCGAACATGACCGTGCGCCATGCCAGGCTTTAGCCAGCATCGTCAGTCCCTCACCTATCTCTAATTTCATAAAACACCAACCATTTTACACCTAGTGGTGACCAAACATCATTATAAAGTCATTTAGTATCATGTTAATGGTACTTTTTAAAGTTACGTTTTGATATCTGAGATAACAATATAACACAACAATTTTGAGACGTTCTGATTCTTATAACTGGAATCCAAGCCCTTGGAGGCCCGGGAAAGGGGATAAAGCTGATAGGATTTCTGAAATCTGTGACATGGAAGATAAATGACTGAAATAGCTTTCTCTCTGATTTGATACTCCCATTTGTTTTCATTTTCTTGATGATTTGCTAAATATATGCTCCTTTCCCAGAGAGATATGTATCCCCAGCCTTGTCCTCATAAGAAAATGAAAGTGTAACCCTTCCCTATCAAACTATTTTAGAATTAGTTGCCAAGACCAGACTTGGTGTTAAAAAAAGCAAATAAACATGAACATGAAAAGTTTTTTTTTTTTTCATTCACTGTTATGGTTCTTAGCATTAATAAAGCACCTCCATTAAATATTGATAACTTGCTATTTAGAATATAGAAATAATAAAAATAAAAAGCCTGAACTGCATGAAACTTAAATAGTTGCTGTTCTGTTGTATTAGCTATGTAGTTCTCACATGTGCACTTGTGAAAGAAACGCATGCTATAGCAAACATTTATTTTCTTTTTAAAGCATATTATCTGGTACTATATTAAGAAAGTTTTAAGTTTTCATGCCTTACTCTCAGGAAATCTGTTGGACTTGCACTTTCTAGGTCATTTCGCCTCTGCCCTGTTAGTGTTTTAAAACAATGCTTACTGTACTGTGTGCTAGATTCTCAAAGTTATTTACTTCAAATTGTTATTCGTGCTATTTTGGTCTGAAAGTGACGAAACAATTTACAATTCACAAAATGAATAAGAAAGAATTTAAGACTACTCACAAATCCATAAAGTTGTTTATTTCTGATATGGTAACTTTGCTGTGTGTGTTTGTGCTATCTGAAAAAAAAAAAAATCATGCTTGATGACATTTTGGAGAATTTTCCCCCATAGTTTTTTATATATAACAAATGAAAGTGCATTTACATTAAGGCTGAAGGGTGTCTAGGAGACCCCTCCGTTCTTTAGCCTCATGTAAACAGAGTATACAAAGCACTTAGATTTTTTTGACAGTAGAAATGACAGCTGCTTGTTTTTACACAAGCCATGTCCCCTGCAGTTGCTGCTTAAGTGAAAATCCAGAAGGGCTAATATTGAAAACGACTTTTAATAAAGCACCCATAGGTGTATAATAAAAGCTTGGCAGGAACAGTAGAGGGGTTTTCATTGGGGCAAGTGGTTTTGCTAATTGGTAACCTTCACTATTGATTAGCTGATTAGGAATGACTGTGAGTAGCTCGCAAGGTACCTAGGAGGCATTCAAAACCAAAAGAAAAAAAGAAAACCAAGCATTCAGAAATGTTAGCGCAGGGCATCTGCAACAGCGTTAAGAAAAGGAACACTCAACAATCACAAAATAAAATGTTTCCATTTCTCTGTTTTAAAATGTGTCAAATGATGTGTAGAAATGCCCCATGTGAACATTACCTCAATAATACTGAGCAGTCTTCCCCCCCCTCCCCCACCCTAACCTTATAAAAGTCCACAAAACGTGCAGTTTTTGTTTTTTTTGTAAACAGCTTTGTGAAAACCAATATTCTATTAGGACTTCATAAAACACTTGCTTGTGCCAGTGTCTTGATGTTTACATCAAGTAAAACTTTTGTATTCTTTAATGAACTTTGACCAAAAATTAGACATACTTTTCAACTTTCAACCACAAACCTTCAATGATTTCTTTGTGCATAGACTGAGCACCACGGATGATGGAATGTGGCTACATTCTATCACAGACATGTGGAATTTTCTAAGAGTTCTGGGCTCTAAAAGCATTCCGAGTCTACCAAGAGGCAGTTTTAACAGTTCAATGAAAATATAATAAAAACTTTCGACAGACCATTCCTTTTGAGAGCTTTTTAAAGGACTTGTAAGGGATTATTCAACCTAACATGTCCAAGGAGCATGTAGTATAAAGTCACAAAGAGGACTAAGCTTTGTATCTTCTTGGGGTTTAAAAACCGTGGATGTGAGTAATTAAGCACCCATCAGTAATCAGAACTGCAGGGTATGAGGAGATCACTTCTGAATGGATATAATATTGAGGAGGGCAGTTGTCTGAAAGCATGTTTGATCATTCTCTAGTTATAGCTGTTATATGAAAAGTGCTTTGGTCTTTCCTTCAGCGACATGCTGCTGTCCTGTCAATGGGAGCCTTTGTGATGTCCCTGTATACCGCACGATATACAGCTTTTGTCAGTCAGGGAGGCTAATGAAAAGCCCCCCTGACTTATATTTTAGATGTCGGAAGTGCTTCAGTACAGTGAAAAGTAAAAATGTACCCTTTCCATCTTAAGTACTGGTTTGAATTATTATTATTATTATTATTATTAGTAGTAGTAGTATTATTATTATTATTATTATTATTATTATTTTAAGTTCAGTTTGTCTGCTATTCGCAGCTCTCTGAGTGGAGTGAGGAGGGATACTTATTCTTTTGAATTTCTTCTGTATAGATTTATGTCTGTGTGGCAGTTTTATAATGTGTTCTGTGGACTAGGCTGAGACCTACAGACTCATTTTGTCGAGTGAGTGAGCAAAACCCAAGGCTTTAGCAATGAAGGCGTTCATGTCATATGCCATGTAGTCTGTTTTCTCAGCAACAATAAAAGCCCTCAGACCTAGAGTCAAACTTTGCTATTTAATGGTACTTTTAAAGTGATATGGTGCTGCAGCCGAGGCTGGAGGCGCTGTTCTTGCCATGATGAATGGCCCTATTGCAATTTCAAATTATTTTGAACAGATCTCATTTAGCTCTTGAAGAAGAGATTCAGCATGTTTATTCATTTTAGATTTGCGTTGGCTTCAGTATCTACATCTATGTCTGCAAAGATTTTTTTCCTCCCTGTCTTAAAAAAATGTCATTTGCACAATGCACATAGAACAATAAACTGAGAGTGTTTTGATAACCTGCATAAATTATAAACTGTAATTAAATATTGTTATTCTTGGAGACAGGAAAGAATATACACAGAGGCTTAGCATAGAGTCTAGTCCTTGGGATCTGCGGGAGTCTTTTATAATTGTTTTTATTGATATTTTCTTTAGGTCAAACAGTTTTAAGATAACAATAACACAGGGTGACATTAGACATGAAAAGCATTCAGCAGTGACTTTTACAGTATGTGGCACAAATAATAATTGAGTGATTTTATATAATCCAACATTATATAACATACACAACATTATAAATAGAAATAATATAAAGCAATAAACTTGCAAGACAAAAATAAGACATTGTTTTTACATGTTCTTAGATAGATATTGTTGTTTAATGTTACCATTTATAGAAATGCTTCAAACCATATGATTTCTGATGAAAAAAGTAGGCATAGCCCATTTATGCATAAAAAAATACATGTTACTAGATATCTCCAATGGTTTACCAACTTCTTCGGAAGGTTGGAACCACTGGACCTGATGGAAGCAGCTCTCCTGTTCTGTCAATGAATGTGAAGCAAGCTCCCGATTTCAAGTAACATTTATTACATTCTACTGAAGGAAATGCTCTTGAAATAAAGATAGGGTGTTAGCATTGTATGAATACCAACAGAACACTCCCTATACTTGGGGAGGCTTTCCCATCACCCTAAAAGTCAAGCTCCTTTGTATAACCCAGTGGAAATGCCTTTTCCAGGATACCCTACTACTCTACTCTGGCACCTGGTATGAGTCTAGATAATCAAACCCCATGTTAGGGACATGTGTTTTCCTTTCATTTTCAAAGACGTTGCCCTTTTTTGATAGACTCAGTTTTACAAAATGGGACAAGGTGTCAGTGGTCTTAAGCATAAAAATAATATAAAGAGGTTGATATATGATCTTTTATGCAATGCTGGACTCTAGCTAGGTGCCAGGTGGTGCCGTGTGATAATTCACATATGCTGTGCTGTTTATCCTTGGGGGACTCAGTTCTTTTCAAAGAATTGGATCATTCCCTATATAGACAAAAGGAGGTTTTTCCACAAAAGTGAGATGGCACAGTGGGGTAATTAACTAACATGCTGTGTTGCTCTCCTTGGAGCACTAGGTTCAGATCCAGCTGATTCCTTACTTTATTTTCCAAGAAATTGATCATGAATTATATAGACAATGACAAAAGAAACTTTTCCATGAAAGTGGCTCTGTGGGCTAATTCACTAGTATGCTGTATTGTTCACCTTGGAGTACTGGGTCAAATCCTGATTAATTCCTTCCTTTTTTTTTTTACAAAGACTTGGTTAATTTACTTTAAGTCATTGAAAAAGCAAGCACTTTCATGGATGTGAGACAGCACTAGTATGCTATGCTGTTCTCCTTGGAGGACTGGGTTAAAATCCAGCTGATTCCTCCCTTTATTTTCATAGAATTAGATAATTTCCTATATAGACAACGATAAAGCAGGACTTTCCATGAAAGTAAGATGGAACAGTGGGCTAATTCATGAGCTTGCTGTGCTGTACCTTACAATCAATGTGAAACACAACTTTCCTCTGGGAGATGGTGCTCTGGATTCAAACCCACTCAAACCCTTATTCTAAATTATTTTAGGTGTTTAAATACATCACACATCTCTCTCTGTATTTCATTATTGAAAGTTTATCCAAAAATGTAAAGCTATGTTTTACTAAACATTTTAAAACTTAATAAATAAACAATTACCATAACCAACATTATCGTAATATGATGCCTAAAACACAATAACCCAATATATTCCTAATAAAGTTCAGTTCTTACCTGTAAACAACACGAACACGTTTAAAGTTTGGAAGTTGTTATTTGGTGTTGTTTATATATAGGATAATAGCTGGGCTTCAGTGAGTTACAGGAAAATAATTCCATCTAGGGTTTCTGTGACATCATAAATTACGAGAACGAAGGTCAAGTAATTTATAAACTGTCACAGAAACCTGTGACGGAATTGTTTTCCTGTAACTCACTGAAGAGGCCCATCTATTATTTTTTATAATACATGGATACCCTTGTGATGCTAATATTAAAGAAGACAAGGTTCAGCAGTACAGTTGTTGTTTTTTTTTTAAACATAGTGTTTCAGTGCTGTACAGACGTTCTATGTCGTTATCCGTTAGTGCTTCAGCTTTATTTGGATAATTGCCTTTACCTTGTTTTCATTTTCCGTTCCTCTCCAGTTTCTCTGAGATACGAATGTACCAGTTTTACATCATTTTAACGTATGCTCATTTTGCTGATTATCAATGAACATTTCTGTACTGTGGGTGTTGTCGAGTGATTGAAAACGAGACATTTTGTGTTTAAATTGAAAGTGGAAAGCACTTTTTAAAAGCATCATTTTCTTATACCATTAGAGTACTAGTGTAATTTTAATAGCAAAACTGCTAATATTTATCTAATGTATTGAAATTGTGGGGAAAACCTCAGCGTTTCATTATAAATATATATTTAAGGGCAATTCTCATACCTTCCATTACATTTGCATTATGCCATTCTCACTCAAGCGTGCAGAGATAAAGAGCACATTTTAACATGAAAATTAGAAGGTATCAAACCTCCGTTGGTAAAAGTAGAGTTTGGGATAAAATTATTGTAGCTCATCTTAATATACACAGTGATTGATAGATACTTTTAGATTGATTTTTAGATTTAATTAAACAATTAGCCATTCATTAAAATCAATAAAAGGATAACAATTTGTCAACATATACTGTAATACGTCCCGGTAGTCATTTTGTTATGCAAATCTCTGTGATTTTGTTTTAGGGGCAATTGAATGAAATAATTCCAGTATATATTTTTGCTGACCATAAATAAATAAATACATAAATAAATTGTACCAAACTGGTGTTTTTTCTTTTTTTTTTTCAATGAAAATACAAATTGCAATTGGGTGTGATGTAAACATATACTGTACACTGCTTTAGTTCACTATATTTTATTTATTTATTTATTGAAGTAAGCATTTCCGCATGCTGTAAAGCAGTTAACCTGATTTTGCCGATTACGAAGCACACTCTTACAGTATACAAAATAATTCCTCCATTTTAAAACATTAGACCAAGCTCTGATCCTGCTCTTGAGCCAGATCGAAGTAGGATCAGATTCTGAGCCGAAACTGAGCTAAGGATCAGCGGTGATCCTTTTCGTGCAACTCAGTACATCACAGGAGCAAGATCGGAGCCTGGATCCAGGATTAATACAACCACCCCCTGGGCTCCAGAGCCAGGGCATGGCCAGCTCTTATGTGAACCCAGGATTTGTGGTCTCAGTAAAGTCCAGACTGATTCATTGATTTATTAATTTGCTGACTGAAATGGTGGCACAGCCTTTTTCTCACCCTCCTTAAAACAACACAAATGAGTTAGCATCAACTGCATACGCCTTACTGCAAAGAGGTTTCGCTGTGTAGCTCTAAATCTGATTTTGAGTGATTTTAGGAGAATAGGGTATTCACCGTCCCAGAACAAGAGTCAAAGCAACAACAGCCAACTTGCAATGATTATTTTCATTTGACTATATTATGGTTTTAGTGTGCGTTTCCTTGAGCAAACTTGACAAAAAATAAGCATTTATAATTAAGCAATAGTAACGCATAATAAGGTTATGTCATTCATAAATGATGTATTCGTTATACATCATTTCTAGATTGTCATTTTTGGTAAATTTGTTTTAATAGTCAATTTATTTATCCTTACCACTTGATTAATAAGTTTTAACAAGCCAAATGCACATTATATTGACAGCTTCTGATGTAGTGTATACAGCAAACCCACGAGGTAATGCAGAGGTACTCTGCATTAAATATATTGGTGGTCAGAAGTTTTTTTTTTGTGGGCTATTTTGTCAAGCTGTAAAATGTGTACTAGTTGGTTGATTGGTTGTTATTTTGTGTTTTTACTTGGCAGAAAGCAGGAAGTGCTAAATTCATCTCAGGTTTTGTTTGCTGTGCTCTTCAAATAGTATGTTCTGTGAAGTGATAGAATGCAATACATCGTATTTCACGTGGATGATTCGAAGTCGAAACACTGGTTTGTTGTGTCCCTTCATCCTTTCTATGCTGCACGTCATGGAAGTCACAGAATCGTCATATAAAATGGAAATACAGTTCTTTAAAAGCTTGTGAAAAGAAAAAAAAATGGCAAAACCGTGATTAAACACATAGTATTTTATAATAAGCTTTCATGCCTTTGTTCACAAAACAATGAATAACATTGTGTGTTTTGCCAAAAATGAAACAGTTCTTGTGTTTTTACATCAATATCAAGTCCATTCTAACAATGACTTAATTATATAAGACAAATCATCAAGCCATGTTTGTTTTTTATTCATCATTTCTATAGATGCCTTAAACCCAATTACAGACTGAGAACAAACCAGTTTAATATTAAAAACTAACAGATCTTTCTATCTTTCTATCTATCTATCTATTTATCTATTGTTTAAAAGCAAGGTTCAATAATACAGTAAGTACCAAAATAAATTAATTACTTTAACTTTTTTCTTATCAAAATTCTATTAAATTTATTTGAAGTCCATATAATCCTTCTGATGGGACATTTAACTGAGGTCCTATCTATTCTCACAGATATTACATTTGGCACCTACCGGTATTTGTCAGGCAAATCTTTAACTACCCTTAATAAAACTACCATAGCCAAAGCAAAGCATAAGAAAGCCTGATTATGGACACAGAAGTATGGTACAAATCCTGCTAAAAAAACATTAACTACATTGGTAGACCACCTTGGCTCTTTTATTGCAAGACTTTATTCGTCCTAATTATTCAATTGATCTTCAGGAGGGTCAATTAGATAACGAAGGAAGTGGCGAAGTCATGCAATGGAATGCAGTGGAAGAGTCTACCCCTGAACTATACTATAACAGCTACGGCAAATGTATAGCATCAGATGTACGATAGGAAACAGGGGTTTCTCCAGTCCTTTAAAAAGGGACGCAGGAAACAAAATGTGACAGATCCCGTGAAAAAGTGTATGCTTTTGAGACTATCCCACAAAAATAGTTCAGAGAGATAGGAGTACATAATGGATCAGTTTCCAAGTTCATTCACTTACACTAACTGGGTTTCACAGCAGTAGGTACAGTCTGCCTGCTGCATGATTGGCTCGCCAAGGGAGCCAGTCAGGCACCTGGTTAGATTAAAAGCAGGAGGGGATAGCGACATGTGCCCCACCTCGAATCCACAGCAGCCTGTGCGTTGTGACTCGGGTGGGTAACAGCGCTCTGTGATCATGGCAGCCAGAGCTCCATATGTTGTGAAATGCTCATGGAGCAGATCCTGCCTGCTGCACTGCTACAATCAATTTAACAAGATAAATTAATCAAATTCAAATGATGGTTGCTGATTGACCTTAGGGTAACTAATCTTTCAATAACCATGACCTCTATACAGCATTTAGGCAATTATTTTTCACTGCAAGTGTTTCTGATTTTTTGAGCCCCCCGATGCATTTTTAGAGGATATACGAAGACGAAAAAACAAATTCCTTATTTTAACCGGCGGTGTCTCTGATTGGCATCAGATGCAAAGAGGAAGCCAGTAATCCTCATGAATGTAAAAGTAGCTCATTGACTGAACTGTGTTGTTAGCAGTTTACTAAGCAGGCATATAAATATCATATTTATGTATCCAAGGATAAACCATACTTTCATCTTTCTAGAAAAGAAGAGTTTTCAGTATGGTTAGGGCACTTCATCAGACTTTATCATACTCTTTTTATTTCCATGAAAACCCAAACCGCCCTTTAGAACTGTATTTAAAAGAACGGCTTATCCTGCCTGGTAGCATTAGTCGAAGGAACATTTTTAAATAAATTTAACATTGAAACAAAGAGAGAGTCCATTCAGTCAAACTTACTGTGTAGCAAAAATGTCAATGGCATAAAGTCAGAGAAGATTGAATAAAATAATGCAGAAGACAGATTAGTCATGCACAGACCCACACAGCTTTTCCGCACAATACCACTTTTTATAACTACTCTATCTCTACAATGACTACATTCAATATATTGAGGATGATACATGGTCAGCCATGTAATCTCCCTTTGGTTTCAGGAGTCATTTATCCTGGCTCTTTTCATGAGTGACACTGATGAGCAATTCCTCTGTTTTTCCTGCTCATTGTTATATTTACTGGATGGTTATAGTCAATTAAGGAAAACAAAAATGAAGAGGGACCCATTCCCACCAGGAGGAGGGCATTGCCTGTGCTATTGAAAAAGTAATCCTGGTCTAGCTGGTGTTGACACATAACAATGTAAACTGTAAAGATCTCAAAATATGCAGCTGTAAAAACGGTGGCAGGTTATGAAAATGAGAAGAATGCTGTCACTATGAGTGCTGGAATGGAAAGGGGGAGGCGCAGCTGTGCTGCTTAAATAAATTACTGTCCAAAAAAAAAAAAAAAAAATCCTGATGTGGCCTCATGAAAACAATGATCAAGATTTTATTTTACTCAGAGTAAATTCATGCATATAAAAACCTATATATCAACATATACATTCCAATGGCCTTCAGATGTAATTAACAGAAATAATGTGCCAGCTCAGCATGTGCTAGTCTTCCTTTGTTTTTATTTCTGTATTGCACCAAATATATTAAGAACCAAAGGGTGTTTAAAAGTAAGCCTTATCCCTAACAGCTCATCCCAAACATGTTAGATGTACTGCTTCCGTCCAAAGCAAACAATACAAGACTAGCATGTCTTATTGTTCTTGAAACACTGTATGATGCGTACTAAATATTATGACTGCTGTGTGTCCTAGGATAATTGATTCACCCACACAGCCATTTACTCCCCGAGCTGTTCATTTTACAAATTCTATAACCTTTTAGAAATTCTTTCAGTGAAGAAGATTGCTGCCTGGCCTTAGATTCATTATGGTGATTGAATCCTCTTCAATAGAAAACTGTTTAAAGAGAGCACAGCTCGGCGTGTCTCCCTGAGACTGAAGGCACATGGGTTAAAAGCTTGTCTGGGTGGCATAATTCACTGCTGCTGTGCCAAACAATCACATCTTATTGTGACCTTCATATGATACAAAAAGGCAGCGGTAAAGAGCTCAGATCTTTTTCTTTTTTTTTATTTCATTTTCAGACCTCCTCCCACCACTCACTATTTATAGCTTCTCGCATCAGAAGCTATTTAGAATACCTAATTAAATATCTAATTAATAACATTGTAAAGGGGAAACTATTGAAGAAAGGACCTTACAATTATTTTGGAGCATTTAAAACAGCCTTGTTTTGCAATAGAAAATGATATATGTTTTTATTCAAAGCACCTGGACCTTTGCTATTCATCAGGGGGGTGACGAGGGATGCAAATTAGTTTTGTTTTGCGGGAGATGAGAAGGGCAGATGGTAAAAACCAGAAATAAAAAAAGACAAAATTGAGGACAGTCTTTGCTGCATCTTATCATAGGGGCACATGGTGGTGTTGGATTTGTTCAGATTTTACACCATTACATATGGCATTATAGCTTCCCATACTTACCCCATTGTCATTTCTTTATACTTCAAACAAGAAATTGTGAAACTCCAATTAGCTTACATAATTAAATAATTAAAGCTCTCCAAATCGTGCCAGTCACATGCAAGGCGGGATGTTTTTGTTCATTTGTTCGCTGGGATTTAGAAAGAACCTCTGATCGTCTTGCAAGGGCCTGGAGGTGATGGAACTGATATTAGAATCACTTGTAGGTAATTACCAGACCCTCCGCATCCTTAAAACCTGCAAGAGCTGCAATGTATTATGAAACCCATGGATACCATAGCGAAACCTTTGTAGATTTACTCTTCTTCTTAGCTTTAATTTGTAGATGTTAATCCCATTTAAAAACAAAAACATCCTAGAGGGAAGAAGATGGGAAACAAGCAGCCTCCTAATTGTGATGTTAAGCTTGTGGTGACTTCCCAGAACAGTTTAGCCCTTTCCCTATCTTCCTATGATCTGTGTAAGTAGCATCAATTAGGAGCACAGACGCAAAGACCCTTGGTAAGTTCTCTCACTTGCATATCTCACTGGAGCCCCCTCCAGGCTGATTAAAGCCTGGTTAATGTCTGCCAATTGTCTTTGTCTCTTTGTTTGCATTTATCACTACAATTAAAATGGGAGAACTGTCTGGTGACATGGGAGGTGGATGTTTCTATGGAGCTGCTCTTCAAAGTGTCAAGGGTTGTTAGCACCACATAACCAATGAGCAATTTAAAAGCAAGCCATCTCATGATCAATATCTTTCTTTTTATAAAGAGCCAATACTTTCTGCATTACCAAGTTATTTTGTTTGTGTGCTCTAACTACACACTGCAAGTGTCCGGGCATTGAAGTAAAGCAATGGTAGCTAGGGAGGCAGAGAGGAAATTAACAGCATAAATGGGAACGTGCCTTTAGTTTTTGATACAGACTGGCTTTAAATCTAAAGCTACTGTATTTTTCAGGTTTTCGATGTTTTCTCAGATGGTCAAACAAGTTCTTATTGAGAACGGTTCTCACTGAACACCAAACAAAAGGAAAATTAAGTTGATGCTAAGTTGGTATTTACTGATCCCATGTGATCCTTTCCCTCTTTTTTAGTTGAGCCGTTCGCTTGCATTTGCATGAAGAACACTCCCATTACTGAGACCTGAATCACTGGAACTACATTCTCATGCAATGTTCTTTCACTCTGTGCAAAGTTTTGGTTTCTGTACTGTTACCAGCAGTGTGGAGTAGTGGTTAGGGCTCTGGACTCTTGACTGGAAAGTCATGGATTCAATCCAGGTGGGGGACACTGCTGCTGTATCCTTGAGCAAGGTACTAATTGCTCCAGTAAAAACCCATGATGCCCAAAAATGTGATATCTTGTAACAATTGTAAGTTGCCCTAGATAAGAGCGTTTGCTAAGAAATTATTAATAATCTTCAATGGCAATGCAGTGGCTCCACATATCAGATGGACAGCCATTATCATTGGTAGAATAGTACCACCTGGGTAATTGTGTCACTATGGTATAGACCAATTCACTAATAATGATTTTACATTGCAATACCATAGTTGAATATTAGTATATTGGTTCCAAGTCTATTGTTGACATGTGGGCTTCTATGATTTTTTCAGGGTGATACACTTAATGTTATCAGGTATTTCCATTCTTTTCCAATGTGTATGCTTCCCTTTGTGAACTACTGCTTTCTTATCAAAAAAGCTTTTAAATACTACATTGAGAAAGTAGACATGTTAATTATTCCAAAGCTGTGTGTAAAAACGCAAAGCATGTGCTCATAGATCTTCATTCACGTTTATTTCAGATTCTCATTAGAATCAGAGCTACAGCAGACAGGTCTGTGCACACCTCTAGTTCACATAGAAAATGCTAACTGCTCTGTAAAGTGTCCAAGGCCCAGTGTTCATTGAAGCATCCTGGTCTTAATTATTATATACTGTAGTTCTGGTAGTTTATTTGCTTGGAAGTTAGGAAAAGGAGGGCCCTTTCTCACAGTTTTATTAACATCATGATCAGCACACCAACTCTATTTGAATCTTTTATTCATTAAGTTTTACCAATATAAAATTTAAAACAGTGTTTTTGTCAAATTATGTAAGGTCAGCATAATTTTCTGCCTATTGCTAATATCTGTATCATCTTTGCCTTAGTCAGCTCTATTTAAATATGCAATCATTTACAGCTTTTGACTGTGTGTGTGTGCGCACCCAATTTCCAATATTCCACTTCTACACTTTTTTATGCTGACATCAATGGCAAGCTATTAAAGACAGTATTTCATTATTGGTTCTTCATCCCCAGTGGTTATTTACAATCCTATATATACTAAGCACTGATATTAAAGGAAACCATTTTAATGAGGAGCTATCTGCTTTAGCAATATGTCTTTCTCCGCATGAGATTGTGTTTAAAGATTTTTATCAAGAAATGGCTGTTCACTGGGGTTATGTTTTGTCCATGAAATATGCATTTCATATCTCTTTCATTTCATTAACATAATTTAATTTGTGCTTTGCATTCTGTGCATAATACATATTTGATTTACAAAACAAATATTTCCATTAGAAAATGAATTTCATGCAGGCAAAATGCAGAACTGAGTGATGTAAGGAAATAAGAAAAAAAAAGAAATGTATTATCTCAAGCTACCAAAAAAAACCTTCCCAAGGACGGAAAGCACACTTAGTGGAAAATAGTTCATATGATATTAAAAATAATTATTCCCAATGTCAAGGTACAGGGATTCTCAAAGGTCTGATTGCATTGGTTTGACAATGACTTTTACATACCAGTACATATATATATATATATATATATATATATATATATATATATATATATATATATATATATATATATATATGTGATGATAATATTTTTAACCCATATATTATTTTATATATTCTATCTTTCTTATTATAGGCAACCATCTGTTGTTCCCCATACCTTGTTTCACCCACTAAACGTAAATACGACTTTATGTCAGCAAGTGTTTTTTGGTCTTGTATTTCCATTGTCCTGCAGGCTCTTTGAATGCTTCTCTTACTAGCATGAACCTTGTTGTTTCAGAGTTCCTGGCTTTCCTTGGTTGAATTTCAACGTCTTTATTTTGAGTGTATTTTTCTATTGCACTCTATTGCATTTAGAACAAAAGAATAAATAAAAAATGACCACTGTTTGTTTATAAAGACAGGAAACTGTTACGAAGTAGGAAAATGACCTATTATTGAAGATGAAGATGACAAGGGTGTATGTATTACAAAAAGGCAATAAGGTGTTCTATTACCATGGCAACATAGAATAAATATTGTGGGACATCCTTTGTGCAATCTTTATACAATTTGTAATACAATCAATATGCCGCATAAATATAAAACGAGTGAGCATTTCAATACAGCACGGAGAGACATCTGTTTCTGAATGTGTATTCTTCCCTTTTTCTCTTGAAAGCAGGCATTAGCTGTTTGACCATGTTTGATAAATGTCCATGTTCCTCCCTTTATTTCTTTTTCCTTATGAATGTTGCTAGTTTTAATTATAGAAATGCACCTTGGTAGTTTAAAGGCTATCAGTGGCTCCTTGATAACTTCACAGAGCTGAGGGCTTTGGATAACAAGAACCATTTAACTGGCCCTAGTGAGTTCATATTAATTTGGTTTATCTCCGGCATAAAGATCCAGGTAGCAGTGAGACAGGGCCTCGGCTTAATCAGCTCAAAATATAAGTCAATGTCAGTGCATTTACTTTTTATTCCAAAGGGGTAGAAAATAAGTTGTCTAAGCTAAAAGCCAAACAGTAAGATCTGTGTTTCAGGGTAACTCGTATTGAGAGGTATTTTAGGCTTGTCCGACAAACATTATATGTTTTTTAAAACCAGTGTTTAAAACAAATCTTAACGTTATAAAGTACAGGAAGCTATGGGAGATGATATTCCCTCTCCGAAGCAGTTTTGAGTGATTCTGAGCATTCCAAATATCTTTTTATTCCTTTCCTTTTGATCTTGTCAAAGGTGTTAAATATCAGCATTTAGGGCAAGTCAGTTCTATAGAGTGCGGTGGAGTGTGATGCATTTTGTTTGCTGTCTACCTGTAAAACAGTCTAGTTCTCTTAAGCAAATGTGCTTTGCATGAAGAGTAATCTTCAATTAGTTAGGCATATATGACATTATCTATGTGCTAATAGGAAACATTTCAACCCTATCTGATCACTGAAACAATTGTCCCATGCTTTGACACACTTATTTATTTTCTTATGACACTTATTCATTAAGAAATTATATTAACATTTGTATGAAATCAAACCTTTCCCTCCTGTTTGAAACATGGCTGGAATCAAATGCAATGCTGAATACAGGTAACTTGACTTGTTTGTTCAGATCAGCATTGGAAAAAATCAATCTAATACTACCGAACTATCAGATCATATAAAATTATGGATTCTTGGTCTAAGCTTTCAGACACTGTCTGCAGAGCTGTGCAAATCAATTCAAGCATACACATAGAGTCAACACACACACACATACACTATAATAGGAAATTGAAGCAGAGGTTTTTTTTTTTTAAATGTGCTCCTACATATTTGTTTTGTGGATTACCATTCTGAAATTAAATTTGAACAGTTACGTACAATAGAATGCAAAATACATTTCCTGTTTTTCATCCCTTTGTTTATCAGAAGGGTGGATGCAACCCTGCCTTTTTTCATTTCATAAAAAAAGATTAATAATTTATATTTCAGTGTCTTCTGAGCCCAGAATTGTTTTCAGTGTTCAGTTGTTTACTAGTTAATAATCATATTAATAATAATAATTTATTTATTTCTCCTTGTTCTTAATTACGTGTTTATTTTTTGTATTGTACAATGCCTTACAATGTATTGTACAATACAATACCTTACTAATGCTGTTTTAAAAGGGAGGTCAGATCATAGTCCCCACCCCAATTTTGACCTTGTGATCATGTGAGCATTGACAAAAGCCACTCCAGTACTACACAAGATTGTTGTAAGCACTGTGATATGGATACTCTGTTTGTAGTTGAGAAAAGGAGTTTCGACTGGTTGATATTAATGATTATGTATTGCCAGATGTCTTATTATTTAACATCATGTCATCCATTTGAGGAGTGTACCATCTGCAGTCTCAGAAGAGATCCTGACCTTATAGGTAATGTAACTGCAATGCATCATTTGTTTACCTTTTTGGCCAACCTGGAAACAAGAGAGCATTCCTAGAGTGTGACATTCTTACTAACTTACTAAATAAAAAGAAACACAATTGCACCTTTTGGCACAGACTGGCTGATCATCACCCCTCCCACACACACAGAGCCAAAACACAGCACAGAGTCTCATACTGCTAGAAAGCACCCCCACCTGGCTCGATGAAACCACACTTGGCAATGCATACACCCCTTTAAGCAGCTAGTGTCATGCGGGACGCTTCTTTCACTATGGATGACAAAGGTGTCATCTCTGAAAAAGACATCTGGCCAACTGTCATGGAAGTTACGGTCTGTGATTACCGGCTTACCCCAGAGGATCTGAACAAAAAAGGTAAGTGTGATTATAATAATGATGCCATTCATTATCATCTATATGTTAGGATCCCAGGCCACAATGTGACCATGTTAGCTTTGGGTTAATTGTGGAATGGTCCCATTGCCTTTTAAAGGAGCAGTACTGATATGCTGTATTTAATAGTTTAATATTGAAGCAAAGGAGGTGCATGGGAATAAAGGGGTATCCCTTATATCCTGTCCACCCTCACACTAAGTATAGCTTTACTCTGATTACCAAATTAACCCTTTAAAAACTCATGGGGGTCAACCTACTGCCCTTGGGCTGCCCCAAACACAGCCAAGGATGGCACAACTGGGACACCCCTCTAGCCAGCCCACCCTAGGTAGTTAAACTGGACCCTTAAAATCAGGGTTATAAATTGTAGGGCGGCAGTATTTAGATACACCACTGTTTAGATCATTAAAATAGACCTCCTTGGGTTTAGTGAAAGCTGTAGATGAGGGGGTCTGGATTACTGAGTGATCCTTAACTCCTTTGCATAAAAAGAAAGAATGCTTATAATACCTCTGTCCCAATGATGTACATTATACATGAAATGTGGCTTGTGATTTATACTTTGCAAACTCTCCTATTATATTTCTACTCTATTATTACTGTATATTGTATTTGATTGTTAAGAGCAATCAGGCAAAGCTGATTTCTGCTTTAAAAAATGTGAGCCAGCGTATTCTCATTGCTTCTGGCTATAACACATTCACACTGCCGCACTAAAAGCCTGAGATAACCTAACTTTAAGGACTGTCAGATTGATATATGTGGTACAGTGAATCTGATGGTTCATGTGCTATGAAGTCTGATGTAACATGTTTCCTGTTTTTAGACTATATCCCACCTCTGGCTATCAAGTTCAAGTGTTTATGCCATATGGCATGATATTTTTATATTACTTCCTTAAATTGGACCTTGTGGCTGTCCTGTCCAAATTTCCCCTAAGTAGTACAGTAATCCAACCCTATTGACTGTTGGACACACAGCTCACCCACCATAGCAACAGTACTTAAAATGAGGGGGGGTCAAGGGGAGCTGAAACAATATTATAGGATAATTGAAAGTTTATGGAGAAACTACAGGAGTGAGGAGCATACGGTTATACACAACAATTGTACAGTTAAATTGTCATTACATGGTAAAATCTTAACAACTATTATTTTAATAAAACAAGGTTCAAGTAACAGACCACCACCTAATCTTCCCACATGGGCCACCTCTGGAGCAGTGGAGTCCACTACTACATGTGAAGTCTTGGACAGCAAAAAACACAAGAGTTGATGTTCTAAAGTTTTCTAATAGGAATGACCTAGTAGTTTAGGCACTGTGCCCCCCCTCCGAGCTTTAGATGTCCACTTTAACCACGGCATAACAATATGATCAATACTTTTTTATCTTTCAATCCTCTGACAAGTAATAAAAAGCACATGTTTTATATCACATGTAATTTGAAATTTTGGAACAAAATACAGTAACCAAGCATAGCATTACTCTGTATTGGGATTAGTTGCTACAGTGAGCATCAATATTATTCTTTTGAATTGGTGATGTATTTCCTGCTGTCCGGTCTAGTGTGAAATCAGCTGCCTGCACAAACTTATAGAGACAAAAAACAAAACAAAATAATCTCTGTTTTTGGCATTTATAGAATTTGAAATGTACAGTGTGGGATGCATACTGTAGAGTTAATGGGAAACAACTAACATATTCTGAAATGAAAAACATGCAGTGTTGCAGCCCTGCTCTTTTGCATTGCTGTTACGACGCTTGCTTGCGGTGCACGTGGTCGCCGGTTCGCGCCCAGCCTCCACTCCTGTTACAATGGCATAAATAAACACTTTCATTTAAAGGTTCTTCCTTGTTGTTCCTGCAGGGAGAAGACAGGGGGAATTAGAAATAAGAGTTATTCAAAAACAGTGTCATTCCAACACAGCACCTGTACTGTACTGGAAATTCCAACATGGCGGAACCAAGGAGGATACCAAAGACATATATTGGTTGTAAAACTCCTGCAGTCAAGTGGGGATTCACATTCCACCAATCACAGTCCTCTGGGTCTGATTTCATGCCTTCTCTTTGTTTTACATGGGTCTGTGTGATCCTTTGTTCAGATATAACATGTATGTCTTATAGCAAACATTTGAGGTTTACAGAACAGAACCTGATACTAAAGGGTGTACACAAACCCCCTTTTAAACAGGCTGTCATCATCCTTATCTGTATTATTATAGGCAGCAAGAAAATGTGCAATAGTTTAACCCCTAAATATACACTTTCATAAACCATCCTCAAACTAGCGCAAGCCTTATTACCGGAGACATATGGATAGCCTTGGTGTGATGTTAGTTTATTGTCACTGCCTGATAGCAAAGTTTAATGGAAAAGATCCAACACTGCCAAAGAATTGTAATCATTTTTGTGATAAAGTTATATGTTCAGCCTTGAAAAACTGGGAGATAATGTTTGGACTCATTATAATTCCCAGTGTGTTTAAACAGGCTGCACAGAATGCAAACAAAAGCAGATGAAATTTGAAAAGTATTATCAATATTGCTGATAGCGGATGCCCTTTGCAATCAGAACAAGCATATCTTCCACAGCAAATTTATGGTTGAGCAGTTTATTCATTTCTATTAGCCTGTTGTATGTTTATATATATATATGTGTGTGTGTGTGTGAGAGTGTGTATACAGAATTTATGAAAAGGCCAAACAACAGTCATTAATGTATTGTATTATTTTTTAAATTCATTAACTGGTCTGTTTCAATTAAGAGTTCATTTAAAAGACATCAAAAGAAGGCTGACTCACTGAAGAGCTATTCTTCATGTATGCCTGAAACAGTATATTAGCAACAACTTTGTTTTTTTTAGTATAGTAGCAGTATACTAGACAAGTTACAGTACATTTTCTTCAGATTTGTTATAGCAGGCTGCTGGAGAAAAATAATTGTCATTTTCCAGCCAGTGGGCCTAAAGTCATACAACATAATGAAATAAAAAGTAGCAGACTCAAGGCATGCTAAATCATATACTGGTAGATCTGAATTATTTAGTGTATATGGAGGAGGGGATGTTCAGATAAGAAAAAAAAAACAAGAGATGATAAGTACAGTAAAATGAGAATTGGAAATGATTACAGAGTTACCAAACAAAAATAGCAAATGGCTGTCATGCATCTCGCCAATAATGTAGCCCAAACCTGAAAATAATTTTACTGGCAGCTTGCAATGATACACAGTACAGCTATAGCCAGACGTTTTGCATCACCCTATAGCATGAACTAATTTTGCTTCTTAAAGTCAAATGAAAATTGCTGAATAATGTTTGCGTGACCTCTATGGAGTTCGAGAAGTTGCCCTGCAAAAACTTTGAATAAAACATATGCACGGGGCTCCCGAGTGGTGCATCCAGTAAAGGCGCTTCACGTGGAGTGCAGGATGCACTCTATAGTCTGGACGTTGCGAGTTCGAGTCCAGGCTATTCCACAGCCGACCGTGGACAGGAACTCCCAGGGGGTGGCGCACAATTGGCCGAGCGTCGCCCGAGGGAGGGAGGGTTAGGTCGGCCAGGGTGTTCTCGGCTCACCGCATACCAGCGACCCCTGCAGTCTGGCCGGGCGCCTGCGGGCTTGCCTGTAAGCTGCCCGAGAGCTGCGTTGTCCTCCGACGCTGTAGCTCTTGGGTGGCTGCATGGCGAGTCCGCAGTGTGAAAAAAAGCGGTTGGCTGACGGCACATGCTTCGACGGACAGTGTGTGTTCGTCTTCGCCCTCCTGAGTCAGCGCAGAGGTGGTAGCGGTGAGCTGAGCTTAAAAGATAATTGGCCATTCTAAATTGGGAGAAAATAATAAAAATAATTGGCAATGACTAAATTTATTTTTTTAAAAAACAAACAAAAAAAACATATATGCATTATAAAATAGATACATAGATAGGAAACTTAACTTTATGGTGTGACAGTTAAGGAATGTGCAGAAAACCTGAAAATTGTGGGAGTCTGAAACCAACTCCCTAGTAATGTTGTTGAAGCTGACACCCTGGGATCCTTCAAGAAGCTGCATGATGGATTCTGGGATCAATAAGCTACTAACAACCAAAGTAGCAAGATGGGCTGAATGGTCTCCTCTAGTTTGTAACCTTTCTTATGTTCTTATGTTCTTAATGGGGGGTTTACATAGCACACCATGCTGCTAGGTTGTAAAACATTTGAATTGCCACAAGGATCATGAAGGAAAGACAGTCATTCTATGCTACCCATAAATTGCCCCCAAACTCCTTAGATCATATGCAATGTTTATGTATGATAATGAGCACTATTTAGTGGTGAGTAATTTATATAAACAAGTGAAAGATACTCTCCCTGAAGAACAAAAATGTAATTAAATCAAAATACATCAGGGAAAACCGTTGACCCTTTCATAAGGTTTGGATTAATAGCAGAATTTAGCTGTGGTTCCTTTGTAAATTTACACTGAAGGTGGGTTAACTAAGTACCTCAAATCTTAAGGATATATTCAAAGGTACCCATTGCTTTAAATGTGCTAAAAGCTCTGACCTAATGGAGACACAGTTTTATTGTCACAAAAGCAATTTGCTGCTATCGGCAGTGAGCTGCCTTGCTACCATGATATAGTGCAGTCGCTGCGTAGTCAAGGCTGAAATACACTATCTACAAGTGACAGTGTCTCCTGTTGAGGCTAAGATAGTAAAAAGCAGTAATTTACATTACAGCATGTTCATATCTACATGTTCTGGTGATGTAAAAAAAAAAACCTCAAACTTACAGCCAGATTTATCAAAGCCATTATGTGTGAAAAGAAAAAAATAAACTGGTAATGTCATGAAACTAGTAACAAGCAATTCACAAGAATGTTCATTTAAGGACATAAATTGTGCCTAAGATGTACAGTGTGTCACAAGTTGGTAGAAATACCTTAATCAATTATCTATTTATAGTTATTTAAAAAGAAAAATAGCAGGGATGTTTATACCACAATAAAATATACATCTCTTGTTCAAGGTAATCATTTATTCAGCTTGAGGTATATATATATATATATATATATATATATATATATATATATATATATATATATATATATATATATATATATATATATATATATACAGTGCCTTGCGAAAGTATTCGGCCCCCTTGAACTTTGCGACCTTTTGCCACATTTCAGGCTTCAAACATAAAGATATGAAACTGTAATTTTTGTGAAGAATCAACAACAAGTGGGACACAATCATGAAGTGGAACGAAATTTATTGGATATTTCAAACTTTTTAACAAATAAAAACTGAAAAATTGGGTGCAAAATTATTCAGCCCCTTTACTTTCAGTGCAGCAAACTCTCTCCAGAAGTTCAGTGAGGATCTCTGAATGATCCAATGTTGACCTAAATGACTAATGATGATAAATAGAATCCACCTGTGTGTAATCAAGTCTCCAGATAAATGCACCTGCACTGTGATAGTCTCAGAGGTCCGTTTAAAGCAGAGAGCATCATGAAGAACAAGGAACACACCAGGCAGGTCCGAGATACTGTTGTGGAGAAGTTTAAAGCGGATTTGGATACAAAAAGATTTCCCAAGCTTTAAACATCCCAAGGAGCACTGTGCAAGCGATAATATTGAAATGGAAGGAGTATCAGACCACTGCAAATCTACCAAGACCTGGCCGTCCCTCTAAACTTTCAGCTCATACAAGGAGAAGACTGATCAGAGATGCAGCCAAGAGGCCCATGATCACTCTGGATGAACTGCAGAGATCTACAGCTGAGGTGGGAGACTCTGTCCATAGGACAACAATCAGTCAGATACTGCACAAATCTGGCCTTTATGGAAGAGTGGCAAGAAGAAAGCCATTTCTTAAAGATATCCATAAAAGTGTCGTTTACAGTTTGCCACAAGCCACCTGGGAGACACACCAAACATGTGGAAGAAGGTGCTCTGGTCAGATGAAACCAAAATCGAACTTTTGGCAACAATGCAAAACGTTATGTTTGGCGTAAAAGCAACACAGCTCATCACCCTGAACACACCATCCCCACTGTCAAACATGGTGGTGGCAGCATCATGGTTTGGGCCTGCTTTTCTTCAGCAGGGACAGGGAAGATGGTTAAAATTGATGGGAAGATGGATGGAGCCAAATACAGGACCATTCTGGAAGAAAACCTGATGGAGTCTGCAAAAGACCTGAGACTGGGACGGAGATTTGTCTTCCAACAAGACAATGATCCAAAACATAAAGCAAAATCTACAATGGAATGGTTCACAAATAAACATATCCAGGTGTTAGAATGGCCAAGTCAAAGTCCAGACCTGAATCCAATCGAGAATCTGTGGAAAGAACTGAAAACTGCTGTTCACAAATGCTCTCCATCCAACCTCACTGAGCTCGAGCTGTTTTGCAAGGAGGAATGGGCAAAAATTTCAGTCTCTCGATGTGCAAAACTGATAGAGACATACCCCAAGCGACTTACAGCTGTAATCGCAGCAAAAGGTGGCGCTACAAAGTATTAACTTAAGGGGGCTGAATAATTTTGCACGCCCAATTTTTCAGTTTTTTATTTGTTAAAAAAGTTTGAAATATCCAATAAATTTCATTCCACTTCATGATTGTGTCCCACTTGTTGTTGATTCTTCACAAAAAATTACAGTTTCATATCTTTATGTTTGAAGCCTGAAATGTGGCAAAAGGTCGCAAAGTTCAAGGGGGCCGAATACTTTCGCAAGGCACTGTATATATATATAAATGTGCTGTAACCTGTTGAGTCGGAAAAGGAGCAAAAGGCAAATGCAAAAAAAATGCTGATTCACATCCCGCTTGTGCAACGTTGCTTCTGGGTGTAAAGAACCATTGACTTGGTCAAGGGATCGGAAGAAACCCACTGACCTTCAGTTGTCTTGAGATGTTGTGTGGAATGTTGGGGAACTCTTTTGAAGAATACAGAGATTATTAGGTATCATGATAAATACAGGTATTATTTCCCATTCCTCAAGTCTTCAATTCCGTTACCCTTTACGATGATGATAGCACATTGCTTAAAATCAGAAAATCAGACGTTGCATATCGATGGATCTATCCTGTTAAATCTTCATTTTAACAGAGACAAGGAGGTTGGCTGTAAGTATTCTTTAGTTGTTTTTCGAGATTAGAGACCGGTGCTAAAGAATGGAACTTTTGCATTAATTTATTCACAGAATAGCACAAATCACTTTCCTATTCTTGCATAGAGACCAACAACAATAGCTACATTTACAATAATGCCACAGTAAGCAAGCAATTTGTGTTCCTATTACATTGGTTAAACTATGTTTTTTGGGTCTTGTTTTTTTATTTTCAGCTGAAAAACAACTGAACTATGAACATATAATAACTGTAAATTGTAAAATCAGTTTTATTCCAGCTAATGGTAAGCCAATAACCCTGCCAACACATCTAGGACACATTGGGTGGGTCTGATTAACTTTAATACTTCAGTTTAGTTAATTGTGAAATGTCACACTAATGGCCCTAAACAAAATAATTCATCTCACAGCTTGTGATAATTTGCTTGGTAGAGATATAAAAAAATTGTATCCTTGAAAATAAATACATATTTTAGTCCAATATGTTAAAACTAGATTGCAATATTCCCAAGCCTCCTTTCCATCAAATCCTTGTCTTATCGGAGAGATTGATGGAAAAGGGGGCCCTTATACCCTATTCATGCCACTTAAATAATGCACGATCATGAATGAAGTCAATAGACATTACATGGTTTGAACGTGTGTTGATGGCGCCTTATTTAGGTTAGGAACAATGGACACCTGTCCAGCATTAACTCATATCACGTTGGGCCCAAGTAGTGACCAAGAAATGAAATGCTTCATTGAGCATTGCAAGTCCACTATGCTACTTTAACAAGCAGTTTTATAAGAGCAATAAGGTGCTCCGTGGAGTGTGTCATGCTGTCATAATTGCACACAGGGGTTCTGCTTTTAGCCTCTGGTCTCTGGTCGCCTCAGGTGTGCAATGATGTCAGTGCAGTTCACACCTTTGTTCTTTGCTGCTTCAGTTGTTTGCAGTAATAAACATTCCTTGATAATGCATATCAGTAGCCAAGATCTGAGGCCTTTTGTTTGTGTCTGCTGGACAAAGCACCACTACTGGAAATGGTTTTCTCCACAATTAATGTCGCACACCTGCTATATTTGATCAAGTCTGCTGTGCTGTGCACAGGTGTGAAACATTAATTCTAGGGGTGTTTATACTTAAGATTCTCCCCCAATCAAGAAAAAATAAATCACTGCTGTTTGTTCAAAGTAATCTGTGTGCAAAACTATGCAAATGAATGTGTTGAATGCTAATCAATCCTTCACCTACTGCCAATGCAAAAGAGGGCAATTGCATTAAAAAAGGATGCAAAAGTGGAGTGAAAAGCTGGAGCTCAATTTTGGGTTGTGCATTGCACCAATTCTAGTAAATGTAACCAAAGATGCAAGCTTTTTGTTTGGGTTACATTGATAAATAATGTCCCAAAATATCTCTAAATTGGATATCTAGAAACATATCATAAGAGAAACATGAGGCAGAAATATGCTGGTCGGCAAATGTGTGTAATTTGAAAGACAAGCGTACTTGCAAGACTAGAAGGGTTAAACTGTACGAAGGCAGGTTTTTAATTTTTTTAATAATCCAAGTATTGAACCAGATGTCTTTCCCCTGGAGTATTGACCTGAAGATATACATAAGAAATACATCACAGCGTTTGTTCTCTAACTGAAGTGGTTCGGGTGAAATTCTGTTTCAAATGACACATAACAAACCACAACTTGCATTATGACTTTTTAAGCCCTCTTTGTGCACATCTGTAATATTAGAAATGCTAATATAATACAATGCTGATTAATAATTAAACAATTATGGTCATGAATCAATAACTTCAGCACATTTTTTCATTAGTGAATTGCACTGAATAAACAAGGCATGCGAATTACCAAGTCTAATTTACAGAGGAAATTATTCATATTTTATCTATAAAATGTGCGAATCATTAATAACACTGTTTTAAAAAGACACCATTTAACAATTAGCACTATAACACATTTTGTTATTTTTTTTTAATACATTAATAACCTGCTATCAACTTTGACGTAGGCATACATTAATAATTGCCACATCAGCTGTTGATTTAAGCCTTGTTTTGTTTCCTAACTGCAATGCTCTTTTGAAAAGGTTAAACTCACTCCATGATGCAGTATTTCCTTACACCTGCCATCTGTATCGAACCTGGTTCAATGACAGCTTTGCCTGAAGTGGATACCTATCATTCCTCAGCCTTCACATGGCGATTGCTCCAATGATTGTACTGGGGTATTGAGACTTCTTTCTCAGGAGAGTTCATTAATTTATCACTAACAAATCAGTTAACCTACTGCTACCAATAATTCAAACCTTAAATTCCTACAGACCTTACATGGTAAACTTTACAATAATTCTCTAATTTTTGTGTATTTACATGGTAGTTACATAGTAAATACATCAATCAATCAATCAATATTTATTTTATAAAGTGCCTTTCATAGTGGACCACCAACACAAAGCGCTTTACAAGATACTGAGAAACAATGCATAATACATTAAATAAAGTGAAATACAGGGCATAGCACTTTAAATAAAACATTAAAAAAAAACAATGCAAACACATTAAATATAGGCATAATACATTAAATAAAAAGCTAGGATGTGAATTCTAAACATTGTGGATGCATGTGTCAAGCAGAATCGTACAGATAAGATGGAGTAAAAAATCTGAAATGGCAATTTAGACAACAGCTAATAACAGATACCAGGCTTAGAGAGCATTAAAAGCACGAGAGAGTAAGTGGGTCTTGAGAGTTGATTTGAAGCGAGCAATTGTGGGAGCTGCACGCACAAAAGCTGGGAGAGAGTTCCAGAGAGTCGGGGCCATGAAGCTAAAAGAGCGCTCTCCGAGTGTGGTGCACTTTTGCTTGGGTATAACAAGTAGGCCTGAGTCAGAGGACCTCAGCTTGCATGCAGGGTCATGTACATTAGAAAAGGGCTAGGTTTAGAGAGGGTTAGGGGGTTAGGATTAGGTTTAGAGTTGGTTTTAGGGTTAGGGTTAGGATCATGCAAAATAATGTACACTTTATTACATTATAAATATGCATAATAACATTGTAATTATGTGTAAGTGCACACATAATTATACTTTTGCTAAATAGCTAACATTCTATGTAGGATCTAAGTAACAATCTACTATAAACGTTGATGTAATAAAAAAATCCTGAAACAAGCAGATTATGTTTGTAAATTCAACAGCAGTTTGTAATGCAGTGGGGTTTTTGGGGTGTCAGCTTGGGAAGCTAGAAGTCTAGATAATGATGCAGCAAACTTTAATGTCACAAAGAATTATGGAAAGACACCAAGCATTGAGAGATTTACGTAATCTCATTATGGAATCTATAAGGCATTCATTAAAATCTGATGTTAGAGCGACTGGGCAAATCACACAGTTTTAAATGACGCCATGTTGCTAAGCAGATGCGGAGTTTGATCTAAGGAAAGTCATTTTTTGGAATTATAACAATATAAATACTTTTCAAATGCTTAAAAAATATACTTCAAATCATTTTTGTGGGTTTAACTTTTGATCTAAATTACAGCAGGGCTCAACATTTCACTGAGGGATCTTCGAATGCTTCAACCCTCTGAAATGTGTTAAAGACAAATGCTAAAAGCATCATGGGAAAACTGATGAATGAATAGCAAAAACAGGCAAATTATTATTATTTGTTTATTTAGCAGACGCCTTTATCCAAGGCGACTTACATAGACTAGGGTGTGTGAATTATGCATCAGCTGCACACTCACTTACAACTACGTCTCACCCGAAAGATCTAGCACAAGGAGGTTAAGTGACTTGCTCAAGGTCACACAGTGAGTTAGTGGATGAAGTGGGCTTTGACTTGGTTACAAGCCCTTTTCTTTAACCACTGGACCACACAGCCAAATGAATATTCAAGGTTTTTGATATTATGTTATGGATCACAGGGATTTACCAGTACTTTTTTAAACACATTTTACCAGTTTGCAGAGCTGGGCATTTTAGTCAATATGATTTTAAAATGAATTATTCCAGAAAGTTTTGATAAGCATGTGTCACTGCCCATGAACTAAACAAATAGACCTATTAAAATAAGTAAAATACAGTCAGACCATGTGTATATCTAGTGACCACTCTGATGAATGCCCATATACAGGGTGGGGCAAAAGTTTGGCTCCTTAGGGAAAATGATTCAAATAGACATCCTGGCTGTTGGAGAGGCCGCACAAAGGGGCATATTTTGAAGCAAATATAAAGGAAACAGTACATTTTCTAAGAAGAATAGAATCATGATGTTGTTCTAAAACTAGCAAAAAAGCAATCAGGACCTTTGTTTATGTTTGCAGTTACAACTGACAGTTGTTTAATTCCTCACAATTGCACTTGCTTCAAAATTGGGCCCTTGTAATTAGGACGGCGCTACCCATAAAACTATCATAACTGCAACTATCTTTATCACAGTTGTTGCTTGTTTTGTCATTTTTAAAACAGCTTTAAGGATAGCGGCTGGCGACATAATGGCAAGGGTGAGAAAGAGTGGTGAGGGTATAGAATGGGTTTATCTAGCCAAGTTGAGGCTGAATCATTGGCATCCTCTAATACCCGACTTGACAAAGGTTTGAGATGAACCAGCTACTGGGAACTGGAAGAGAGTTGCAAATGCTTGTTTGTAAATTATGTTCTTAGGTCCTTAATCAAAATGAAATCTTATGGTAAGTATGTTGCATAAACAATGGCTGCCTAACAACTGTTGAGAATCTGAACACAACAGCTAGAACACACCTTAGAATGGTGCTGTACTTGAATATCTCTGGCATTATATATATATATATATACTTTCAATGTTCAATGGTCTGTTTAAAAAGACTTATCTCTGAAGACTACTTCAAGACAGTTCGCTGAGCAGTCATGAGAAGCAGGTGTGACTGTACAGGGTTGCACGCAGTTAATGACTGAGACTAGGACACACTCGCCCATACAGTTTCCTAGTCAAGGGCAGCACCTGATAAAAAAAAAAAAAAAAAAAAACATTATATAAATTATAATGCACACCAGGAAACAGACTGGCATATATTGAAATGCATATTTACATGTGTGGAGCTAAAGCCAGACTCAGGGGTATGATACACAAATATTATATTGTTTTCCTAAAAGGAGTGGGTCTTCAGTGGGCTATTAATGGGGGGAATACAAAGGGATGTAGGCAAAAACTCATAAAGCAAAACAGGAATACAATTCTTAATGTTTATGTCAATTAGGTATAGCTGAACAACGGCATAATGATTAAGCAATAGCTTTGGCCTCCAGTATCACATTAAAAGGGAGCTGAGGCTAAAGGCTACAGCAGTCAGTATCAGGTGGTAAAGTTAATCTCCTTTCTTATACCCCATTACAGCAATTGTGTTATGTTAATTTTAGTGGGTTTATTAGTAAAAAAAAAAAAAAATGTTGTTATTCATTAGTAGCCTGGATATACCTGGAGTAACACAGACCTAGCTACTTATCCACCACAGCGGAGAATTCTGAGTAGCTATTGTCTAAAATATAATTATATTTCTAGTATAACAAAGCTCAAGGCCCCTACTCCTTGCAAACCAATTTCCAATAAAGAGTGCTACAAGGAAAAGTGTTGACATTCAAAATTATAAAAATATACCAACAGCATTTGGTGTTAATAAGCTATAATCACTCACCTAATTTAATCTGGTTGCCATGGAGAACAAATACCACTTGAGGCCTGAGAGGGTATAACTAATAAAATAGATGTGCCCACAAAAAAAATGACAGCTATCCTTCCCTGGGTGACATTTAGTCCTGTGCTATCTCTACCTAATTTGTGTCAGCCTGTTGAAGACAGCTGTCTGTGTAGTTAGTATCGTGTAGTTTGTAACAGCAGAAATTGTAAGCGAATTGGCCTAATTGCATGGAATGATTGATGTGAGTGGAAACCACATTAAAAACACAAAATGCACTTCCTGTTGGCACACACTTGATTCTTATAATGAATGAATTCTCCAAAGACACAGCTTACTGGTTCAAGGGTTTTGTAATTGAGGGCGTGTTTCATAAATAGGAACTGCAAGAGGGATACACTTTCATAAAACAGTCGGTGAATTAATTTTGCACACAGGATAGGCATTTCTTTTTGATAAAACGGGGAACATGTTTTGAATAATGGCTTAATAGTGATACGTAATGAATGCAAATGTATGCATATCACACTGCAGGTACAAGTATAATTTATGAAATAAATGGGGGGAATCTCCACAACATCTGTACCAGCTCTGACTAATGGTCTTGCAGTCAGCTTCACTATTGTGCATTTTCTGAATACAAGGATGTCATCTAATAACAAGTGTGTGTGTGTGTATAGCATATATATATATATATATATATATATATATATATATATATATATATATATATATATATATATATATATATATATATAATGTTATGGTAAAAGAATATTGGCAAAACATGATAACGTTTTATTTCTAATATTTACCAGTAAATCTCAAAAATAACTAAGTGGCTTTGGCTAATGACGAATGTCTTTATAAAATAAACATGATAACACTTTATTTCTGACGTTTACCGATAAATCTCAAGAATAATCAAGTGCCTTTGGCTAAAGACCGAATGTCCTGCTTCGGTGCATTGTATCGCCAAGTGCCACAAGAGTCTACCATGCTACAGTAAGTAAGTACATATATCAATTTAGGGCCTGTATTTGTCACATTCTGTGGCAAAACCAAAGTGTGATTGTCTGTTGAAAAAACAAAGGTCCTATAGTTTTATCTGCACGTAACAGAATGTTATTTTTCATCAAACTACTACGTATTTGGTGTACAATATCACTCAACACCATTGTGAATTGTTTTATATAGAAATTTACCAGAAAGTTGTTTTTTCTATATAAGTGGATCACAATATTGTTCAGTAGCATGTTGATTTGCTCAGTTGTGCATTACTGTAAGCTCATGAATGATTATTTTGTTAATGGAAAATGTGTATGCAGAAATAATTACATTCTTTGATGATATACCTGCATTTACCAATACGCTTCAGTAAATCATAAGATTAACTGGTCAATGCCTGAAAACCAATAAAATCATTTCTTTCTGTTATCAATCAGTCCAGTTTTTTTAAGATCCATGTTTGCATTTTAACTTTTTTTTGTTTGTTTTGTCTTTGTTGTTATTTTGCACATAACTGAAAATAATGAGTATCCCTATAATCTTGAAGTTTAATTATATCTGAGGTACTTTAAACATAACACTAAGGGACTTGAACTATGGAACTGTCATACCTGCTTTCTGTGTTTAATGAGAAATGGTCAAAACTAGTGTAATCACAGCCACTTTGATATGCAGTTTGTTACTGATTTAATACTAGATTTCACGTCTGCTTTCATACTAATTTATTCTGCTTTTTATTTAGGTGTCGGAAATGCAGAAAATTATCTAAGAAATGTACCCGGGTCTGCAATTAAGCTCACAAACAGAACGAAGAAAGGAAATCTATTCATTTTCTTTTTGATTAAAATTACAGCTACACTCCCAGAGCTTTGGGGTTTTATATATTAAATAATGCATAATTTCATAATTATATAGAAAATATAGATTTTTTAAATAGGGTACTAGGCAAAATTGTAACTTTAATTAGATCACTGTGTAAAATATCTCTAGGGTATGATAAAGCCATGTTAAATATCCCACATTAAATGTAAAAATATGTTTAAACAGATAATGAAACACAAATATAGAGGAAATTGACTGCATCTGTTATTTATTGAACACATTGTAATTGCAAACCATATAAAAACATGTCCTTTTTGTTTGTAAAAAGTATTTTTCAAACATGTACTACTAAGTAAAAGGGTCTAATAGCATTGAAAAAAAAACATGTTTTATAAAGCCCTCATTGTAAAAAAAAAGGATTTTCTATGCACTAAAATACAGCTCATCTCTGTCCCAGCCTTAAACAGCTAGGACTATTAGACTATTAAACGTTCCCTGTTTGGATTTTTGAAACAAAAACAATGTTGTCTCTCACACAATACATGTTTTAATAAACTGGATGTGGGGATTTCAATACTCAGGATATGATGTAGGAAAACAGGAAACTGGGAAAGGACAGTGCATTCACAAGAAATGAAACACATTTGAGGAAGAGAATGCATTAAATCTTAAGTCTCCGAGAGCCACGCCAACATTTATCTTAAGAAACAACTTGTTTTTCCTTCATTGAAAATGAAAACAAAACTTCTACAGTCAAGCTACAGTACATGAGCATGTAAAACTGATTGGCCGGTCTCTCTCTCTCTCTCTCTCTCTCTCTCTCTCTCTCTCTCTGGGGTGATTATATACTGTATACAGTGGGGGCTGTTGGTCTTCAAGATTGAGCTCTAAACTATATCAAAATGATAAAAGCTTTCCCATTTAAAATAATAAACTATAGTACCACCCGGTGTATTAAAGTCACATGTACAAGTTGCCATTATAATCCAAAGACCAAAAGCTCTTATACATTGACAGAAATACATGACAGGGTTATAAGACACCTGCTTACTTTGTGTACAGCATTTGAAAAATACATTTAAAGAATAACTCAAGCTGACTCATCGATCACACTCTTTTAATAGCTTACAAAAAACTGTTTGATGCACAATCTTCAGATCATCATGTAAAACAAAATACAGTACAAAAAAACGGTTACAAAAAATGGGTTAAACACTCTCTTTACTTTGACCACAGTCTGATATTCACATAAAGAATCAGAAAGCTTTTAAATTCTCTGATACGGTATTTGCATGACGGAAATCAGCTAATGAATACCCAAATCACTGCTAAGAACATAACTGTTTAAAAGAAAAGATTATGCAGAGCCCTTTAAACCACACTAGCCAGAAACATAGCCCAAACATCTCGAACAAAAAAGAAATAATTAAAAGTGTTCTAAAGCACACAAAACTGTCAGGCTAAGAATGCCTCCAGCCTTTTAACAATTACAGAGACTCGTATAAAATGAAACATACATTAGTTATGTGTTTATATCAAACCACAATTATAATTCTCAGTGTAGATTGCCATATCCCTTTGATATATATAGTATATGTAAATGGTAGCTTCTGTCGTCAAATATATCAATAAAACCTGACAGCTGAATTATAAGCGCAGAAAAATGCACCAGTCTTTTGTTTTAAACTAAGAATGGAGCATTTTTAAAACCCACAATAGCTTTAATCAAATTCTCAAGGTTGTACAATTTTGCATTGTATTAGTTTAATAGTTTCTGGTCTGCTGTTGATGGTAATGACACATTCCTATGTAAATATAATGTGCTGCTGAAAAGCCATCAAAACATTTTAAGGTCCAATGAATGCAGTTTCATTTCGATTTTTTAATAAAGTGATCTCTTTTTATTTAGCAATCTTTGCTGCACTTACTAAAATAATAAAGCTTTGGCTTTGATAAATGAAAAGTTTAAGTGTGGAGAGATGCAAAGCAGCAACTTACAAGGGAGATGGGAAAATGGTCCAGCTACTCTTTGTCTTGAAAATAGGAGCTGCTATTCAGAATCCAGTGTGATCATTCAGCCTTCAAAGGGGGGGAAAAATAACTATTTATATTATTACTTATTTGACACAGGTTTTGCTCAGCAATATTTTGTACCCTGTTTACAGTAACGTTAAGACTTGAAGACTTGTTTGAGAATTATCTGGAGTAGTTAATGTAGCCAGGACAATGGGGCTAACCTCTCTGTTCTTCTTTGGAAGAGGATTCTAGTCTCCATGGAATCTGTTATATCCACAGAGCAGGTAGGTGCTTAGTTTATTGTTTCAAGCACCGAGCCTCCATCAGCCTTGTACTCCTAGCACCATACTGGTACATGTGTTGATCTTTGGCCCACGAGAAAAGAGAGAACTCTTAATGAGGCACCAACACCATTTCATTGATTTCCTTGGTTACCCATCCTTGTACATTACTGACCAGGCCAAAAAGCTTGCTTGTCTTCTGAAAGCTGAAAGCTTTTAGAAAAAGAAAAAATAAATTTTATGTAACACACATACATTGTCATGTTACTATCATGTATTTTGCACTTTCCACTGTATTTAATGTATTAGCATTTTTTTTTACTGTATAGCATGTATTATGCATTTCTCTGTATTTAAAGTATTATGGATTTTCTTGTTGTTACTGAGTCTTGTAAAGTGCTTTGTGATAGTGGTCCAATATGAAAGGCGCTATATAAAATAAAGACTGATTGATTGATTGATACACAAATATAGCAGTGGAATTATATGTGCCTGTACATGTACATAAAGCCTGTTACTCAGTTTGATTTTCCGTATTTGTTAGTATTTTTTCTTTAACATACAATAAATAAATAAATAAATAAATAAATAAATAAATAAATAAATGCATGTCTGTGACAGAGATCAAATGATTCTTAGTGTTAGATCTCCCTCCCAACCTGAGAGGGCGCTGTGTAAAGGTAACAGAGTACCCTGGACTGGATGGTCCGACAATTAATTCCCAGGGTTAGGTGGAAGTCCAGAAAGGGGGCGAAGCTACGGTACACTAAATCATCGACCCAGAAGGGAAACCATGTGGCATCTGCCGATTGGAGGAGCGGTTGCACTCGTTAACTAAGGGGTCATGGTTGACGGTATTTAAGGGGACGTAGTGAGGTCATCTGTTCCTTTGTGAATGGTTAAATTATGTAACCAAAAGGAGAAGCTGTGCTGTGAAATCGTGAGTGTTTTGTTTGTTTTGTTTGTCGTTAATAATACGGTTTGTTGTTATTTAGATGGCTAACACGACCCGTAGCTGTTGCCAAAGGCCAGCACTAAACCCGGATCAACACCACTGCACTTTGTATCACCCGAACTGTATTTTCACTAAGAGCACTACAGCACGCTCTGTGGACTTATGTTTGTGTTTGTGTCTGTGTTACGTTCTGGGCAAACCATCTAGGACCCTGCCTGATCGGGGAGGCTCAGGCAGCCTACCAGGCCATGAGGGACACTGAAGCCACTCAATACGACCTGGTAAAGCAAGCCATTCTGCACTGTTTGAACATCACAGGGAAAACACGCTGCCTACAGCTCTGGGAGTACCCCGGATACAAGCCCCAGGGTTGTTGAGCAAAAACTGTTGATCACATGTTGCACTGACTCAACCCCACCCAGAAAACAAGCCTACAGATGGGAGAGTGTATTGTGGTTGAGCAGTTTTGCCATGTGGTCGGTGCCGACACACAAGTGCGGATACGGCGCCACAACCCCAACACCCTAATAGTTGACCTCACCAAAAACATCACGCCAAATTCAATTAAGTGGTCAGTAGAATGTCAGGGGGTGTTTGATACTATTAAGCAAAGCCCCCACTCTCATCACTCCAGACTTTACCGATGCGTTGGGTGCCTGTTTGGGTGCAGTCTTGTCCCAAACAGTATACGGAGTAGAACACCCCATTCTGTACCTCGGGAGTGCAACTACTCCGTGGTCGGAAAAGAGTGTTTGGCCATTAAATGGGCTACTCACTCTTTACGATACTACCTGCTCTGCTGGGACATTTATTTGATCTTGTCACAGACCACGCCCCACTCAAGTGGTTAAGCACAATGAAGGACAGCAATGCCCGGATAAGTCATGGTATCTGGCCTTGCAGCCCTTCATGTACACCGTGTGGGGAAAGACCACCAAAATGCATGTTTATTTTTCCCAGGAGGGGAGAATAATAGGAAAAGTAGATTTAGCCGAGTGTTTCTTCGGCTCCACTGACACAATGTCCAAAACTCCCCCCCCCCATTGCAAGAAACTGTGAATTTTATTCAAAACCATTCCCTGTTTTTTTATGATCCTCCTAGATAGATCATACTCCTCATAACAATAATACTTTATACTGCTGAAAAGCAATAGAAATGCATATCTTTTAAAAAGGCTCAATTGAAACTCAAGCTATCCAGAGAGATGAGCATATTATTGTTAGCAAGCCGGTATAAGAGGTTCATAATATGATCAGAACCACTTAGAGCAAAACACAGTTCTCTATCTTTGAGTGGAAAATGTAGAGAAGCACACTCATTTAAGTACATTTCAAACCTTGTAATTAACAGGAAACATGGAAGAATATGGTGTTGACATACACAGTTTACTGGTTACTCCCTTTTAAAAAAAAAAATTAAATTCCTACATTCTTCAGTTTTCGTGCATAATGCAAAGTATAAAGATAAACACTGTGGACTCGATTGACAATGGTTTTCAAGCAGAACACTTAATCCTTCCTATTTTGTGTTCTGCTTGGAAACCTGGATTTACAAATACAGCAGCTAGCTCGATATGTGAGATATGTAGGCTGCCTGCAACCCCACAGAATCACTCAGAAATATTTAAAAGTGAAATGAAAGTGCTTCCCCCAATAAACACTTATATTGGCCACCATGGGCAGCCAAGACAACACCGATTAGTTGTAGAATTTTATTCTAACTTATCATGTTTTAGATATATGCATACAGTACATACACATGCTAGTACTCAGTCAGTGCATTGCTTTTACTGCTGAGATTGCTCTGTGAGTATGTATGTTCTGTTATTTTATATTTTTTGATAAAAGTTGAAACTAATTGACATCAACCCTACTCATGACACCAGTCCTGTGGTTATGTCCAGCAGAATTATTTTTGCATTGGAAGAGAAACATACAATGTGATAATGAAAATGAAAAAGAAAATCAAGCACATACATGTTTACTTTAATTATGCTTTAATTATATATATATATATATATATATATATATATATATATATATATATTTAGCTCAAAGAGCCAGCTGCCCTATATATATATATATATATATATATATATATATATATATATATATATATATATATGAAATGTCTAACAGGGATGCAACCTTTCTGTTTAAAGTATTAATGTAGGAGGTATCCATTTAACTGAAGAACTGAACTATACCATATTGCACTCTTTTGAAAAAGTCCCTGGGGACACTCTACCCATTGGAAAGCTCTCAGTTCCACTTCCACTTCAGAGTCTCAAACCACTCACTGTGTGACATGGCTCTTATTTCTGCCTATCCTCTGAATGGTACTTCCACCTGCCTCTGTCACAAATCTCCCTGCAATGAATGTCTACCTTTCCGCTTCTATTTCTAATGGTTTTCTAAACAGAGATTGGACAACTATGATTACTGCTCAGACTTCCAACAAGTGGGTGATCATAACTACATTGAAAACTATGTGCAGATATAATTTAAGCCAAGTCCCAATCAGTAGATGCATTCTGTCATAGTAGCCCAGTGGATTTGTTTGCCTAAGCTACTGCAAGTCAGTCATATGGATTGTATTTTTTGTCCTTAGGCCTTATCTGAACCAACCAGTGTTGCAGTGTGGATTGCTTGACTTAAAGAATGGCAGAACAGATACATTACCTCATAACAGACTTGACTGTAACACAGGTTCTGGGGGTCTGTGGTATGGACTTCAAACCTCTGCAACATTAGAGTTGGAGAGAGGACTGAATTTGCCTCTTTGAAGCCTTTCTTTGAAATAAACAAGGCAATCCCTTGGCCCAAGGATCATATTCTATTTATGTTCCCTTTGCCAATGATAGGGGCAATGCTGGCCAAATTTACAAAAGAAGATCCACACAGGAAAATCCGGCTAATCCCAGATTGAAAGTTCATGCATGGCTTTGTTGTATAAAACTCTGGCATATTTTCCCAGAAAACTGGATGTTTGGTGAAGGAAGCCACCCTTCAAGGCAAACATAGTTAATGTCAGCTGCAGATAGGCTGGAGTTTTCTATTATCAAACAAGGGACTTGTGCTGATATACTATGAAAGAATCTGAGCATTTATCTTGTGAATCAACCGACCCTTTTTGACCTGTAACTTGGATTTTACTGCCCCAATCTTGCTTTCATTCTCTCATATTTTTTAAGGATTGGGAAGTCATTTTAAAAATGAAATTCTAATTCCTTCTTAGAAATATGATTTTTGTGTAACAGCAAGTATTTAATTGATATGCAGTTAACCATTTGGTCACATGTTAATACAAAGTCAATATATATACATTGGGGTGCTTGTGTATAATCATCATTGGAGTGCTATTGCAATTTTGTGCTCAGTTATGTTTAGTATGTTTATTAAGACTTAAATTGGTTAACTTTTGGAGATACTGATATTTTTGTCATTTACGTTATATTTCCCCATTGTATATCTATTGACTGATTATTAACATTTAACTTCAATAAATAGATGATTGCATATCAATTAAATAATTGATGCCACACATAATAAACCATTACCGTTTTTTAAGCTCTTATTATAGGAAATAAACCTTAAGCAATACAATTCCCTCTAACTCCAAGCTTTAGAAATGGTGCCCTAATACTACAGCATATGGTGTCTGATCAAGGTCTCACATGGTTCAACCCTGCCAAATCTCATGAGATCCAAACTCACAGTGTATAGCTTGTGAGTTTATAATAATCACACAGATCTATGTACAGCAGAACTTCAGTGTCATATTTCTGCCCAAGTGTAGTGTTTGTCAGATAATTGCTACCCTTCTGGACTTTAACAGGCCAAGCTTTTCTGCTAAGTTAATATTTCAGGACTTCAAAAAGACACTTTGAGATCATGGTGTTGCTGTAGATCACTAAACACATTAACAAACATCACAGCAATTCTAATGAAAAATAATGTAAAGAAATTTGCATTAGATTTTACGTGGGTTGTTGTTGAAGGCATAATGACATTTTCCATCTTACTGCTCACTGCACCTTGTTTGGCAATTTAGATGTTCTGTACTGTAGTGCTTGAAATGCAACATTATGTTTAAAGCAGCACACCCATAAATGTATCAGTTGATTTTCATCCTTTTTTCATCAATTAGACTTCTCTTAAGAGAGTACCTGATGCTGATATTCAAGCTTTGATCTCTATTTCAGCCTTGTCTTGAAAATGAGTAAAAGGACCAGAATTAAGGACCCTCTTCAAGTTATTCTGGACTGTTTAAGCTCACAAGCATTATGAATGTGATACAGCTCCAATGTTGCTATCACTCTTGCAATGAAAAGGAAATTGTTTCCAAGCACTGCCTTCTTTTTAGGAATCACAGAAAGTGCCCATTTGTTTTATAGTAGTCTATTATAGAAAACCAAACATATGAAGCCTACAGTGCTTATTTGTAAGCCTACAATATACACTAACTACCAACATATCCAACATAACAATGCCCCATGTCCACAGAAGGAGATACTTGAATTGCACAGGCATGTGTATCGAATAAGGTAACTTGCAGGTGTTCAGAAGACCCCCTCTTTGCAGCATGCCTTGGATCAGACACCATGAATCTTCTTTTCTGTGTGCCAGATGGACACCCTCATTCCCTGTACTTTCACACTGCTAAGACCTAGGCTTTTTTCCACAAAAGAAAAGTGCTTTGGCTGAAAGAAAACCACAGCTGAATTTTCTGTTGTTGCTTCTTTTTGCCAAGCTGATTTTAACAATTCAAAGGACGGGTGCATGGAAATACTGTTTCAGCAGCCTGGTAGATATACTTTTGATGCAAGTTTGAATTGGCAGATTTGTGTCCCTGTAATATTCCTCCAATCAGTGGGGAATCTTGATAAAAACCAAAAAATAAATAAATAAAACTGAGCGCCAAGTCGCATTTGAGCAGCTCTGTACATATTTGCTATGCAAGTTTGCGGGATGTTGGTAGTTAACATGTAATTACATATGCATGAGCAAATGATTACCTATTCATTTCAGATGAAGCAACATCATGATATATTCTGGCTCCCGGTCAGAATGTCTGTGACCCCCTAACCAGTGCTCTGGATTAAGAGACGCCAATAAAATGAAATATAATGGGTTTTCATATTTTCTTTTTTTTCAGGACAGACATTTAACAGTTATAACTGGTGTGTATGAATGGCTTAGTCTGATAGGATTTGTTGTCTGAATTTTGACTTTTGTGTCGACAAATTATCAACCACGTGCTTTTACTTACAACTGCAACACTCACTTTGTGGTTTTTCTGTTGTAATGTGTTTAAACAACTAATGAATCTGCTGATGAAGAAAAAAGTAATGGCAACTTCTAAAAATCAATTTTGGATTTAAAATTAGTGTCTCCTAAAATGAAAAGGAGATTCATTAATGAGACATTTCTCAGCTGTTCTAAGATTTTGCCAGAAAAAGCAGCTTATAAAAGAGGGTTTTGCTTCATTATGGATCTAACAACCTGAACTTGGTAACACTTCATATTAAGTGTCTCTAATTACTGTGTATTTACATAGTAGTTACTTAGTTACAATGTGATTATGCATCGTTACATTGTATTTAATGGGTAAATCTTTTTGGATATATGTAAGTACACAATTGCTAGGGTTAGAGTTAAGGTTACAGTCAGAGATTGGGTTAGGGTAGGGTTATGTCGTGCAAAAAGATTTACACATATAAATATTTTTATATTAAAAGTGTTTTTGGTAATCAGAATTCTGGGGTTTTTTTCTTTCATAATTGTATGTTTGTAAACTGTTGTATAAATGTTGCATTTATAGGAAAATGCATTTTGACACGTATAAATATTTCAGCTCTAGTGTGTCCCATAAGTCACAGAGCTGTCACATCCATCAAAGGGAAATCATTCTTTTCTCACTCTGCACAATGCTGATATCTCATGGACATGCATACTCTTTAAATAGCTCTGAGTTTTGGAATAAAGTGTGTACTGGTAAAGACAGATGTCCCTTTTCTGTCATACCTGTCAGCATGCTTGTTTACCCTGGGCTCATCAACAATTCAATTGGACCTCGTTCTGTATTATAAACTTTTTCAAACATTTTATTCCATTGCAAAATGTGTTTATTGTTTCTAAAAAGAAAGAAAAAAACAAACCCAGTAAGGTGCACTTAACAATCTAAGGGCTCGTGAAAAAGGTCCTGGATTTTGAACACTGGAGACACCTCTTTATCCTTTTGTATGTGGCTTTAGATGTGATGACTACCAGAACCCATTTTGCATGGGAACCTGACAGCCAACCAATCCAAAAGCAGCTGTTTCCACACTCCTCATTTGGATTGGTTTAGATGTATAATTCTCTGCTAGTTGCCCCAAAACCCAACACAAAAACCTTGCTCGTGATATGATGTAAAAACATAGCTTCCAAACGTTGAGTTTGTCATGTCTGTCATGATACAGAGGTCCTTAGAGACATGTGTTGTGCTTTATGAATTTTTCATATTCTTTCTTAGCTTTTGTTATCAAAGTCAGGGTTGTCAGCTAGAGGATCTAGATGCACCCCATTGTGCACCCTTTACTTTGCTGCTATTTTATTTTGTACAATGTTCACATCAATAGTTATAAATATGAGTTACGAGGTACCATTCACACTCTGACACAGTTATAGCAATACCGCATCAGCATGTCACTGAAAGTTATTTCACAACTTTAAACTGGATTTTCAATAGGCCTCACAGGCATACTCTGAAAACCTCAAATAAACATATTGAAAACCTTAAGTATGGAAGGCAGCCATATCGGCTTACATTGTCTTATCATATTGCAGTCTCTGCTTATTTCTGCTGTGCCAATATACAACCCTGCTTTCGCTCGACTTTTGATTAGGTATGATCTTTGATTGTGCATACAAGGGGTTAATTAACAACAACAACAAAAAATGACAGAAAACAATATTTTCTCACCAAATGTAATCAAACAGTTTCTGATAGTAATGAAAGAGTCACAGATAGCTTTGGGTTAGAAAGCAAATTACCTGTGTATGTAGCTTTCTAATTGTTTATAAAATGAAACTAATGAGATTTCGAGCACACTGTTACCTGATATTAAGCTGTTTTGATGAGTGAGGCAAATTGCTGTAGTTAACAAATGTAAAACCATCAGTTTTATTGATACAGGTTTGTGTATGTGTGAAATTAATCAAAGCGTGGGCGATGATGAACAGTTTCTGTAGAATTCTGTCAAAGGTTAAGAGCTAGTTATTTTTAAGAATGACATGAATCTAGCAGAGACAGTGATTGCCTAAATGACCATTATAATTACCAATTACTTCTTGAAGCAGAGAATATATTCACGGCATGTAGCCCACTAAATACAGACAGGCATTAGACCATTTACGTACTAATGCACATCATTTAGATCCTGAAAAGGGCAGATGGGAACACAGTGAAAGATATAATAGATACCATCTAATATCGTTCCAAAGAATATTGGATTCATTGAAGATGAATATTACTTTATGTCAGGTTTTTTATTTTGTATAAAACAGTCAAAATATATTTTGTCTCTTTGTTTTTCATATTAGTAAAACAGCTGAATACAGAGACTGGTTTTGTGGGCCAATCACCTTTCTTTACACATAACAAAGATTTTTCAGTGTGGATCTCTTGACTGGGATCATTCTGAGTGCTTCATCAATAAGGCTAATTCAAAGTCTAAAACATCAGACCCTTGTGTGTGCGTTTCAAGAGATTCCTCAGTTTCAGAGATTCAGAATATATGCTTTTTTTTGTTTGTTTTTGTTTTTTTAAACTGTCGTGGACATTTACAAAATTCATTTATGTTTAGCCAACTGAAATTGATCAACTCGGTACATTTTATAGGCTCAACCAGAGAGATGTCTTTAGTAAAATAGTGCATATACTAAAACTCACAAGAACTATGCAAGTACAAAGTAATACCTGTGCACGACACTTAGTACTTATTGTTTAATTATCGTTACTACAAGACAAACTATCCTCATAGATTAAATAGTCAATGTATAGTTGATGACTTCTGCTTGGACACCCAGTGATGTTAAGTGGCTCAGTGAAAGAATGAATCTCTCGTTTATCTTGCTCATGCTTTCATCAGTTCTAGCCTCTTCAGCACAGAGGTCCGTATTCATAAAGCATTAGTTTACAGTTAAATCAACTTTATCGTATTATCTTCTTGGGAGTACTTTTGATCACATTTTGCATTTCTCTTGCACACAAGAAGACAGTCTAATACTGTCAGACTGTGCCCATGAAAAGACAGGGACCTGCATTGAATTCAAGTTTATGGCGCTGCCATTGCTTTACTTTTTAACTGCTATGGAGCCGCTATAATTTAGATTGAATTCAGGTCAGGGTCGGTTGTGCATGGTCCTTTATAATATTGGGACGTCTCAACAAGCTATTTAACACCTTCTTTAGTTGTGGGTTATTTCCCGTGAGAAGAGTGGTAATTCCTAACATCTATTAGGTTATATTTATATCACGGCATTCTCAGTCTCGACACCTCGTGAGTAAACTCTCAATTCACAGAATCAGCAATGTAAAGTGACTATACCACTACCCTGAATCTCTAACAATGGAGCTTGGAATCCCATAAAATAGAGATTTTATGTACTGATAATAAAAATATTTTGGAATACTGTTTTCAAAATATCTGCTATATTTGCTCTTTTGTAATCCATATTAAAGTAAATATTATCTTAGAGCCTTCTGATTTCTACTTACCGATATAAATGACCAGCCAATTTTATGTTATCTAAAGTTAATTAAAAAAAAAAAAACTAAGAAGAAAACTCTGTTTATTAAATTAAGGCTGCACGGGATAAAGGGAATACGCACTCGAATTGAAAACAGAGTTTCTATGTTTGCGCACATTGGCATAATACAGCCTGTAATGGTCCATAACTCCTGGAAATAAAACAAATGCATATTTGATTGCTTTTCACATTGTAATTATAACAGAGGAAATCAATACGCGATTGAAAACACTTGTTCCAAGTTTTCAGCAAAATGATGGTTCTGATTCATTCTACACTTTGTATTTTTTGGTTGCTTACTGTGTTTATAAGTGCTGCTATAATGCTTGAAATAATTGTTGTTTTCATTGTAAGAAAGGCCACATCAATTAAGTCATCAGTTATTATGTTACTGCACCACAGTGGTGAAACTGCTATTAGAGATTTTCTTTTTTCTGTATAGAAGATTGTGCATATTTATTCCCTGCAATTTAAGGATATTATATGAGCCCATTTTTCTATATCCATATTCAGAGAAAAAATATGAAGAACTGTGTCCTCTGTGAAAGCAGCAGTCATCTGATGGTCCTTTTTTTGTAGTAACTAATCTTTAATCACCTTGAGTAACTAGACAAATTTGGAACTGGGTACCTATTCTGAAAAACACCCACACTTCAACAAACAATCTTGCTGTTAGTCTAGCATTAAATAAATAGAATCAAAATCACACATACTATAACTCTTGAGATTTGCTTTACAGCCCCTATAACCAGTGGAGCGACGGTAGGTTAAAGACATCAAAATGAAAATTCTGTTTGTAAAAAATGATAAGCGTGTAGAAAAAATAGACAGTGGCTGGGTTTGGGTACTTTAACAATAGGCAGGCTACCTAAATACAGATGAGCTCAGCTCAGTAAGTGTAGGAAGAAGAAGATGAATAGTTATGTCGTCTTTAATTGGCAGAACAATACAATCATCTTACAGTGTTGGTCCCTATAGTCACCCCTAAGAAACACTGCCAATCTATAAAGTATTATGTACTGAGAGCAATGAGGCAGCACAGGTTCGTTCTTTCACCTAGCATCTGGGACTTCGCATATCTGGGGGTGTCATAACTTTTGTATTAGATTTTACAGTTAATCTCCATTACGGGGAAGAAGTGGACTTAAAACATAACTTAGCTGCTATTTATAAATGCATAATGCAAATCAGGAAGCTACTTAAAAAAATACATACTGCATACAGAATGCTTGGTTCATTCAAGCAGACTTTTGAATTGGTGTTCTTACTCGGAGAGGTACTGTAGAAAGTTCATCTTTGAGAGACACGTTGCTTTTACAGTTTTTGGAAACTAGGTTACACCATGCTCAGTGCCAAAATCCCATTAATATCAAAGGTAAATAAGTATTGTACAGCAACCAAATGTATTGTACAGTGCACATTATATATATATATATATATATATATATATATATATATATATATATATATATATATATATATATATATATATATATATATATATATATATATATATATATATATATATATATATATATATATATATATATATATATATATATATATATATATATATATATATATATATATATATATATATATATATATATATATATACATTACATGTACACATTTCATATACTGTTCATGCTGTAGCAACATGTGTATATTTACAAAGCAGGGTTAAAATATTAATGACGCTGCATTATACAGCACACCTAAAATATTAAGATCAGATCATGCTGGTCGGAGGAGTCTCTAAACTACCTGTTTAATAGCTCCAGTAGTACTGCGGTATAAAAAAAATCAATCCTGAAAGATTTGCTGGATACTCACACATTTAGCAAGGAGCTATTTCTACTACCCACCATCAACACAAGGTCGGATTAAATGGAAGATCAGCGGTCTAAACGTCACCTTTCCTGCAGTAAAAATAAAAGCTCCCATCTAAATTCATTGATGCTCCATTCCTGTAATGCATAGAGGAAGTGAATTAGCTAACCCACTAAAAGAACCAAACTGAAAACAGAGGACTATGAAGCAGTGAACTGAACTACATGATACTGGATAAGGAAGTCAATCTGAGATTTTGGGTGGGCCCCTGTGATTGACACTTTGATAAAGCTTATCAACTTAAAAAATAAAATAAAATACAAATTAATCCAGTCAGGCAAGCACAAACAAGATATGCTGCACAAAACCTGACACATAGTTAGGAATATGTGATTTGATAAACCCAGCTAAAATGTATATAATTGAGAGAGTTTAGAGATACCATGGTCCGCTAGGGGCACTAGTGTTGCACGGGGGCAGATTAATGGTTATCATACATACTCAAACGCCAAATGCAGGAGTATTCACCTGAACAGTGTGCAGATGCTGGAGCGCAATGCAGATTGTATTTTCAACAAACACAGAAGTCCACTTTATTAGGAACTGTTTCTTTGTCTTCCTGGAATGTTTGAAATCAAAGATTACCACCCAAGACCAGAAAAAAAGGTGATTTAGGGAGAACTGTAGAAACCTTGAGCTAGTCCAGATCATGCAACAGTAGAGATCTGAGTGAATATTGAAAGTGCCGCTTGTCAAATAATTGAAATCCATTGTCTGTTACCACTGTATCCTAAGATAATGTGGAACTAGCCTTAGGTGAGCAGTCTTTGCTGAAGTGTCTTGTACTTTCTATTATTTAATTTTCACCCAGCACTGTTAGCAGCATTTGAAATAACTTAAGCTATCTTATGTCAATCTTCATGTAAAATTGATAGATGTGGCATTCACGATGTTAGATTTTAGTGTAATATCATTTTTTGGCCAAAATACTATTTGTATAAGAGGAACGGAAGAATAGTCTTTCCATGATTGTAGAATACTTTTAATATGGGTGTTCTGGTTCAAAATCGTCACAGGTTTCAAAACCCCAGCCCTCCAATATATTGAGAACCACATGTTTACTCTTTTTAGGACCAGTCATATTGTATGTTATGCACCCAAGTCAACAGCACGATTCGTTTTCTATTCCCACACATGATGAGTACATGCATATTTGCCTCTGACTGTCATCACACTATGTGTAGCCACTATGTGTAAGTAGAGTGTTTTTAACACAATATGACAAAATGTAAGAGCTGTAAAAGAGAAAGTATTTGCATGGAGATAACACCTTTGGAAGTACTATCTTCAAGCATTAATCACTAGTCTGGATGTAATTGTCAGATTTAAGCTATTAAGAAGCATTTATCTGTGACCCCCAATTTGTACTATGAAAGTTAAGGGCTATGAATGTGTTTAAGAAAAGACTAAGCGACAACTTGCTCATAAAAGTGTGATCATCAGGCTCATTTTATGTTGTGAAGTACATTTTTTAAATCCTCTTTCTTTTAACTTTTCATGTGTTGCCCTAGATAATGAACAGGATGTAACAACTTAGGATTTAAAGCAGGTCCACTATGTTCACTAATACAGATATGATTTCCATTACATGAGAGTAGATGTTAAAACTTCATGCTGATTTGAACTTGGCTCTCGCCAAGATAAGCACCAACTAAGACGTAGCTTCACAGTAAACTAATGTGATCCATATGTGTCTCCATCCATTTGTGCTTCCTTCCATATGATGATGTAGATATCCTTCTGTCTGGTGTTGATGGCTGAAGTGTAATGCTGGCTCCAGGGATCAGCTTATTGCCTCCCTAGCGCATCAGCACACACAATGGCTGCGATGCTGGCTCCGGGATCAACCATAGTGCGGTCTCCCCAGCATCAGCATGACAACCGTCTGGATTGAGCTAAGTAGGGTACATCTCTGGGGTCTTCAAGTGGGCACCTTCCATCCTCGGTGTTTCGTCGACTAGCCCACGACACCTCAAGAGGGCTCGACAGTGATTCTGGCGTCCCAGAATCACCCCCCTCCGTCCCCCACTCAACTCAGCCCAGCCACTATGTTCACTAATACAGATATAACTATGTGCAGTATATACTGTAAGGCCAATGGCAATTAGCTGTTAGCTAACAAGAGTGTGATATTGAGTGCCAAATAACTGTATCCCAGACTTCAACTGCAACTGAGAAATCAAGGACACGTGCCTTGAAGGAATGGTAAACTATAGATCAATCTACAATACTTACTGAAGATTAACTGAAAGAAGGTCACCAATATCTACAATAATTCAATTGATGTGGCCACAATCTATATGTATTTATGCATGTTTAATAAGCCTCTGCAATCCCAATGTCATCAGTTATACATTCTTAAAAATAACAAGGTCAAATCTTCACGAGTCACACTCATAGATACCTTGTTGGAGCACTGGTCTACTTTTAGTATAAATTAACAGCATAGAGATTTGTTTTAGGGTATCGTGCCAGCGATTTTTGTATGAAATGTTTAAGCATGTCCAGAAATCTGTGGTTGAATTTTCTGTTGATTATCGGTTTTTGGTTTGGCATTTTTAAATCTTCATTTTGAATATTAGAAGATTTGAATAGTGTACTGCACATCACCTTTCAGCTTAAAGGATGACATTTAATGAAGAAAAACATTCTCCATTCTAAAATGTAAAAACAATAATTGTGTGCGGCTGCAGTCCCTCAGGACCCCCTTGTAAACAAGATGGTGTATCTCAAGAGTTCAATATCCTAGAGATATTCCTTTTTTCTCCTATTATCTATATGGTTTTAAAATCCACATGGTGTATTTTGTTTTTTTAGTGGACACTGTAATGAACTCTTGAGCACTATTTTCTAAGTGTGCATTCACTAACCCAAAAGGATGCGAAATGGGGGAGTTTCTGTATAGTGTCAGTAAGCCTAAGCCTGCAAGCACTTGCTCGGGGCTTTTAAGAAACATTCAAATGTATAATTGCCCAGATAACAATAATTATGTGACTTAAAGGCACAGATGAGATTCACGGTCTCCTTAGATAACTTGAAGTTATTATATTTTCTGTTTTATGATATTTAGGCAACACATTTGATACGGTATGTAATGAATAAGAGGGACCTGGTGCACAGATATGTGAAAAACAAACTCATATCTTCTTTATTATGAATAACCTACATGAAAGGTCACTAGGATGACAATGGTATGATGGATGTTACAAGCATCCAATTAAGTTATTCTAAAATGGAGCCCCAAGCGTTCAGTGCTTATTAGATATAAAACAGCAAACTAAAAAGTCAGAGATCTCCATGCTCTCCTTGTGTCCTGCAGTACCAAGAGTATAAATCTGATTTATTCATATTGTTGATGAGCGGGTCAAAAGATGAACAACACTCATTATAAATATTTGGAGTGAAGCTCAAAGGTTGCTCAACAACTTTTTGGATGATAACAACATCTCCTTAAAGTGATTGAACAATCACAGTACAATATTCTGTATTTCCATGTAAGTATGAGCTATATGCATAAATGTATTTGATGGTTCTTAAATTTCCTTGCTGCAGTTACAACTTTTTTTCAAGCTAGAGGCACGATGTACTAAGCTAAAATCCAAGTCAAAGTAACTACATAAATTTCTGGTTTAAGAGTCAAAAAGAGTTGGCCCAAGATGGAATGGTATAATTAAATATCAGAAAGCTATCGTTAGAATACAGTTTATCTATCTATCTATCTATCTATCTATCTATCTATCTATCTATCTATCTATCTATACTATATATATATATATATATATATATATATATATATATATATATATATATATATATATATATATATACAGTATAAATCAGCAATACTAAATAGTAGAATTGGAGCACAGAATTCTTTAGAAACAGTTTTTTTTTTAAATGTAACAATCATAATTATAATTACACCAGAAAATGCCATTAGGAATAACACAGTACACCTATAAAGGGATATTACTATGCAAGAAAATAATCCTTTTAGATACAGGTGACATTTAAATGTAGATGACATAACCTTTCTGTTTTGAAAAGTGCAGTGGAAATGTCCCTCTGGTGTGGTGATAATACCTATGGAGTATTGTCTGTGAATAAGATCTTTTTCACCTGTGCAATGTCTTACTATTAGTCAAATTCTGGAAGAAAGAATAGGGGCGGAGGGTCATTTACAAATTTAAGGAAAGTGTGGGTTACAGTTACACACAAGGTAGTTGTATGTGAAAATTACACATTTTCCATTCAACAGTAAATCTGAATTACATTGCAGCTTTTAATAATGTATATGTACTAATTTGCACTTGTACACCGATGACTAAGCAAAGGACGTTTTAAAGACAATATTTGCCCATATGAAACTAGTGCTCAATGACTGACTTCCACTGGCCAGCAAATGTCAATAGTGGGAGCTGTTTCTTATGATCATCAATCCACTTTTCACTCATGTGTTAATTAACTTTCTTGGGGCCTGTTATATGTATTTTAGGTTGGTTACTTTTCACCCTGGTTGAAAGAAGTTGAGCAGCGGGAAACTGTTAAGATCTGATACTAAAGTTTTGCAGCAGCACACTTTCTTAAGCCAGGAAGGAAAAAGGAAGTTACTTTGACAGGTTTAAAAATACACGCAATACAAACCTCAACCTCAACTCCACAATGTTTGGGAGTGGTGTGAAAATGGCGCCACAGCTAATTTATGGTAATTCCAACACAGGTGAAAATTAAATTTATAATAGTACTAGTGATGCTCTGACATCTGACAAAGTAGCTGTAAAAATGACAAACATTAGCCAGACCGCGTGTGAATGTCATTTGGGGCAGTCCATGTGCAACTCTTGGCTCTGATGGTGTTGATTAGTAAGTGCAGTTAAAAAGTCTAGTGCAAAATGGACTTTTGACAAAGACCTTATCTTGAAGTCCTCCAAGCAATTAGCAATAATGACAAGGACAGTTCAACCACTACATTCAGGGGTGGTGTTAAGAGTGTTGACAGCATCACTACCAATGAACAGCTTGCTGTCTTCTGTAAGTTATCAAAATACAACACCTTAACCACACACACACACACACACACACACACACACACACACACACACACACACTGGCTCAAAGACTGAGCTGTGCCTTTTATGTGCAGTGGAATGTAATACAGTTTCAAAATGGATATTGCAGTCTGCTTTTGATGTCCCCATTTGTTCTGGGAGAAATAGATGAATATTATAAAACTTTTACAGGAACAGTTAATTTATTGTTTCTTGATAGTTTTGTAATGTGTGTTATTTCTTTGAGAAATGTGTGGAATATCTTATGGAAGCAGGTTATATTGTATTGTAGGTGTGCTGGATGGATCTTCCTGCTGTCTCACTTATTACATTTTTTTTTCTTTAGCAGACTAGCAAAAGTAAAAACTCAATAGTTATTTATTTTTGCTATCAGAAGTCAGCCTGCTAAAAGGTCTAAAATAAGGGTGCAAATTAACTCAGAAACATCACAGAAAAGAGTAAATCGATTGCAGCTTCTCCCTGACAGAGACAGGTTTGATAGGCACACAGGCTGGAAACAGCAGAACAACATGATCTAAGTGTAAAAAAAAAGATGAAATGTGTCCACACAGTTAAAGAGCAGAACGTCACTGCCAGTCTAAAAGTTATAACTAACCAGTAATAGCTACGAGGAGGTCATTCCCAGCCATTAACAAGCACCTGTAGATAGTTAACAGTCCGAAGCATAGCTGAGGGTGGTTAATGTTCCAATGGAGGTTGTTAATGGCTGGTCACAAATGGCGTGCAGACCATTATTATGATTAGAAACCAATTGATAGATAATAGTAAAAAATGATTGCTCCCTATTTCAGAAATGTGGAGTTTGGTTGTATAGTAGTCATATTAGAGCATACTCATAACCCCCTCTGGGACCTCATCTATAAGCTTATCAATTTAAGAATTACTTTGATGTTTACTTCCGGTTGAACACCTATAGAACTCAAACTATCAGTCAGTATTGTTAAACTAAGAACATACCTAAGCATGTACATCCGGACTCAATGACACGACAGAAACATATCTTCCCACACTGGGAGCCCTGACACAAGACATTAGGCTTCACTAACACTGAAGTGACATTCTATCTAACAAATGACGTGAACTGTTTGATACATTTCTTTCATGACAGCTTAAGAACTGTTAAAGATTGTGATAGACTAGGGGGTTCCTGGATAAAATGCTGAGACTGCCATTCATGTATTTTACACCTGAAATGCAATATTTGAGTCAATAACTTTATAGACAGAGACAGCCGGTTAGTTCCGGTTCTGTCTGTAGTAAAGGACAATATTCCAGACATCAACAATTGGGTGTTAGACAGACGTTTAAGAAAGGCACGTGTCAAACTGAGCACCTGTATAGCGCTGTACATGTTTTGAGTAAATGCCCCCTGGTGGCCAGATAATAAAGGACTGTCTTAGGATGTGTTGACGTTGTGTATGGAAGCTGCTAGTAAGTAGCCTAATTAAATGAAAAGTATGTGTTTTGGAAGTACTAAGTAGTATAATTTGGACATCATTCAGGACATACACAGCAAGGATAATCATTTCATTTGCTACCATTTCAATTCTAACATACACTTTTTTTAAGTAAATAGTTTTGCATTGGAAGAATGTTTTATATTGATTAAAATGAGAGACTGCTTACATTTTCCATCGCGAGACGCTAGGAAAATGCGCTGCGTAAAAAGTGAAAACGCGTTTTATTTTTTTTAATATATATTTTATACACAGAAACAACTCTGAAATATATAATACATGCACACAGTGCGGTATTTGTTTTGAAACGCTTCCTTGGCTTACGTCCAACAACAGGGAGGACACAATTTCTGTCAATTATGAAGTTCTAAAATATTACGGTACTACTTTCAAACTAAAAAGAACACCTTCGCACAATAGAACAAATTGAATTACATGTAGGTCGTGGAACGGGTTAGAATGGACCCACCTGTTTGCAGTCTATAAGATAACCATCCTCCACGTGTGAGCCATGTGATATCGTGTCAAAAAAAAAAAAAGCATTTAAAAAAGAAGACAAAATGTACTTGTAACGTAGTGGAAAATATTGTTGACGGTAAACTTTAAAGGTCTCCACTTGTTAGCTGCCACTCTGTGGATTTTAATTTAGAAGATAGATTTGGGATGCAACAGTGTTGTAACACACAGTACCATTTATTATTATTACTATCTATCTATCTATCTATCTATCTATCTATCTATCTATCTATCTATCTATCTATCTATCTGTCTGTCTATCTGTCTGTCTGTCTGTCATCACCGCTTCATTTAAAATAACATTCAACACTTGCGGTTTTACATTGAACAATAACGACAATGTAATCTCCGGGGGAAGAAAACCTGTGCGTTTACAAGCTTCCTCTTAGGGAACAGCAAGACTGTAAAATATAAGAACATAACAAATAAAAAATAAAAACTAATATATAATCTCTCTCATTTTCTGAAAACAAGTGTTCCCCTCTCTGTTAACAATTTAGTAACACGTTTTACTAAGCAAGCAAAAACCAAACCAAAGCAAACCAAACTAAACTAAACAAATTAGCATTATAACTTTTTAAGAAGCGCATTAATGTTAGCAATCTGAGGGAATGGTTGGTTATTCACTCCAATCCATGTAACTGATACTTTTTTTCAAGTTAAGTTCCTCAAAAACACCTGTTGCTTTAAACTCTTCAGAATGAATCGGTGAATTCCCGCTAGTAGCCTACAGAACATTGACCATTCCCTTTCAAAGCTGCAATTTTATTTAATTTTTATATACAAAATTAATATATTGTCAACAATAAATAGAAATGTCTATATTTTAACGTAGGAACTGAAGGATATATAAATGTATTTAAAGTATTTAAATTAGTTTGCGTTTTAGCCAACAAATTATTTATTTTTCGAATTACAGTTTTATCATATGTAGCCTATATTAAACACAAAGTTATACTTTTTAAGTAAAAAAAAAACAAACAAAACAAAACAACATCATTATCATAAGTAATACATATTATTTTAGCGCGAATACATTTTGACTTCCACATGAGCAAAAAGTTAAGCCAGAATAACATCATCCCGTTACAACTGACTATATGCTGTATATGTTATTAGCTCTATATTGCTATTTTTGCATATTTTAAGTCCATATGGCGACTTCCTTTCGACCTGCTTTCCCAGCCCCGTTTCTTTGTCAGGCCTGTCACTGATAAAGAATCACTTGACTTGCAATAACAAGTTCAAAAGAAAACTGAAAATACTCAGTTGATCCATGAAGAATTGAAAAAAGGGACACCCCTGCTGCTTCAGTTATCATTCCCATAGAGATAGCGATATTATTGATGGGATGGTTATGCTAATTTCTTTAGAGACAAACTTTTATTTTGGAATTTGTTCAAAAAAGAATTTCATACACATCAAACTGGAAAATGCAGACTGAATCCCTAAACACATGAAAACATAGGAATCTGATTTTCATACTGAATAGGGACTATTTATTGAGCGCCTTTTTTTAAAGTACTGTTTGCAGAACATAAAGAACATAAAGGTTTTTAACTAATCAAATTACATTCGTCTGGGTTTAATATGAAACGACCACAAACAAAAATAAACACACATCTTATCTATTATGCAGAACAAAATGTAAGTTGACTTGACGGACTACTTAAATTACCTCTTAAATGAATCCCTTTTTGTTCAAGTTCCCTGCTTTTTTCAGCACGTACAACACAGAATAGGTTGCAATACAATAACCAGAGAAAAGTACAGCTTATTTTTTTATTAACTGTTTACCACCTTTTTTCGTTGATTTTTTTAAAAATAATAGTACAAAAATAAATAATAATAATAAAAATCATACTTGTGTATTTGTGTCAAAGTGTAGTCCAATTTACTGTCTTTGTGTAGCTGGGGAAACGTGTTCCTACTGTAGCATTATAGCCTATGTGAAGTCAAAACAGTAACATGCGTGTTTGTCAGCGTTCCCCTCTGGAACTAATTCCAGCCCTGATTTATTGAGAATCCCGTTTTACCGGAATCAATGTTTAAAGTGTCCCTGTGACTCGACATTTTGAATAATCAATCTGTCTGCATTGCCGCTAATCATGCGCATCACTGTCTTTCTTGTTTCTCAACCTTTTCAAATCCTTCTTGTCCTAATGTCACATGCAGGCATATTCTTTAAAACAAGCTGTCTTCTATTGGTGTATTTGGATCCTTTTTTATTTATTTATTTATTTATTTATTTATTTTTATTATTATTACTAAATCCGTTTCCCATAATTACATCACAATCATTATATAATCCCATAACAAACACTATTGAAGCACTAGCTTTTGTCAACTCTGAGACACTGAATATATAATTGCATTATTGAGCTTTTTTTTTGTAGCATGTTCTGTCGACCTCTATATTTCCTAACAAAACGCTCACAAAGTTTTGCAAAAAAAGTTTGATCATACCTTGAAAATGTTAGGTCCTTAAAACACCCGTATTTTCAACTTTCTAAGAACGCGCATCCCCGCCGCCCCCCTCGGTGGCATTTTTCTCATTTTTAAGTTTATTGCGGCGTCATAATTTTATAACAAGCTACGTGATTAATTAAAGTCGTATTCTAACAAACATATTGTCATGTGCTATTGTTTCAAAACATCGCTCCTTCTAAGAATAAAGATTGCTTGTATGGGAATATAAAAAAATGCTCAGCTGAGGACCTTTTGTGTTTGTATGCATACGATTGGCAACATAACTGGCTTATTTACATTAAATACGCCACAAGGTTACAGTGCAGATCAACGTCATTTTATCGCTGATTACTTCTCTTAAACGGCGGAGCTGTGACTGATGCTTGGGACCAGCTGTCTGCAAAGATTTACCCTGGAGTTTTTTTTTTTAAAATTTTTGGAAGGAGAGACTTGAAATAGTTCTTAGAAAAGGTAAGGGAAGCTATTTTAACTATTATATATCATTAGTCAAGCAGCAGCGATTAGTATATTTGAGACGGCAGGTATCAAAGGAAAGGATTCGCTATGTGTCTGAATAACAAGACTGACAATGCGAGTGTGCTCTTAGAGAATAGACCGATTTTAATAAGTGTGTTTACAGGAGCTCAAGGTCAGGACCAAGCTGCGTTGTGGTAAATGTTTTTTTCAGTTGCAACACAGGGGAAAATGGACGATTAGAGATTTTTTTTGTAGGTTATTATATCAAGGGGTTGAGCTTTTGGCTCCTCAAAGCTAAATGCCGCAAGACCTATCTACTTGCTGTGAATTATGCCGAAGACGACAATGGAGTGTTTTTTTTAAATGGTACAATGCATTTCACCTACCAGATAGGGGGAGTCCAAGCTGAGAGATGGGAATGTCTTGTGATGCTGGGTAATCAGTTTCAATGAACACGTTTATCCTGTAAAGAGACCGAATGAAATTAAACACGGTGTACTCGGGATCTGTTTGGTACAGTTAGAAAGGCATTCTGGAGTGGGCAATCGTAACAGGTCCGAGGCGCACTTTTCCCCCTCAGCACAAGAAAATGATTAAGTCAATCATGTGGACATGCTTCATCATTCATTGAACACAATCTTTTACAACGCTTCGTTTACGCGCAGGAGTTTCTTCTACGCGCTGCTTTACATTTTAAGGTAAGAAGTGAAAAGCTAAAGACTATTTTTAGGCATGAGGCATGGGGCAGGGGGCGCATTTGTGTATTAAAGTCAGTTTGGACTATTTTGTTTCTCTTAAGCCGTAACAGAGGGGCCTAATTTCTACTGTGATTAAAAAAGAAGAAAAAAAAATACAGTATAATTACATGCACATAGCGGTGACGTTTGCATGCAGGACTGTCAGGGGAAAATGCAGAAAAATAATGAAAGCAACCGAGAAGCCATTGAATGGGACTTAACTTAACAAATCTTAACAAATCTTAGATGCATATTTATTTTTTGTCTTTTGAACCGTTACTTCTTAGATAGTTATAGGTTTCATTTGTCTCTATAACTTATCATGACTGTATCTTTACGACGTGCAGCCAGCCAGCACAGCTGAACGGTGGCAAAAAAAAAAAAAAACTTTCCTCATTAGATTCTTAAACTTTCTCAGAATACCTCAAGGGATTTTGTTCACGATTCCAGTTAACCTGAATGCAGATTGTTGGAAAGTTAGCTGGTGTATGCCATGTGTCAAAACTTGTGAGATGGAAGTGCCTGAGAGACCTGCCATTTTGTGCTGTGATCGACCTCTTTTGTGATGAATAGAAGCCCTGCGTTATGCTTTGAAGAACGTTATGGCATTCAACAACTAAGAAGTAAATGTCATAGCAGGTTTTGAAACCTTTTATCAAGAAAACAACGGAAAAAACAGCACCTCGTTTGGAAAACGAGCATATAGAGACCCAGGATAGCACAATAGCGCTGCTCGGGCAGGGGCAATATTTAGTGTATATGCGATAAGAAAAAAAAAAAAAGTTGTAGGGTTAAGGAAAAGAACACTTTTTGTACATTACAATGGAAAATGCTTCCAGGACTGCGGTATTAACTGAATGTGAAATGACATGCTTTGCAGATGCTGGGGTGAGTCTGGGGTTTTTAGCGAACCACATCTACAATCAGACCAATAGCTGTGCATATGTTTTTCTTATTAGTACTCGTAGCAATACGATGGTTTCGATGTTATTATGGAACGTTTTCAGTAAGTAAGTAACACAAGGGTATTGTCAAAAAGAAAGTCGAAGGCGGGGCACGACACACCTGCACACCTGCTATTTTATGAAAAGAGCTTTTCTTGATGATGAATACAGGACGAAATCCAGATTTCAGTGCGCCCATCTGTTGCAGTTAATATATATATATATATATATATATATATATATATATATATATATATATATATATATATATATATATATACACAGACACACACAGAAACACAAAACAAGATCTGGAAACTGCAAATCGTGGAGGATTTTTACCTCTCCACAGATAAGTTAGCGGAGGGAACTGGTGCTCGTTTGAAAGAAAATGGGGTTTCTCAGGTTGTGCTTGGAAGCTGTTTGATTGTAACTTAAAATGGCACAATACATGTAAGGGGATATTGCCCTATAGCAATATTTAATAGTGCAAATCTAATGTTTTTTTTTCTTTTACTTTTTTGCCATCTTCTTCAAAAATGAAATTAGATAACTGTATTTCCTGAGATTCGTTTTAAAAAGAAAAAGGACGAATAGTGTATGTTTAATGGTTGTCATTGTTGAACGGTATTTGTTAGGCGGGTATTATGTCTGTAATTGTGTCTGGGCGTAGACATATTTGACAGCTCTCTTCAATTTATATATTCACTAGAAATTGCGAATGATAAAGAGTCAGTTTAGTTTTTCAAAACCAAAAATGCCCTCCCTTGACCTATTATTTTCTGAAAAAGCTTGTTTATGTCGCATTATATATTCTTGACATAAAAGTGCCCAAAGATATTTATAGAGCCTATACATTACTGAAATAAAACATATATGATATGTAAGTGGTTCCCTACATGCACGAAGTCGTTATTGATGATAGATCTATAAAGTACTTTGATATGGGGAAGGTTTGTACCATAGCCGCTGTTGTACTCTCTCTCCCTCCCTCCGTCCCTCTCTTATCGGGGTTCCAGAGTGTTGGGGACAGCAAACGTACTAATTAGTGGTACTTGATCTTATCCTTTTCATAATCCTTCAAAAGTAAAATTAATAAATCAGATAATAAATAATGCATAATGTCAGAGCAATTTCTAAGAGAGTGTGATAAGTGATCTATCTATCTAGCTATCTAGCTAGCTAGCTAGCTAGCTATATCAGTGTCTGTCTGTCTGTCTTTATCTAACTTCTATACTGCCAATTGATTACAAAAAATAGGTTTGGGTATACCATATCTCAACCTGCAGGGGTATAACTTGAAATAGCAGACTTTTAGCATGCAGTTTCGATAAGCTTTTGTTCCGTTATGCAATCTGTCCTGGCAGCATAACATCACATTTTTAACACCTTTTTCTTTTAAGGTAACAAATTAAATAATAGTAATAATAATAATAAAAAAAATCACTAACCACAGTTTTCACTGTATGCAAATGAATTGCACTGGTGTGTGTGTGTTTACAGAGAAAGAACACGTTTGTGTGAAAAATGAGATAATAAAAAACACAGATATGTACACAACTTATGTGAAAATCTTTTGTAAAATTTACAATTTGTGTTGTATAATGCAATAACGCAACGGTTGTGATGATTTTTAACACCAGCGCTAACACCTGGTCACCTTTATATGCACACACACACACACACACACACACACATATATACTGTGTGCAAAATTAGAAGGAGAACCCAACCTGATTGCCAGTGTTATGGTTTTGTTTTGTGTTACTGATTGGATAAGAACTGGATCAAAATACCTTATTACATTTATATTTTGTAGAAACCAATTATAATGTCTGTACACTGTACATAAAATCTGTAACATTTTAAAAATACATTTGCCCGGGCAACCTTAAATTCAGTCAATCTGGAATCAGTGAAGTGGAGACAGTGAAAGGATGCAAATCAAACAGCGATTCCATACTTAGCTGCTTCCACAAGCTTTAATTGGTGGACATTTTCTTGTGGCTGCTGGAGACAATCAGGCCTCCATTGCATGGCGTCATTGGAAAGGGTGGAGATTCATTATAATTCAATATGTACAGTTAAGCATCCTCCCCCATCTAGTATGATCCAAGACTGTAAACTGTTATTGACATGCAGTGCTGCATTAACAAGTTGTTGTGTCTAAAATAATGCACTGTACCGCAGTTTATTACTGTAATACTGCAGTATATTTTATTAAATAAAAAATAAATCCAAGTCAGGGTCAACAGTATATATTGTGTGTTTAATAAAAAATAATAAATAACACAAGAAGCTTATTTTGTTGAAACATTTATTAAGAATGAAAGACGCCTCTCCTGTGGGAATAATTAAATGTAGTATCATTTCTGTCAATGAACTGAAATTGTTCATGCATAAAAAAGATAGAGCCGTGATTGATTGAGAGGTGATTTATAAGAAATAACAGAGAGGTGAATCAACCGTGTTTGAAGATGGATAGCTTTAAACCCAACAGCATCCTTACATACTTTGTGGCAGTAATAAGAATAGCAAGCAATTCTTTTACCAGCCTTTTTTAAAAGATAACTATTTTTGTCCCGTCAAAAATATGTCACACTAATAAAAAACAGGAATCTGCAATTTTGCCATTCAAGTAATAAACCTTATAAAGGCTAAAGAGTGGTAAGATTCAGCAATGATTCCAGAATCAGACTAAACCAGTCTATATTTTAGAGGTGTAGTAATTCTAATAGGAAATTAATCTATTCTTTGATAAATTAACATCTACGTATTCACAAAAGCCTTAAGGGCCAGCTATAAGCAACTGGGTTCGATAAATTACTTGAATGTTGTCCTAATCCTGTCACACAGCTTTCCCTTTACCCAGCTAACAAGGTACCCCTGACACTGAGGTGTTCATCCTGTGTTCATCTTTACTTAAGGAACGATCTGAAAGTGGTGTTTGCAGACAGGTAGTCTTTATATGCAGTTCTCAGGTGAGTGGAAACAGGTGTTCCTTTTATACACATGCTTATTGAAGGATCCTTAGTTGGCTTATATCTACATTTGCTTTCTATTGAATTTCCAACTCGTTTAAATCCTATTCTCTGTGTGTTTGTACGATTCCCTATTGCTGTTCTGGTTAGATCATTATATGTCAGGCTTATTGAGTTCTGCCCTTTTTCAACCCCGGGTGCTGCTTTTGAAAAGATGCTGAATGTCTGAAGTGAGTTTTTTTTTTTTAGAATTGACCACTGAGGGTGTGCAGCTATCATTTCTGCACTGTGATTCCCCATAGAGACTTTCCATTTACTAAATCACACATGCCACAGTTGCAGAAGGGGCCGAAATGACTGTTCTAAAGTTGTATTTAAAATGTTTAATTAATATATTCTCCTTAAGATGGCACATCTCATTAACAATGTATACCCTATTCATGTATTCCAGTTCATGTATCAGCTAAAAGTTAGATTTTAAAAAAGTGGCCTTGATCATATATAAACTATTAATAAATGATCTGTACATGTCTTCCTTCTTGGGAAATTGTTTGTGTGTGTTAATCTAGCCAACTAACTCGGAGACACAAACTATTACTTACTCATTGGGAACTTAGGCTACTACTTTCTGGATTGCCACATTTATACTTTTTTTGTTGTTGTAATAATGGAAGGATGATTAGGTTGGAGCCAGTAGTGCAAGATGTGTTGATAACACAATGGCATTTTCTCTAGATTAATGGGTGGGTTTAAAAGCTTCCTGAACAGAAAACATATATCACACCACAGTTAAAATTTATGTTTGTTTTATAATGAATATGTTTTACTTTCACTAGCCTTACTTAAAGCTATCAATATGGATTGTTTATAATATAAAACCTATGTGCATACAGTACAAGTATTAGTGAATGTCATTTTTTACACATTCATAAACAGTGTACATTCATGCCATTTTAGACTAAACTGACTTACTAAAACTGGTGGCAATAACACAATTCATTAGTATCAGATTAAAACACAGTATTATTGTCTGTTATTCTTTTGAGATGAGTGCGGTTTTAAATGGGATATTTTCAGCAGAACTGGGGTGTTTGCATGCTGTTATTTATTGTCATAACAGCCATTTGTTCAATAACATGCATGCCAACAAATGTGTTGCAAACACGACGTGGGCTGGCTGCTTTTGAAACTGATTTTGCAAGGCGGTCGTTGTCTGAAAAGTGGACGCTGGACTTTAATTAAGATCAAGAGGTTCCTCAAAAGGATGGAGGCGTACCAGTTACGTTGCCTCGTAAAGCTGCCCTGTGCAGTATATTGTATTGAACTAATACTGTACACCATTATATTGTATATTCACTGCCTCTCCTAGAGCAGATTTGCATAATTGGATATTTAATGAAACTTGCCTTGTGAAAAATGTTGTGTTCAAGTTCTGCATGCTTTTAAAAGGGGTTAAACTTATTGCCAAGCAAGTGACCTGCACTGTACATCAATGGCATAACTTCTAATAGGATGAGAAGTGCTTCTGAAAGCTGTACATTCCCAGACTGGTCTCACGGGTTATTACTACAATAGCAGGATTTTTGTAGCCTGGGGGATTTTAGGTTTTCTGTCTGCACTCATAACGTATACTTGTTACACAAGGAAGTTGAGTCTTTTTGTAGAATACACCATGCTCACCTTTTAGGAATTCTCTGATGCAAATATTTTGACAATGTATAAGCCCAGCCACTTAGATTTAAAGAGTATAGTTTCAGTTTTGTTGGGAAATCTTATCTAGGCCTTTTTTAAATATCCATATACATTGCAGATCACTTACAACAGTTCAACTATCTGTACTTAGTTCTAAAGCCTGTTGAGAATGTTTTTAAAAATAATGGTTAATTGAATGACATTTGCTATCCTTTTTCCAGCAGCTGAAGGTTAAAATACTCATATTACTGTTTTCATTTAAATGTAAGTGTCATGGTAAATGGAATGTTATTTGTCCTGCAGTTTGGCTGGGTTTTGAAGGGTCTGTCATTTAAAAAAAAAAAGAAAAGAAAAAAAAACTGACATTACAATAGAGAAGAGCGAATTAGGAGTGCTTGCATGAGGTCTGTAACTGAGGGAGGTAAGTGTTTCTCATTGAGCTCAGAGGCTAAAAACGGATATTAACAAAATGGTGATTAGTTTTGTCACGAGACAACATTAAACAACTGAAATGGCAGTGTGACACTGCCCTGAAAACGTCAGAGAGGATCATCTGTCAAAATGCAACTCAGGTAGGCATCAGCTTAATTTAAAAGATAGCAATGACCCGAATGTAGGTGCTACTGTATGTGTTTCTGAAGCAGTATACAGCCTTGGAATGCAGTGGCAGTTTTATCAGAATTCCACACCGGGGGCTTTTGTGGTATATTTTAAATTGCATATTTAATTCCATTACAAGATGCCATATCTTTAACTGCTATATTGTTTTCCCGCCCCCTGTGGACAGCCTCTGTCTGCTGTTGATTCTTTCAGTTATGATGTCACTGTGATAGTGGAGAGCAAATGTCTCCTGATTCCACCATTAAACGCCTAGTTGATTTGGCTGATAATGATAGCACTGGCCTCTTTCTGCTCCCAGACAGATCAAGCCCTATGAATTAACATCTCCTTCCCACAGAGGCAGCTTGATTGTATAAAAAGATTTTGAACTTAAATCATACCTTTGGACTGTGTTTGAATAAACTGTTACAGCTCTCTGCATCCGTGTTGATACCACAAACTTCAACATTATTATAGTGAATAATAAACTTTAATTCAGCATATTTGATTTAATTATTTAGAGTATGTTTATCTGACGCAGACTTATGTGCTTCCTCTTTGTTTTAGATACAGCTTTTGAATTTCTTCATGTTTTACATAGCTGTGCAACAGTCTTTTTGGAAACCCTTCAAGTAAATGAAAGTAACATAAAAAAAAAATATATATAAAAAGATATAAAAAAATGAAACCATTTAGTTACTGGGTCTACCGACTTTATTGAATTACAGTAACAGAAAATAAAATACTTTGGATTTTGGAGCAGGGTTAATGTCTTACACTTCTAAAAAAGATAGTAAAGCTGTCTGACTGGGTTGCTGCCTTTGCTAACACCCTGAGAAATGATCATTCCAAGATTTTAACACAAGTCTCTCTGTGTAAGCCGAAATCACCCACTGCTCTGCCCAAACAAGAATGTAAATTCTTGCAGCCGTTATATTAAAAATATCAGTATTGAAAAATTATTTGTACATCTATTGCACTTTGTCCAGGAGTCCAAGGAACTCTTCCAAAGCACATTTCTGGCAAAGAGTTATTTTCCCAGACTTGTTTTGAACATCATTAGGTATATTAAGGAGTCCTTTTAGAAAAAAAAGGTTATACTATACTGGCCTTTCTTCTAAGGCAGTATTTATCTTTAGTGTAGGGGGTTCCACTGGAAAGCAATTTTATACATACCTACAGAGCGTGACAAGAATGCAAGGTGCTTTAAAAAGTAGGATTATGAATATATGAGTTGCACCTTTGATGTTATGCAGTATATTTTCTTAATGTCATGTTCCTCCTCTCAGCAGTATGTGAAATGTGGCTTTGTTGTCTGAATTTCTGTTCATTTAAATTGAAGTATTGCTGATGTTATTAGAGTATTAGAGTTTTAGAGTATATTAATTGTATATATTTAAAGTAAAAGGTATTCATCGAGATCATCGAAAATGTTTGTAATTGATAATAGTTTCTCATTTACAATGGTGATGTGGCTATGAACACGTTTTTAGCTTATTCCAGTCATCTTAGATCTTAATATTAGAAATATATGTATAAGCACAAACAGCTTTTCATGTGTTACACAACCACACCATGAATTATGCACAACCATGTCATCCATTGAGTGCTTACGCACATCCGCACAGACTTTACATGTACTGAGTTTATCCGCACAGACTTTACATGTACTTGAATGGCAGGTGCTTCTTTACCCTAAACTGCACATGTTACTGATGTTTTACATAGACCAGCCACAAAGGGCAGACAAGGATTCCCCAACCACAGCTTCCCTGAGATATATATATGTGTGTGTGTGTGTGTGTGTGGGCGCGTGCGTGCGTGCGTGCGTGTGTGAGTGTGAGTGTGTATAAAACAGTATCATTACATCAAATTCAATCTTCACCTACATTGTTAAGGTGCATAGATTCCACACTATTTGAAGTATCACTTCCATGTGAAATACCTTTCACAGAAACTACAAACTAAATAGTATTTACTTTGGGGAATTTTTATTTATTTTTTTATATACATTTTATTGTGGAAGAACATTTGAAAAGGGCTTTGGGATAGAAGTCCCCAGACACTCAGCTGCCTTCCACCCTTATGTGTTGTTACACTGAGGTTTCGTTACCTTTCTCTGGGATATTTTATTTTCTTCTATTTCTTCTTTAATCCTCCTTTTTCCATGTAACCCTTTTTACCTCCCCTTCCTTTGATATTCTTAACATTTCCCTCCCTTCCTTCCATCTTTCTAACAATCTTTTTTAGTTGACAGACACACGGTGTACAGTGCAGTGCTGCAAAACGTCTCTTACGCTATACAGCACATGGTCCGATACCAGATAACAGCTGAACCTCTGTCTTCAAGATGGTCTTTCCAGTAAGGTGTGGCTACTATCTTTTTAATGTTGGAAGTGCGTTTTCCAAAATTCAAGCACAGAGATTCTCACCAGCATTGTTTGATTTTCAGGTATGACTCGTTTATTTATAGCAGATTATTGCTCATCCCTATGAGGTGTGTGTCTTGGTGTTGGAATGGGCTTTAACCTTCTATGAACATTTCACCGCTAACCCAGAGTGTTTAGAGACACAGGGGTGGCCTTGGGCCCTATTAAAAATGGCCATGCCCATATCATTTTGGCCCAGGACTGCTTGTTTTTTTAAAACACTGGGAGAAACTTATTTTTATTTTTATTTTTAAAAAAAAGAAACATTAACAGTACTCCTACAGTGATTGTAGTTTATACTCAATTGGTTGTTTTTGCGTGGAAGATATGTTACTCCAGGTGTGCTTATTGCTTTGCTCTTCAGGGTCTTAATATTCTGTTTCAAGTTGAACTTTTCAGAATAAAATGCTAAAGAAAAATAAATAATGGAACCTAATGAATATTCTGACAAAGTCTGGGTGGGTTCTCATTCATCACAGACTGGTACAGAAAAAAGGGGTTCGCGTGACGCAGATTGGTTACAACAACATCCTGTAATTGGAATCAGGTGTTGCTCTGCTCTGGGTATTATATATAAAGCGGTGCAGTTGTTATAAACCCATACATTATGTTCTTGATAACAGAAGTTTTGTATACAGTATATACTGTAAAGAAAGTTAAGATTGCATGTTAGGATCCTGATTTAACAGAATATCTTTGGCTAAGCCTTTTCTTTTGTTACTAGGAGCTAAATTTGAGCTCTGCATGCTCCTTTGCGGCATGGTTACTTTGTATTTATTGCTTCCACTTGGGGTCCGTTTTCCCTCCTGAGTACAATATTTAGTAGTGGGATGGCTTTTATGTGTAAGGGACAGGAGGTCATGCAATTTCTTATTTTCTTTTTCTTACAATTTCCTTTTCTGCAAGCTGCTTTTCTGTTAGCTTTTGTTGTTGGCTGTAATCTTGAAAGGAATCTTAATTATGGAGGTTCAGTCTCATTTCTGTGCTGGTTAATCAAACAGCATAGTTAGTAAATGAATATGACTAAATTGCATTCTTCCACACACATGCTATAAAGCCATGACTGTTCATTAATATCTGCTAAATAAAGGATATGAGTAATACGATTAATATGTTGTTTCTTTTTTTTACAATACATATTGTATTTAGTTTCAGCTTGCTAATTGAGCTTTGATGCCACTCTTTTTTTTCCTCCAGTTTGAAGGCAGGTCAATATACTGGGAAATATTATGTGAGCTCCAACTTTGTGTTTGAAAGCTGTTACTTATACAGCTGTTTAATTTTAGTTTGTTTTTGCATTGATTGAAGCTCTGATACAAGCTGCAGTTACAGAGCACCATTCTAACTGCTTGTACTCATACCTCCAATGTAATGTTCCATTACATCTTAATATGCATGGGATCCTTTCAATATGAATCTATGTTATATGGAGGACAATTTACTAATTAGACAAAACTGAATACAAACATAAATTAGGTTGTGTGGAAACACTAGCCTATATTAAAAACGGTTTAGATTGGATGTGTTTTGTGGGCTATCCAACTTTTGCTCAAAATTGACTCCATTCACACTGTTTAGAGGGACAAATGAGTAGTTCAGTAGTTCAGGACAAACACCAATCACAAAATGTTTTTGTACAAATATTTATTGCGGAGAATGCGGAGTATGCGATTTTACAGAGAAGTATGTTGTATATACACATTCATTTGGCATCAGACCTAACTTGGTTTGAGGGCTTGCTGCCTGGCCGACTGGACGAGGCGGAGACCCCCATTAACAAAACCTAAAAATTGTTTTTAAGAAAGCTGGAGATGGGGAGGTGGTGGGTTACGATGAAATCGAAACACAACTGAGAGGTAAGTGAAGAGGGTATTTATAGTGCTAACAATCTAATGTGTAAATTGAATGATTTAATTTGGTGACGCAGAGATTGGTGTGTGACCCTCCTCCCGAACTTTAGTTAAGAACTTCATTTGGGTAATCGGAAAGTTCTTCACCTGCTTTGCAGAGCAATGTGAATACAGGTTATTATTATTAGTGGAGGTCATTGTCCAATGTGGCATTTTAAGATAAAGAGAGGACAATAGGTAAATATAAGCAATACTGGCGCTTGATGCTCCTTAAAAGAGTGCAAAGCAAGGATTTATAATCCATTTTGTTTATCTCTTATTACCAATATCAAAGCTAAAACTATCAATATTTGCATATCCCGAACTAACGTAAAAAGTGAAGGGCCAAAAGGGTGACCAGCAATAATGTTAATTAAGCTAATAAGACTGATATAAATGATATTAAGCATTAGTAAGCATGCCTTTAAATTCCTGGTTCGACTTTAAGAAACGGGTTGACTTTTGTGAACAGTGCCACCATGTTTAACCTTTCAGACAACAAGGTGCTCAGTTACAGTTCCACTTTCTTGCAATAAGCTTGGCTGTAGCTTGCTCATAACAGGATGTTAAATAGTGAAAAGAAAGATTATGTCAATCTGGTTGCAGTATTCCTTGATGTATGTGCCATGTCACAGTGCCATTGTCTCTTGGGTAAAGAATGATAGTTCAAATACCTACTATCTCTCCCCTGGTGCTCCAAATGCTCGGCTTTGAAGTTTTTATAATCCATCTGTCATCTTTGAGCAGGGAGGGCACATGTTCTGTGCCACTCAATTACAGAATTTTCTTTTGCCAGTTACAATGAGACAGGAAAGAATAATATGGGCGGTTGAGAGAAATTGTTTGATATTCAGCATTCCTTGAGTTCGCATATAGACAGTTGGATCCCAAGACATCGGAATAGTGCATGTGTTATGGATGTCTAAAACGTTTCCACTGTTAGAATTATGAGCCCTGTTGTGTGCTTATTATTTAAAAGCAGTGATTTTGGTGAGTTTTGTGTCTAAATTTTACTTCTAAGTGCACTAACCTTGTATGTGACTGAGCAAATAATACTAATCTGCTTTTATATGATACAAAAAGCATTGCATTGGCAAGTAGAAGAATATTAATTTTAATGCATTTTTCCGTTTTTTCCTTAAAGCTGCATTGAGAATTGCATTTGGTGTCTATTTGATGTGCATTCTAATGAAGTTTGTTGTTGTATGCTGTGTTAAAATCATATTTAATTAGTCTCCCAATACTGCATTTCAGGTTTTAAAGCTGTTTGGTGTTTTCTTGGTAAGAACTGACAACATCACATACAATACTGCTTAAAAAAAAATAACAAACACATTTTTTATACTGAAGCATTAATTCCGTATTTATACACCATTGTTAGATTTTTATGTTTCAGCACTGTAAAGGAAGCTGCAAGATTTTCTTCTTGATATAAAAAAGGAAATGTGACTTTTCTGTTAGCTTCTGAAAAGTTCAATATTTTTTTAAGTAATTGTTTCATACCAGTTATATATCTTCATTTAGATTTGAATAACACGCTGGCCTCTTTATAAATAAAAGTAGCACCCATCTGCTTCTTGAGACACTCCTGGCGCCTTTCCATTGCAAAAATAATACTCGTCCTAATGACTTCCACATATTTTGAAATCTCCCTTTTGAAATTGGTCTTGGCAGATTATTTGCAGGTACTTGAGTTGCATCTGTTTGCAATTTTGCAAATGTGGAAGACTTTAATGTGGAGCAGTGCAAGAGGGCTATTTTAATCCTCCAGTAACACTGGCTGTCATCAAAACCCTACATGTATCTTTGCAAAGGTGGTTGCAAATGTTTAATGTTAAAAGACAGTGAAAGGTCAGGGTCAGGGTGAAGGTCATGAATATTTCCTTTTCACAACACTCTGCCTCTTAGGTCTGAATGTATGCATTTCTTTCATTTTTAAACTTCACCTCAAAGTACCCACTGACAAGAGGATGTTTTTCCTGATAAAAGAAGTGATCAGGAGGTGAATAAAGTTGCAATGATTGTGACTTCAGTCCTGTTATTGCTACCATGTGGCTAGCAGCTGACCATCTGAAGCTGTTTTTCTTTAAAATGTAATAATGACCTGCATGGGTTATTTGACATTTCTTAGCATTCTGTACTGTAATTTTATATGCGGTTACAGTTACATTAATTAAAGATGGTATTACTAAGCACATTTTTCCTGTACTAAAAAACAAAAAACAAAAAAAAAACTATAAACAAAAAAAAGTTTTTTGCTTTCTTCTTTTTTGTTGTTGTTGCTCTCAGCAATTGTATTGAAAGTGTATGCCTTGTAACTTTTCTCCCTATAGGAAATGTTTATTTGAACAGTAAGCTCACAATTTGAATATTTGTAATCCATGCTTAAATTTACAGGCCAGATGAACTTTTTGGCACAGGATTGCAGCCGTAAGAATGATTTTCTGCAAAGCTTTACAAAAATTTAAGCCATTTGCATGGCTTCTCTAATTAAAAAAAAAAAAAAGTTTACCTATAAAGCACTATTCATATCATATTTGTTAATAACAGAAAGCTCCAGACATTGCTTGGGAACATGAAAAAAGTAACCATAATCATAGGGGGTTTTGTCCGTATTTAATTCATATAAGATTACTTGATATTGACTTCTAATGCTAGAGGCCACCCATCTTGGAGCCACTGCAGCTGATGAAGCGAGCAAGTGAGCGCTTTCTTAAATGATGCTAATCAGTCCAGAGAGGCCTGGCCTCTATCCCCATCAGTTTTCTGTAATTCAGATGTGCTGATAACCTGAAATTAAATGTGTCAGTATGCAGGCATGGAACAGGGGTGGAAATAGTATGAAGCGAATTTAAAAAAAGAAAATATTTTCAGCCTCGCTGTTTCGGGTTCAGTTTTACATTAAATCCTATCGCACAACGCTGCACTGCTTGTGCAAGTTATTTTTAGCGTATACTTCTATTTAACATAAAAAAATAAACTCTTGCTGACACACAAGAGCATAGCTCGGTTCCTCCAAGTTCTTGACATTTAACACTGTAGAGGACTTAGCACTTTTTCAACATTATAAAGATTAATTTACATGCCATAGGTTCTGGGATACTGTACACTGGGGAGGAGGTATCAAACTGTGCTTGCTAACTAAAGGGGCTAAAGTCAAGTCCTGGTTGAAGTACACACTCGCTTCTGGGGTGCATCTTTGTGTGAAAACTGAAGCAACGCCCCCCACCCATATATATATATATATGTATGTATATATATATATATATATATATATATATATATATATATATATATATATATATATATATATAAAGGGTGATAAGAAAGTTTACCACATCAATGCACTATATCAATAATGTTGTAAACTTACTTTCTAATCACCCAGGGCAACAGTGTGGAGTAGTGGTTAGGGCTTTCGACTCTTGACTGGAGTGTCGTGTGTTCAATCCCAGGTGGTGTACGCTGCTGTACCCTTGAGCAAGGTACTTTACCTAGATTGCTCCAGTAAAAACTGTATAAATGGGTAATTATATATAAAAATAATGTGATATCTTGTAACAATTGTAAGTTGCACTGGATAAGGGCATCTGATAAAAAATACATAATAATATATATATGGGGGGGTTGCTTCAGTTTTCACACAAAGATGCACCCATATATATATATGGGGTGCTGCAGTTTTCATACACTGTATAATCTGTGTTTTATATGTGCATCAGCTGTTCATAACTCTTCATTATACTAATTATAACGAGCTGCTCTGTCTTCTTTCCCCAGTGGAGCATCTAAAATTTTTAGGGCACTTTTTCATCCATCTCAAGGTCTTTTTTTTTTTTTTTAACACAATACAGTATTGATTTTATATACTTTAAAATATGATTTTTTTTTTTTTTTTTGATTTAGTGTATGAAAACAATAGTGCATTGTCTGGGTTTTAGCAAATCTGTATATATATATATATATATATATATATATATATATATATATATATATATATATATATATGTAATAGTTCCAACCAGATAGTGTAAACTAACAAACAAGACACTTTTGAAGACAGTGAAATAGCACACGTTGGAATTAAAGTACATTCTCTAAGAAACGAAGCCTAAGTGTGCACTGAAAAGATGTTTTTCTATGCTGTGATTCTGCACACTCTTGTTTGACTTACTCACATCTGTGTATAGATTGTTATAGCAAGAACTCTGCTTAAATAACCTCCCTTTGTCTGACAACGGAATCAGTTATAGAGGTGCATATATGCAGAAAGCTATTTGGAAATGCATCCTCGTAGTTGTCAGGTTTTATTATGCAGGAAGGTGTCATGTTTGTAACGAAGCTGAGTGCAGATGGCAGAGTGGAAGAAATGGATCACTAATTTTAACAATGATTAATGAACAGAGATGGAAAATGAATTACATCGGACTATTGGAGGCAAGATTTTTTTTTTTTTTTTCTTTGTGAAAATGTTACTTCATCTGCCAGGCTGTTGTCTGCAAATTATTTTCTGGGATCTTTTGTGTAGTCAACACCTCAGTGCTTTTTCCCTATTATGTTATAGTTTCTGCAGTTAAGTACTGGATGCGAAATACATTGCTTTGACTAAATTATCATCTAAAAAGAATGTTAATATGGTGTATCATTTGACATACATTGTTTGGTTCAATTTAAAGTATGCTATTGGTTCAGAGGTTCTCTTAAAGCTACAGTAACCTTTACAACCCCCCCCCAAAAAAAAAAAAAATATATATATATATATATATATATATATATATATATATATATATATATATATATATATTAATTACAGTTTGTTTGAGATATGACACAGAGAATAAATCATCATGAAAATGTGCCACAATCTAAATGTACACATTTTTTTATGGCTTTTGTCTCTTAGAACACTTTGACGTGGTTTAGCTTTTACAGTGGCAGCAAGGTCATTTTCTTCAAACTGAAAAAATGTTTTTATTGTACAATGGGATTGCAAACTTAGTCACAGAGCCTGTCCGTTTAATGGAGTGTCAGCTTGAAAATGCAAATATTCTTGTCGATTATAAAAATTACTGTTGTTGTCTCCCTACTTAAAACACCCAATACAGTAAAATACTGTAGAAATGTAGCAGCACTCACTAAATCACTTTCAATGAAAACAGAAGTTCACTATAGAGTTTCTTTAAGTATAGACGCCCTACTGTTTCTTGTGAGTGAGTCCACAATACACATTTCTAATATGGGAGGCAGAAATGAAAAATACAAGATAATAGATATATGTGAAATATTTTGAATTTAATTATGCTTCTGATGGGAAATACTTTAGGAAAACAACTCCTGGAACAATGCGAGCGCTGCTCAGGTTACATGGCATATGCTAAATACTCAGAAAACATACACAATGTTTGGTGAACAAGGTAGGATTAAGCTCCTGGGAGCCAATTTCAAATGTGACTTAAGGCAAGCATGGCTTTTTGTTTCTGTTTCTTTTGGCTCACTATTGAAATAGCAGCGGTGATTGCAATTCCCTTGCAAGCACAAGGGGTGGCCTGCATTGAGACCAGCATCTATGTAAAGTTCCTACATACAGGAGGCCAACTGAAACTAAGTTACTAGGTTATGCATTACTTTAAAGCTAGGGTGTTCACATACTTTTACTGGCTTGCTTATTTGTCTTGCATTATGTAGTGCCATTTGGGACCTTTTTAAGTGGGATCATGTAGCTCTTCCTTTGCATTATTTCTTATCAGATGGATGATAATTTACATTATTTTGCATAAATAAAATACAATATATATATATATATATAGAGAGAGAGAGAGAGAGAGAGAGAGAGAGAGAGAGAGAGAGAGAAAAAGGATAATAATGAAAAAAAATAAAAGTTACATTGCTTACCGATTATAAAAATAATAATAATTAAAAAAAAGGTTTTCTTCATCAATACCGATCTTGTACCCCAGGCTGTGAAAATTCCTTTTTTTATTATTAACCTAGATATTTAAAAGATCAGAAATGATAATTAAAAACTGAACTGGGATATTTAGGACTGTTCCTTAAAATAATGTAAAACAGTTGTGTGTGACTTACAGTAGTTTCAAAGCTGAATGTATTTGGTGAATTTCATTGTTAGTCTGCCTTGTTTACAGTGACTTACCCCCCCCCCCCCCCCATGTCATTATTGTAGGGTTTCTTGAAATGTATAAACATCATTCAGCAGTTCACAGGTATGGATTACCGCCGTTGGAACTGATAATTTCAATGGCAGGATATTAAAGTTGTCTGTCATTTTCCTTTTAGTTGAAGTAAACAAGTAGAGTTGAACTTTGTAGAAAACTGTCACCTTACTAATCAGGAACTGAAATCTGTATCACAACACTTCATTTACTTGATAGACAAAAGAACAATTGCGCTTGAAGTAATGTGATTTCTAAATAAACGCTGCCTGTCAAAAGAGAAATGCATTTACTTCAAATGTAGCTCAAGGAGACAATTAGCAAACAGAGGTGACACTGTAAACAGGTGCACCCATTATACCCAAAGCTTGTGGCAATATATTCACATCTTTTAGACTGATGGGAGATCATGTGACAGGTTGGCGAATGATTTGTCTATATCATGCAGCTGATGAAGCTTGCTGCAGTTTGCACATCATCGCAAATCTGCTACTTAAAGAAATGAGAAACAAATGATACTTAAAAAAACAAAAAACACTGCTTTCCCTTTTTATTGTGCTAGAATATTTGCCAGTGTTGTTTTTATTGTGATATGTAGTGAGGTATTGGGTCAAGACGGTTTGTAAAAATTGATTATCATAAGTGCTAATCAATGAAACATTTTCTGTGACAACTGCAAAGCTATAACATTTTATTAAAATTCTGACAAAAGCACATAGAGACCTTGCTGAGAGACTTTAGATAGAGAATATGCATCCCTGATTTACCTGGAGTATATACATGTATATACAGTACATCATTACAATGGTCCCAATAGGAAGACTATTGTTTTGGATACTATTAGGGGGGTTGTAATGAATCGACGCATATAATCAACAATGGGAGCTGAAATGCCAGGAACACAAACAATAATGATTCTGAGTTGGGTAGTGGACTTGGCCACTCTCATTACTTATTCCATTCCAGCTCCGTTCTAAATGTAAATTGCAAATACACCTGGTACCTACCTAGGCAGTCCTGAAGAAGTTTTAAAGTACATCTTATGAATATATTTAAGATAATTTGGTACCAACGTGTTAAACCTGCAAATCAATTGCATCATTTTTAACTATAATTGGAACATGGGCCACTTGAAGTTACTTTTAAAGCGTGATCTTTATTATGTCCAGCCAAAAACAGTTCTGAACAGAAATATAACAGTATTTTGAAGGTGGATACTGTCATCAGTGTAATCAGTAAAGTGCGATTACTGCAGAGAAATCCACAGAAAGCAGATGGCACTTTTTAAAATATCGAGCTTACAGCTAATTTGTGGGAGGACAATTGAAAGGGTGAACAATAAAAATGGCTTTATTGAAAGACAGAGGTCTATAAACAAAGGACCTCTAATAGTACTACCACAGTAGGTCTACTGTAAGTATGATCACTCTGTTTTCCAGTAAGACAAAAGCATCTTAGTACAGTAGTTTAATGGTATTTGTAAATTGCAAACCAAAGGAAGTTCAGTAATTATCCGAGTCTATACTCCCACGTAGCTGCAAGTGTCTGGCCACAAGGGGTTTAGGTGCAAATTTCAAGCTTTTTTTCACTCCCTGTTACAGAATTCAAACCAGGATATTACATACTTTTATTTAACAAGTGCATTGTATAGATTTACATCAGGACTTGGATATTGTGATTTATTTACCTTTTTTTCCCCCATGAGGTGATGAAGAAAAAGCATCTCATTTCACAGGGTTGAGGATGCCCTACAATCCCAAACTAATTCTATAATTGGAAAGCGTTCTAAATGGGCAGGCCTTCGCAGCCTTTACTTCCAAAGCTTTCTTCCTTCAAAGCAACTCACAAAAGACCATTTTGGGAATAATAATTTCAGAAAGTGTCCATTATTAATCTGCGGACTAACGGCCTCCCGAGCAGTGCATCTTGTGAGCCAATTGTGAATCTAAGCTTCGAAGTTTAAGAGGCAATGGTATTTTATTCTGAGCAAGAATCTGGGCATTAGTTAATATAGCTTCTGTAAATCTTCTGGTAATTAGTGAACCAAAACAAATCATTAGGACATACCAACGTCTCTTTGTATTGTGTGCTTCTTTCAGATGCTTAAAGTGGCTTTCTGTGTTATTGTGTATTTCTATTGTCTTTGAATGAATGATTTCAGAGGTTGGCTGTTCATAGTGAATACCAGAGTTTGCTAAAATGAATGTTTTAATTAACCTTATTGATCAGCAAAACAGAAGCAAAAGCATTTTACATATTCCACATTTGATCAATGAATTATCTGATTTTGAAATAGATCACTCTTGTGTTATGCAGCTAAACTTTGTTTTTCCCAGCGATTAGCAAAGCTGCGCTAATTATCGCTCAAATACGAATGAGGTCATTTCCTACAAAGAGAGAAATATGAAGGCAAACTGTGCCAACTTGTAACGTCTTTCTGCATGTCATAGAGTTTCATAACATTTCTTTGAGGAAATGTAACCGTTATGCACAATAATTGACCATTGTTAACTGTTTCGGCCAGCTGAATATATGGGTTGATTAAATGTTGCAAAAAAAAAAAAAGACTGACCCATTATATGTAGTTTCTTGATGGAAATACATACAAATTTTAAAACTTTATAAATACATTTAAAATATATTATTATACATTTAATAATCTTCTTAAAATATATAATAAGTAGGACAGACTGTATTTAAAATTCTTAAGATTTGTTCTGGTCTTTCAATAATAATGGACTATTATTAACCATATTTTTTTGTCTTTGTTAACATGCTATTTGTCAGCTGAATTTAGATAGCAAGATAAAAACATCTCATTTTGTAAAATAAACTGCATTTAAAAAAAGTACTTTTAAGTGTGCTATATTTATTATACAGTATTGATTTATGCTTCTATACTATGTTGTACATTAGTCAAGGACAAACTGTATATCGGAAATATTGTTTCACTGTATTCATTTTTAAGAACACTTTTTTCAATAGTTTGGAATACAAAGGGTAATTGTTTTAGCCCAGATGTTGCTTTTGCACAACAAGCAGGATACAATGTTCCCACTGAGCTGATGAGCCCAATCAGTGAAATGATTAAAAATTGATTTTGTCCCTGTAATTACAGTATGTAAACTACTTAGCCTGGATTGCAAAGGAAGTGATTTTCTAATTACGTATATACTCTGGTGTCTAATGATTGGTTTTTTGAAGTAATGAAGAGAGAGCCCTAACGACTCCTTGGTGTTCTGTTGTTTAAAAAAAGACCATCGTTAGGGTAAGCAGCAGCAGACAAAGAGCTTAAATTGAATTTTCAGCACATGGATTTGTTTATTTAAGTGATGGTAACATGTAATTGGATCCGCGATGGGCGTCGGGAACTTTTGGCGTGTCCCGTGTTCGGTAGCTGTTCTTTCACGTGTCGTTAAGTTCTAATCGGGATAATGATTAGAACTTTGACTTTATTTATGCGTTTCTTAACTATCACTCCCGAAAATGGACAGTTCAACTAAAGTAGAGGGATTAAAGTAAAATAAGATATTTCACAAGCAACAAATCAGAACAAAACAAAAACGTTCAGAAATCTAAATACTTGTTACTATTATTAGTACGACAACTACTAATAACAATACCTGTAATACTATTTTTAAAATACGTTACATGCACCTAAGCCTTGAAAGCCTGTTACCATTTAATGAGTACGGTTGGCCACCAGGAACAGCAACTCGATTTATTTAACATAGAAATGACTCCATATACTGTAGTATTCCACAAAAAACAATATACTTTAATTTTACTGGGCTTGCTTGAACCAGCATTTACCAACCCTTGAACCAATATTGGCTTGAATAAGCAGCGCAATGACCATCTCTGGCCAGCTTGAAACCAGTGCTGGCCATCAATAGAATAAAGGGGAACATGTGACAGTTAAGTATTAGAAACCAATATACTACAGGAGTGTAAACGCCTCTGTAGCCATTTGTAGTGCTTATATAAAAATATCTGAGACACATTTTAAATGTGGAAAAGCCTGGCCAATGTAACTTTGCTTTGGTTTTACAGTTAAAACATAACAACTTGTTATGGGAGTTGACTTTTTTTTAAAATCCTTCTTTAAGGAATTATTTGCCAGACTGTTATTTTAGATCCGCAACATCTCTAGGGGGAGACAGGTATTATAGTGCCCGAGGCTTTTACTGGTCTGAGCTGTGTAGCCGGTTTTGTAAAGCCATGAACTTTTAATGTAGGTGATTCACACTTGTTTGTGACACCCAGGGTGAAACAAAAAAATAAATAAATAAAATTGGTAACAGGTTTTAATCATCAATGAACAAACACAGCTTTTGAAAGCAGCGCTGAAATAAAGCAAAACTGATTCTCTGATAGAATTGTCTGAACTTGACGACTAATGGCAAACAATGCGGTTCTAGGTAAAGCACACAGAGGCATCTTTGTTACTTACAGAGATGTTACACATTTTGTGATCGATGAGTTGGCAGTTTCGTCAGAGAGCCACACAGTGACCGCTATATTGGCCTTTGCTCTCCCATTGGTTCTGGATAACAAGGAATTGGGGTTAGTTTACCTTATTTAGCTTCAGTGACTGCTGCTGTGGCATCCTCAGTCTTCCCAGACAAGGCCCTTGCCTCCAGGGTTCAGGAGCTTGGTAATATCAGTTTCTTAGGTTAGTCAGGCAGGTGGAAACGGTGACTGTCTTGACAGTGGTAACAGATCGGCCACTGAGCTTCAGTAATCCTGATCAGTAAGTGGGTTGCAAATGTTAGGCAACCTTCAAAATGGGCATTTCAAAATTGGACAGAAAACCGAGAGAAGAGGATCTTGAAATATGTAAAATGTAAGCTTTGCCTGTCCAAAATATAAGTTATATCTTTCTTTGATAGCACTGTTTTGTCACACTTTTGGTGCCAGTTTAAAATTACTTTGCAAATTTGGGCCCTGATAGCTTATACAACCGCTCTATATAAAGACAACAACAGATCTTTCTGTTATTTAAATGTTTTAATATAATTGAAATAATTATCATTACATGTACTGCAATTGCCCCTAACAGCAGCTGAGACTGTCACACTGTACATCTGGCTGCACAGTGCTTTAATAATTTAGTTAGCCAAACTGTGATATATCATTTGCTACTTTTGACATCTGATATTGAAATTTAATATTGCATCAATACAAATGATGTATCCCTAGACACTGCTGTGACTGGGATGGCATTGCATGCATGAATACATGAGATGCATTACTGTAATTGGGATTAAAGGGTGCCACTGCCTACTATTGTATATACCCTAAGATAGCAATATATTACAGACATTAAAAGTTTCATCAGAGAAATGCTCAGGTCACTTCAACAAGAGGTGTTTGGTGACAGAAATCGTTGTGTAAGCTTTCAAAGCTATACAAAGTGTACAATATGAGATCACATATCCGACACTTAAGAAAATGGGGACCCACTTCTTTACAGCTCTGTTCAATCCAAGTTCAACACACAGGATGATACACCCAAACACACCCCTGCAAATCTGGGAAATTCAATATGCTTGTAATTGAAAACACCCCAGAGGAAAATTGTCATATAACTGGGATATAATGCAGGTCATTTGAAGCGGTGCTGTATTTTTAAATACATGTTGTCTACCCAGTTTGAAATGGCCAGTTTGAATGTCTCTTCTGCACTTCCCAATGCAACTCTAACTATGGGCTCCCAGCCAAGACTGGCAACTCTGCGCATACTGACTCAAACCAGCAGGCTCTCGATCACTTGACTCACCCTGCGCTCCACACAGCAGTGTTTTTCTTAGATGAGCCACTGGGAACCCCCTGAAGCATTTCTTTTTTAATCCTCCTCTCTAATTTATGAAAGTATTAAAATGTATTTTGCTTGGTAGTACACATTTTTGCTCAGTTACAGTTAAAGTATATTCAATTAACGCAAATCAAATGTGCTTGAATTTAGTGAAGGTACCATGTGAAATTATAACATGCCTTTATAGTTTTTAAAGTGTGTTTTAAGTTTCCAGTAAAACGAGTCTAGGAACAAACACCAGGATATTTTCCATTAAAAGCCCTAACGTCATAATCTCTTTGTATCTAATTCTGCCACACGTTAGCTGTGAAATGCTGAACAACGTATGTGCCATACCTTCCTTTAACTATTAAGATACATTTACAATTACTAAGGCCTTGACTATTACCACAATCTCACCACTTGCTTTTGCTGTCATTTTGAAATCTCTACAATCCCCTAAAGTGGCCAATACAATTTCACTAAACCAGCCATATCTGTGTTGTGTCCAGTTATCCTTTAGAGTGGCTAACCCCACACAGCTTTTGTCCTAATAGGACCTCTCAGCCACCTCTATGGCTGTTGTTAAAGAGAAGACCGTATTTGACAGGTAGTCTTGAAGACCGAGATTCCTGACTGAAGCGATGGGATAGCTGCTGTACTTAACTACAGATATGACAGGAGATAATTAACTTGTTGGAATTTTGTAAAAGTCCCAGTGTGGTCTCAAACTTGATTTCTTACATTTCTCGTCTTTATATGGGGACATATGGAAGACGCAAATAGCCTCATATGAAATTGAAAACATTGTCAATGAAAAATATATTTATTATGTGTCCAAAACTACTTTCAATATTTTCAATATTTTATGCATGAAAGGGTTATAAAGGATAATAAACTTGCTCTAAAAATAGCTGTGATAAAAAAAAATATATATATATACAGTACTGTGCAAAAGTTTTAGGCAGGTGTGAAAAAATGCTGTAAAGTAAGAACGCTTTCAAAAATAGACATGTTAATAGATTATATTTATCAATTAACTAAAAGCAAAGTGAGTGAACAGAAGAAAAATCTAAATCAAATCCATATTTGGTGTGACCACCCTTTGCCTTCAAAACAGCATCAAGCATCAATTCTTCTAGGTACACTTGCACACAGTTTTTGAAGGAACTCGGCAGGTAGGTTGGCCCAAACATCTTGGAGAACTAACCACAGTTCTTCTGTGGATTTAGGCAGGCTCAGTTGCTTCTCTCTCTTCATGTAATCCCAGACAGACTCGATGATGTTGAGATCAGGGCTCTGTGGGGGCCATACCATCACTTCCAGGACTCCTTGTTCTTCTTTATACTGAAGATAGTTCTTAATGACTTTCGCTGTATGTTTGGGGTCATTGTCATGCTGCAGAATAAATTTGGGGCCAATCAGATGCCTCCCTGATGGTATTGCATGATGGATAAGTATCTGTCTGTACTTCTCAGCATTGAGGAGACCATTAATTCTGACCAAATCCCCAACTCCATTTGCAGAAATGCAGCCCCAAACTTGCAAGGAACCTCCGCCATGCTTCTCTGTTGCCTGCAGACACTCATTCGTGTACGCTCTCCAGCCCTTCGGCGAACAAACTGCCTTCTACTACAGCCAAATATTTCAAATTTTAACTCATCAGTCCAGAGCACCTGCTGCCATTTTTCTGCACCCCAGTTCCTGTGTTTTCATGCATAGTTGAGTCGCTTGGCCTTGTTTCCACGCCGGAGGTATGGCTTTTTGGCCGCAAGTCTTCCATGAAGGCCACTTCTGACCAGACTTCTCCGGACAGTAGATGGGTGTACCAGGGTCCCACTGTTTTCTGCCAGTTCTGAGCTGATGGCACTGCTGGACATCTTCCGATTGCGAAGGAAGTAAGCATGATGTGTCTTTCATCTGCTGCAGTAAGTTTCCTTGGCCGACCACTGCGCTCACGGTCCTCAACGTTGCCCGTTTCTTTGTGCTTCTTCAAAAGAGCTTGGACAGCACATCTGGAAACCCCTGTCTGCCTTGAAATTTCTGCCTGGGAGAGACCTTGCTGATGCAGTATAACTACCTTGTGTCTTGTTGCTGTGCTCAGTCTTGCCATGGTGTATGACTTTTGACAGTAAACTGTCTTCAGCAACCTCACCTTGTTAGCTGAGTTTGGCTGTTCCTCACCCAGTTTTATTCCTCCTACACAGCTGTTTCTGTTTTAGTTAATGATTGTGTTTCAACCTACATATTGAATTGATGATCATTAGCACCTGTTTGGTATAATTGTTTAATCATACACCTGACTATATGCCTACAAAATCCCTGACTTTGTGCAAGTGTACCTAGAAGAATTGATGCTGTTTTGAAGGCAAAGGGTGGTCACACCAAATATGGATTTGATTTAGATTTTTCTTCTGTTCACTCACTTTGCATTTAGTTAATTGATAAATATAAACTATTAACATGTCTATTTTTGAAAGCATTCTTACTTTACAGCATTTTTTCACACCTGCCTAAAACTTTTGCACAGTACTGTATATAATGGTTTCGTTACACAGTGTGAAAAAAAGCAAAGTAAAAAGTTAGTTAATAGGATCCCTGGACATTAACATGCATTTATAATACATTTCTGCAAGCACAGCTGTTAAAGAGGGTTTGTATTTTTGGCTTGTGACTGCAGGAGGGAGCACTCACTCAAAGGCTATCTTAGGGAAAGGTGTTACCCTCAGAGGAATATCAAATCAGCAATCTTACCACCTGCTTTGCTTGTTTCAACAGTGCTGTACCTTAAACATAGGATTCAATATACAGTATGTGTGACATTCATTTTTAACTAGCCTGTATGGAGTATTTTTATTCTAGTTCTAGTTCCTTAAAGTATAACAAAATTGGGCTATGTCATATATATATATATATGGACTTGAGAGGAGAGCTATAGTAGAAAATGGTTACCGACAGGAGGCTATAATGCCCGAAGCCGGGAGGTAACAATAGTCTTCCCGAGGGGCATTTAAATTTCCACTATGGCTGAGTCTGCAGTACATATTTGATATATAAATCAGTCAAGAAAATAAGTGAGGCAAGGTTGGATAGTAAATATGACTTTGTATTTTGTTTAAATATAGCTGATACAGCATATGTAAATAAATGTGAGTTATATATTTTGTTTAAATATAGCTGATGCAGCATAAGTAAATAAACAAATAACATACATAAATAACAGAAAATGTTTTTGAAGTTCATTCCATATATTAGCAAAATTATTCTCCGTCTCTGTGTGGTTTGCCGACTGCTGTGTTATCCAGTTTATATCCGCCCGTCATATTTATTTACATTTGGTTTGAATTTCAAAAAGTCAGAAAACAGTGACAGTGATGTTTTAATCACCATTTTAGTGTTTGGAGCATCTTTCTTTTGTAGTATGTTTTGTAATTCATAATAATAATAATTCATTTCTTTTAACTCACAGAATCGGTGTTCAGCCATTTTTTCTTGTGAAGAGTGCAGGGGAGAAAGGCGTTCTTTTGAAAAGGGGAGGGGCTGACAGTGATGTGAACCAATCACATGACAGACTTTTCTCAATTCTTTCTCAATAATTTGTTCTTTATATCCTCTTTTCTTAAGATTTATTTTGAATTCCTTTCTCTGCTTTTTGTAGTCATTTTCATCAGAACTGATTATTTTTTATCCTTATACCCAGTCCTTTAGGAATTACTCTTTTAGTATAGATATGATGTTCAGATGGCATATGTAGGTACTGATGCATATCAGTAGGTTTCGAGTAAAGATCTGTTTTAATAGATCCTTGATCACATTTAACCAAGGTGTCTAAGAATTCAGTTTCAGATTTGGTCCACCTTAAATCCACCAATGTTAAATATCATTTGGTAATTTGTGAAACTGTACAAGAGATTCTTCTCCATGTGTCCATATTCCAAAGATGTCATCCACATATCTTATGTATTCTAAGGGTTTCTTGTCTAGTTTACTCAATAGCATTTCCTCCCGTTTGCTCATATACGTGCTTGTAAAATGCATACCTCATTTTGAGCCTATTGCCGTGTCATCATTCTGTTTCTAACTTCTATTTCCAAATGTAAAATAACTATTTTCTGAAACTATCTTGATCATATTTAATATTTCTTACGTAGGTATCATGTTCTTATCTACTCTAAATAAAAATGTAAATACATGTAAAATAAAATCTAAATGTGATAATATCAGACCTTAAGGTATAAAACAAATACCCCTCCTTACTGTTTCTGTTTTTCATTATTAGTATAATGGAAATTGCAGGAGCCAACTGTTAAACTTCCTTTAAAACCACATAAACAAACTGGAGAGGTAACAACATCTTATGTTTTACTGATGAAGTCAAGTGCAAAACCCTAATGCACAGAACGCTAACCTAGGGCAAAGTGCACAAACAAAGGAACCATGATTTTGTAGACAACGGTGTGTGAATATGGGATACTGCGGCTTTAATGCCAGTGATATTGGCTGCACTGCTGAAATATTGATCATTCGTTTACAAGCATGCCTAAAGTAGGTAATAAAGGATGTATAAAATAAGACTTCCTTTTGTCTGATTACCTTTGGACATTTTAAAGCTATATTTTTTTTACCTTATTCTAACTTTGGTCCCTTATAATTGCATTTCGTATAACTTTTAATACCTCCCTGATAACCTATATTATTTCAGATGTTATACACTCGGTTTGGAAGCTTGCTGTTTTATTCCTACCTTCTTAGTTAAAAAAAAAATCCTTTTATCACACAATGGGTAATTTATATCCATTACCAACGTTTTCAATCCTTTTCAGTGGTGCTGTCAGTGCCTTTGGCACAGTAATGATTAATGTGGTCTAATAATAGTGTGCCATTATATTTCCTTTAGTAAAACATGTACCAACATCCTATTCAGCTCCACCAAATTCATAGCTTCTTATAATATTTTATTTTTCTTTCTGGAAGGACAAGATTGCTATTTCTCAGGGCTGATTTTTAGATTCTTTGAACATTTTTTGTTCGGTTTTACATTTTATGACCTGTAACTTTTGTGAGTTGGATTAGAGTCCCTGATGTTATGATAATAGTGAAGTGGAAGCTTGGATAAAGAGCTGTTCTACCTGTGCTGCACGACTAAGTGTAAGTAATGAAGCAGTTCAATCACAAACCTTGCTTCTGTTATTAGGAGCCTGTTTGGTCCTCAGAGCTTACTTTTATGTCTGTGGTTTAAACATGAATATGTGCTTCGAGCTAAAACGTTCTATTTGAAATTGTATTTTCCTAATTGCATTTCAGATCAAGGTCAGAAAATAATTATTGAAAAAAAAAAAAAAACACATATTTTCTAATTCACATACCGGTACCATTTGTAATTTTTATATGCTTATATGGGGCAAACTCACCTGAATTTTGAAGATTAAACAAATCATTTTGCACATCAGATATTATAATTAAGAGAGTGATGATATATTCTGTACTGATTCGCAGATAGCAAAATAGACCGAAAGATTTTTACATGGTTTTAGCGTACATGGTTCGGGACATATGTGTATCACAAATAAAATGCTCCTAACTTTCTTATTTTTGCAATGAGGTGCACCAAACAAGGTTTAAATGTCCTGTCAGGTTGTATCTGCTCATCCATAGTGTCAGTTTCCTCATGATGAGTCACTCTCAAATGTATTTTAAGAAGAAACTGTTCAATTCTTTCTGTACCTTTAAGTGGTTAAGCCTGCTTTGAGTGTATAGGAGCCACTTTAGTGACCTTTTTTTTTTGCAATTCTGTAGGGCATCATGAATTAAAAATGATTCTCATTAATAGGTTTTTGTCTTAACTTATTTAAAAGAAACTAACTTCATGCACCATGGCGCAATCTAGAATTTAGAGTCGTTCAAATGGGAGCAGTTTGTTTGACCTACAATTTGAGGAATAATCTTGACAAAAAAATAAAATAATGAGATGAATCTTATCAGTATTCTCAGAACTGCTAACCTCATGGGAACAGTCCAGAACTAGTCTTACTCCAGTCTCAAACCTGTTTCATGAGCTCTATTTAGACCTAACAATAAAAAGACCTCCACTTATTCCTGCAAACGCATTGCAACAATCATTAGTGGGTGTGGCTCCGTAATGTGGTTGTTCGGTACTTGTAAAGAACTTTGAGATCCTGTGTGAGGAAAGGAGTAGTAAGCGCTATTTAAAACACCGCACCACTGTAAAATAGGGGCTAGTCAGTCATTAGTCAAATGTGTTTTCTTGATATATACTGTATATATATTTTTTTTACTATTATGTCCTAACCTGAAGAAAACTTCAGCTCCTTAATAAACATTGACAGAAGTTTGTCAGCACCCAGGAGCATTCTTTTCCCAGCCTTACTGAAGGTTAATCGAGGATGTGTGAGGTGGGGGTATGGGGGGGGGGGGGTGTACTCCCTTATGAAGACATTCTTTGCCCCCCCTGATCGGAACCTAGGGGAACATCTGCCCTCACTCAATTAATCAATCACTCAATCAACCAATAAATCAATCAATACATAACTGTGCTATTTGAAAGCAATACATAGTAATATTAATTATCATAAGCTTTTGTTATAGTGCATAAGGTTATATTCAACTAACTGTATTTGTCTCTTCATTCTTCAAGTGGCATGGCTACTTCTTGGAGAAATATTTACACTAGTTAACACACCTTGATCCCCATTTTGAGTTTCAGTCATTGCATTTCCTTTGCCTTTGCTTGTGCATCACAATACTGGAGGTCCCCTCAGCTCTAACATTTCATTTGCAATGGCAGCTCTCTCATCAACCAGGTTTTCAAACTGGGGGAAGTGAAGCACAAGTAGGTCAAGCGAACTTCCCACCAGGTCACATAGCGAGTGAGTGGCTGAAATAGATACAAAACCCGGGATCTCCTGGCTCTTTATCACTGTGCTGTGACCACACTGTCTTTCTGGGATGATATTCATCAAATTAGAGGCGTCGACTCTCATGTGTTTCTGCTTTAAGGAAGCATTTTAACTCATAGTTAAACCTTTTTTTTATTAACAACCTGTATGAAAGATTACCACAAAAACTAAAATAAAAAAAGAAGCAGCATAGGATAGTGAGCCAGCCAGCCAGCACAACTAAAAGCTTCTTTCCTAAAAAAAAACTAAAAGACAAAATAACCAGCTTAGGTGCAGTTTTTATTTTGAAGATTTAAATTAATACTACAGTCGACTAATAATAAAAATAAAAACAAACTTCAAAGTATTGAGTGTAAAATAATGATTGCCACATTTATTTTAAACTATGATTTAATGGTTTATTTTTTCCATAGTTTAGTATTCTGTGCGTTTGACTGCCCGGTTTGTTTACATTCCCAAAAGGTATTTTTTGCTGCAAGGAAAGCCTGCTTGCTGCTATGTAACTGTGAGCTCAACAGGCATGCTCCTGCTACTACAGTACCAGCAGTAGGAGGAAATGTACAAGCACTGGTACAGTTCAGAAAGCAAAGCAGAAATTAAAATGAGGATTGCCTCTATTCCACATACTGTTTTTATTATACTGCTAACATTTTACAGGAAATTCCTACAGATCTCGTATCTCCAAGATGAGCTCAGGGGACAAGATATATAAATGCTATATTTACATCTCAATTCAAGTTTTAGGATTTGAAAAGTATACTTTTTATATATCTTTTATATATACAGTATGTAGATAGATAGATAGATATGTATACTAAACGTAGATGTGGGGTGATGAGAGATATTGCCTCAGTATTATCTGCAAGTTAAATATAAGGAAGCCACATGGTATAGCATTGCTAATTCCTATTTAATCTCATAAGTGCTGTGGCACAGGGGGTCACTTTCTTAAAGATATACAGTTTTCTTTTAGAACAGCTTATTGTCTAATTAATATAAGATGATCAGTCATTTGTACATCTGGCAGATCCAGCACAGAAAGCCCTAACGTAGGGAACTATTTGTGCTTAACTGAAGTAAGCTGGAGGTCAGTTGGAAAAACTTGTGCATTTGCGAATTAAGGTTAGTTCACCTAGTAGATATTTCTTACAGATTGCTGAAATGTGTTCTCTATCATAACATAAATATGTTGAGGAGGTGTGGATAAATTTGGCATTCATCTGTTGATACAAAAGTCTTAAAATGCTTGCTGCTTTTTGATTGATATCTATTAATAATAAAAGCAGTAGGCTAAACTTACACCTAAATACAGTAGTGGGATTGTTTTAGAGTCAGAAGATGACGTTAAATGAATATGTGTGAAATATTTGAAGACAGTGGGAAGATATTGAGTGTATAGTTATGAAGTGAAGCATTATGGCACAGTCTTTAATAATTAATACCCACATTATTTTGTAATGTGCTTCTGTACAGTCGTTTCAGTCATGCTAATAAATGGCATTGGGTGGGTCATGGAATTTAGTGAATGCATATAAGTGATAATGCATTTACTGAATTTGTATTAACATTTGTTTATATAATAGCTGTTATGGAAATAGTATGTCTTAAAAATGTTGCTCTTGTGAATTTTCATTTGGTCTTTAAAAGAACCTAAACCTAATAATGTTAAAAAGCACATATCTATAAGAACTTATTGGAGGCTAGTGTGTATAATATCATTTAAAATTTTACTGCAATACACTAATAAAGTGATATGTGGGGTAGAAGTTATACTGTATATAATGATTTTAGGTAATAAATGGTCACATAAGAGTTGATTGATTCCACTGGTGTAAATTGTAGTTCTAAATCAATTTTATCTTTGAGCTTCTAAAAAGTGATTTCGAATGAGGTTAATACCTTATAATGACCAGCTTCTTCCATTAAATAATGCCGGCTGGGTGTTAAAAAAGATAGATGTCAATCAGAGACATTATTATGACCACAAGTGCCTGTGACCAACCCCGAATAAGCTCTCAGTGCAGGAATGAGGTGAGTCACACCTGATGAGCTACTTGCCACTTGGAACATATTAGATGGGACTTGTTGTTGCTGTGTCAAGACAAAACCCCATGGCATTCTGCAAATAGCTTGGGATTTCATTATTAGGACAAAAGTGTTGTAGAAAATTTCTAGTTAATGCTAAGTCTGTCTGTTTGTCTTAAGAAAAAAAAAAAAAAAACAATGAGACATGTACTGTATCTATAAGTACACACGTCAATAAATATAAGGCATAAGAAACAGCATGGGATAAAGGGTTTTATTTTTAAAAATCACAAAATCATCTGCAAGCGGAAAAGCAGTATGGAGAAGGATGGAGCTGTGGTGTAAAAGAGTTTGGGGTCTATTTGAGGAACACCACAGTTCAGTACATTAATGAAATGAAGATTCAAGACATAGACACTGTGCTTCTCTGATAAAGGTGATGGCTGTGGTCAAGGAGTGCCTTATCTAGCAATGTATATAATTTGTTTGGATATGGTAATAAAAGTGGAATCCATAATATTACATTGTTTATCATTACAGTCATTTTCCCCTAGTGAAACCTCTCTATCTTTCATAGTGCTGATGACAATGGACTGGTTGGTTATGTTCTCAGGTACTGACCTATAAAAAAGGCCCTTTAGGAGCAACATTAATCCTGCTGTCAAAGAAAACTAATTATATGTATATAGATATTTGTTAGTAGAATTCATGCTTTTCTCCACCTCTCTGTAAACTAATGCATTTATTTGAATGATATAAACAAGGCTTATCTTGATGCAGCAATACTGTTAAAATGTTTAGTTTTGTGTTATTTGAATCATTCCTTGTCTGTATTTTCTTTTTGTATTTCCTTTTTAATCTGGGTACCTTGCTGAAGGAAAAAAACAAACAAAAAAAAAACAGTTTTCATCTGATAAAAAGTTCTTAAGGAGCGCTTTCAGTTGGTTAGGGGTCTTTTGGAGCCTGCTCTCTTTGATTGATATGTGAAATAATTTTCTTTCTTAAGATATAAAAACAACCCTTTTGCTGAGCTGAAAGGTAGCTATTGTCAAGCCAAGAACACTTTGTCAGGAAATAACAAAGTTCCCAAGCCTTTAATTTTACTTGTGAGGTCATTTTAATCCTGGTGTATTTGTATAGTACCCACACTGTTGAATGGAAAAGCTAATGCAAAAAACACCCACAGAAAGTAAAAAACCTAAAAGCTAAAAAGACTTTTTGTTGACAACGTATAGGGAAGTATTACTACAAAGGCCTACTTCTAATGGGATCTGGTTTTATAACAGTAGTTTGAGCAAAAACGGGTCTGAGAAAGTGAATATAACTTGTTTTGAATGCACTCCTTTCTTTCTTTCTGACTGGCCAAACAAAATGTCTATAGCACTGTACGCAACAGATTGCATAAATCTAGAGGAACTACAGTATAGAATTGTTGTTTTTCATATGAGTAATATTTGTTTTGGGTGGACACTTGCGTGTGAAGATTTGCCAGAAAGAGAGCAGAATGCTGACCGTTTTTTGATTGTTTCAGTTTGATTTTTTGAGTTGCAGCTTCGAGCTGTAAATTCTAGGCACATTTATGCAAATGAATGAGACACCTACATCCAGTGAAATTCATGGCAGCTGTAAAATGGAATTCAATTAAGACACCCCTGAGGTGCGGTAATTGATTCACAGAAGTATTATTTATTTATTTATCGCATCAGTACCAGTACTAAGAAGGATTTGAAAAAATGTTTTTTTTTTTTTCTTTTTCTAGCACATGTAAATAATCAGCACCCGATTTTTGTTTAAACAATTCAACTGGGTGTAAGTTTACTGTGTGCACATTAATGCATCTTATTGAACTTGAAATTGACTGTGGTGCGAACACAACCCCTAATATACATTTATAGCATGGTATATGCTAAATACAGTACAGCATATAGAATGACATATACTACAGTGCACTACAGTTCTATTCTGTATTCCAAATAATAAATACTCTTTTTTATTATTATTTAAAAGTTGTATTTATTTAATGAAAAGTATTTCTTTATTTATATTGTATTATTTTAGAAACCTTAATAATCTGAATTTCTTCTGTGTATGATTTTGAGAATCTGCAGCTTGGCATTCAGTATTAACCTTATAAAAATATCATGAATACATTTGGATACATGAATTAGGTAGTAATTACCCTGTTGCGGTTAACCCTGGTGTGAAATGTAATAAAGCAGTTAGCATCGTCCTCTGGAACTGTATGTGCATTTAATGTGATTAGAAAACTTCCTTACTCTCTTTGTACTTTCCTGTTTTCTGCACAGCCTCCTCAGCTTCTGAAACGTTTCTGAGTATAAATACAGATAGCAGCTTTGTTCTCTAAGAGCGCTTTCCGGTGAAATACTGTCTTATAGAAGATCTCCATGTTCTCTTTCATCGTTTTCTATTCACCAGGAATGGTAACCCAACTGAAGTGCGACTATTTTCCCTTTGAGGGCAAGGGTGTG